>BMAU01020614.1:0-452239 GCA_019973935.1 Trichonephila clavipes
GGTTATTAAAAAATTTGGACATTTTTATAATCTTAACCATGCAAAACTAGGAATTTTGTATTAGCTCCACTAAAATTCTGCATTGGAATTTCGAAAAAGATATTTATGCGTGTCTCACATACTCAGTTGAAAAACATATATTTACCATAAATACTAATAATTCTTTGGATATATTTAAAATTATCATATGATTAATTTTTAATATATATATATATATATATTATTCGACTTCTAATATTTTTTCAAGTATTCCTTAAATTTCATATAATTTAATTAAGTGAAGGGATATTAAAGCCGCACTCTCTCTCTTCTCTACTCAACTTCTTGAGGGTTTTTGGCGACGGTCCTGTGGCCGGGGTATCAGGTGGTCAAGGTATCGAATCATGGTTGGCATGTCTCGAGTTCGAGCCCAGTGCCACAAAAGACCCGCCGTGTAGGGCAGCGATGCACGTTAAATCTATCGAGAGCTGAAATGTCCTCTCGTTGGTGTGGTAGTTAGGAGAGGTGGTGCCAGCTCAGGTGTCGCCCTCGTCATTTGACCATTTTTCAAAATTACGATGTCCATCACTAAAAGCCCTCGTGTAGCTGAACAGTGCGACGTTAATATTCACTCACTTGGCGACGGACCTCGTAATTTTAAACCATGGTCAAGTGACGAGGATGACGCTTGAGCATCGCTCCCTTACACGGCGGATCTTCAGTGGTGCTGGGGTCGAACTCATGACACGTCAGCTACAAGCCCGTTACTTTGACCATTAGGCTACCGTGGCCTCACAATGTGGTTGAAAACTGCATGTTATGAGTAAAAATATGCTGAAACATTTGATGAACTTATAATAGATTTTTGCATAGAAGATAGATGTGTGATATGCTAAAATGTCAATATGTAAAATTTATGAGAATATCGATGACAATTTTTGAAAAATTCAATTTAAGTTTCAGTTTGAAACTTATTCGTTTTTTTTTCGCATTTAATATTAAATAGTCTCACGATAACAAATAAATAGTTTAACGCATTCATAGATTATAAAAAATAAAGGTATAAATGACATTGTTGGGAATAATATGTTTTTATAGTTTTGAATTCAGACTTCTTTGCAGGAGTGTAGACTATTAAAAGGCTGATGTAGAAGTTAGAAAACTAATATTTAAAATATATGGAAAGTAATATCTGTGCAATTCCATGATCTTGACGAGCAGAAGACGGCATTTTTACTTAGTAGGGCAGAGTAAGCATAAGGTAGGAGCTTCTGGAGTAAACAACCAGGCCTCTGCAGTTTTGGCAGGTAATGAACTCCCATTTGTTGCTTTCAATAAGGAATAAAAAAATAACAAATACAAAAATAAGTCATGTAAAATTTTATATATTTTAATAACAATGAATTGTGAACTTAGTTTCCAATTCATTGTCACGAGTTAACAGTAACTACGGTACTCTATCGACGTACTTCTTATATATATATATATATATATATATATATATATATATATATATATATATATATATATATATATATATATATATATATATATATATATATATATATATATATAATATATATATATATATATATATATATATATACGGTTGATATATATATATATATACCAGTACGGTTGATAGAGTACCAATAATTTTAACGCAATTTTATATTTCGTTCTCGTAAACTTTACTCCTTTTAAAACATGTATTGACAAAATACTCTCCTTTTGTATATTTATAAAATTTTAAAAATATAATGGTTATCTTACCCAACATTTTAAATCAGGGGTGGCAACTGTGTAGCTAAGACGTGCCAAACCAATCTGTCAATATCATTCAGCGTGCCACATACTAGGAAATTTTTGAAATCCTTCGATTCTTACGGTAATATTTGCAGATTTAAAGAATAGAGGTAAATAATTTAAATTTACAGTTTTATATTTTATATTAATTATGGATCAATAAAATACATTTATTAGCATAAAAATAAACAATATAAAATGTTACTATTTCTTCAACAAAGATAAAAAAAATTAAAAATGTATGTTTCCACCATATTTACTTAAATAAGAAATAGACAAAGTGAAATATAAATGATTCCCTTCATTACAGTTAAATAAAAATTGTAATGCGAATTAACTCTTTCACGACTCTTCTTTCATATCGCAAAACCAGGGGTATAATGCATGACATGATTCTGAGCATTCAGTTTTGTTAAACAATTTCTTTGCGGAGTCGAAATATTTTTCTATATGAGGAAAGATTTTTTACTTTGATATGCCGAATCATAAGTGGAAAGCAGAGTACATGCAATTTTCTTTTTTCAACAATTAAATCCCCTAGCAATAACACTCAATTATTTACAAAATAGCTGTAAATTTATCCTTAGAATTATCTTTCAGATTATTTTGTAGTTCCATAAATGTCCATAACTCAGAAGATGTTTGTCAAATAAGGTCTATTATCAACTTCCATCCACTCAAGAATTGACAAATTTGTAGAGTAATGTTGAGTGCCACTAAGAATTGTACCACGTGCCACAGGTCCATAGATTGCCGACACGTTTTAAATGTTCTTATTAACTAACCATCTCTATTCAAACACAATTTATATGGTAAAAAAGGGTTTTCATTCATTTTGTAGGGAATTGTATTAGATTCAACCATAAGTAATTTTGTGTATCAAAAAAATTACGTTGTTTCGGGGATCCCCTTAGAGCAAAACGAAAGGAATTTGACATAATTGTAGTAAGTTTCTCTAAAAGGGGAAACGTTCACTTTCAAAATACACTGCGTAAAGTGGTTTTAGGTGTACGAAGTTATATTCACTATTATTCCTAAAATAAATTTTGATATTTTGGTTTTTCGTTAAGTTTTGAAGTTATTTCTTCAAATATACTTCTTCTCCATTACATTTCTTTCAAACTTGCTGTTTTCTTTTGCGGCCACGGTATCCTGATGGTCATGGTTATGAACTCGTGTCCAGTGTTCGAGCCCTGGTACCACAAAAGTTTAGCGTTGAAGAGGAGCTGATGCACGTTAAACACGTCGAGGTTCAAAAGTCCTCACGTTGGTGTGATGTGGAAGTTTGGAAGGGAGTTATCAGCTCAGGTATCGTCCTCGTCACTTAACCGCGGTTCAAAATTACGTAGTCGCTCGTCAGTAGCCACCGTGTTGACTTAGAATGCAATATAAACCCTTGACGTGTGCACTTGAGTTAATCCGAGTAAGCTAAACAGTTCCAAATATGAATGTGTTTTTTACTGCCACTATGTTATACATTTATCTTTCATTCTTTTTACAATATGAGTAGAAGTCGTAAACAGTTTGTGTCACAGTAAAATTAATTTTTGTTTTATATTCAAATTATACTATTATATTGATTCTGAAAATAATAGGTTAGTTTGACAAGCCATTATTTCACAATTTTAAAGCATTGAACAGTTTTGAAATTTTTAAAACTTTTCTAAAATGTTAAATTATTAAAAATATTTAATTATTGTAAGTGATTAATATTTCTTAGATTATTGGAAACAAAATGTATAAAATTTAAAATATATCTCTTTGTTGAATTTTAATAATTATTTTTATGGCTAAACCTGGAAAAAACCCAACTTTTTTAAATATTAACATTAAGATATTTTTAAAAAATAACTAGAGCTCTCAGACCTAAATCCATATGAGCTTTTATAGAACATATGTAAGGGAACATTTACATGATATTTCAAGACTCTATCTTGAACAGCAAAAACGGCTTAGGGATTAGAAAACAATCTCATCTTCAAAATTAAAAATCTGAGAAAAACATATTTAAAATTTGTAAAGGCATAAAAAAAATTCCATTGCCTGTAAAGCTTTAATTTTTAAATCTGTTATTATCCAACTTATGCTCTACATGAAAATTCTACTTGAAATAAATATGACTGAAATATATCTTTTTAATTCAAAATATTCTAAGACATAACATTGATAACAACTGTTAATTTGATCAATTATTCACTTTTTATCAGAACCTTATATATTCACAAGAGTTTTAAATGCAAAATATTTATATAGAAATTAGTAGTTATACAAACGTAATCCAGAAATCACCAAGTTTGTAAACAATATCTATTTTTTTCTCAGTTCCCCCCATCGTGGTAGTTAAGCAAGTTTAAGTTTTTGTAGCATGACTTTCAAATACTGCAATGTAGAACTACAATAGATTTATTATAATGTAGTTTGTGGTACATCAGGGAAATATTTAGTTCATTCTGCAACATTTGTATTCTGTAATCTAATTGTAATATTACCTGAAAAAGCTGAATTTTAGATTTACCATTTTCAGTCATATTCCATCCCTTTCAAGTATTATTTATCACAGTAGTCTGCGTGCATTCTGGTCATGGCATTTTTCAAAAGGAAAAAAAAATAATGAAAACAAAGTAAAGAGCTTTTAAATTATATAAACTATGTGTCAAAAAATATATTGGTCTTTAAATCAATCTTAATTAAGTAAATGTGAGAAAACTCAAAAACATGAGCAAACAAAAATGATTTTAGAAACTAAAATTGTAGTTAATTGCCGTTTCACTCGAAATATTGGATTGTGTTAAAAAATATTTTTAATTAATTCAATCTAGGAATGCAAAAATGCTTTAAAATGAAAGCGAATTTAAAATCAAAACTCAGAAAATTAAAATTTCTTAAAACCTAATTGGTTTTTAGATCAGAAATTGAGCAAGTTTTCCAAATATATGAAATATATATTTGCAATAAATTGGGTGAACTCTCTGTTGGCCGTGAAGTGTAGAAAATGTCCATTTCACAATCCTCGCCCTAGGCCACAGCTGTGAATGAGAAACCTCCCTTTTCGAAGAACACAGAGACCGAAAAGCCATAAAATCATCCCCTGCAAAACCAATTAGGACCTCCTGCGGTTTTAACAGGGGAAGGCATTAAATTGCCATTCGTTTTTGAAGCAGTTCGCGAAATTTATCGGAACATTTTCGGATAAGCTAGCTTGGAAAAGTAGATCGTTTTCAAAGTGAAATTCAATTAGCGGGTCATCCAGTCAGAGGGTTAATTACCGTAAAAATATTGAAAACAACTTTCCAGTTGTCTGCTTTACAGATGGCAGCAAAATCAACACTAAGGTTGGCCTTCCAAGATTTTATTGAAATTGGAACTCGCCAATTCAGAATAAGAGATGAGTGTAGTGTGTTTCAAGCTGAATTACTTTGCATAGCTCAAGCAGTCTCTTGGATCTGCAATAACGAAATCCTCTCATCGAATTTCTTAATTTGCAGCGATTCCCTATCATCTTTGTGTGCCTTAAATAACATTTATTCCCAAAATAAGCTAATAGTTAAAACGCATATTAATCTCGATTTTCTTCGAAGCAGAGGAGTACAAGTTTTCTTTTCTTTTGTTCGAGGTCATACGGGAATCTATGGCAATGAACGTGCTGACTGGCTTGCAAAAGAAGCGACAAAATTAAGAGATCTGGTTCCTATGAGCATTCCCAAATCATATCATAAGAAAGTGTTTAAAGAAAAGATTATCTCCGAGTGGAATAACTTGTATCAAATTTCAATTAATGCGCATCTCACCAAGGAATTCTTTCCTTCTATTCAGAGCCGTTTAAAGGCTAAGCACTTTCACCCTAATTTTAAACTTACCCAGTTTCTAACTGGGCATGGAAACTTTAAAGCATATTTAAAGCGCTTCAATTTGTCGCTTACTCATCAGTGTTCTTGCTCCAGTGACACAATCCAAAATGCCAAGCATCTGATTCTTGCTTGTACTAATTTCTCTTCGGAAAGATGTACACTCATGAAGTGCATACAAAAGAACAATATAGAGTGGCCTCCTCCTTTATCTGCTTTTGTTGATGGAAATTCATCTTTTACATTTTTTTGTGCATTCATTAATAGCATTTTTCCCTGTATTAATTAGATTCTAAATTTTGTGTGTTTGTTAACATTTTCTGTACGTGAATATACATGTGTATATGTGTGTATATATATTTGTATGTGCATGTATGTATGCTTTATGTTTTTGTTTTTTGAACATTTTTTTTTTATTTTTTCTTATCTTCCTCATTGTATAATTTTATTATTGGTTTTCTCCGTCTGCATGTGAGCATTCTTGTATTTAATTCTGTATTTGTTGTTTCTGTATTTCCCCAGGTTTCTGTATTTCCCCTTTTGGTTCCCATTTGTGCCTATATACTTCTACATGTAATCTCTATTGTCTTGTGTATTGACTTACGTTTGTAAGCCTTGTGTTATACTTGTCGGCACACAAGGAGTCTTTCTAGAGTCCCCCCCCAAAAAAAACATCTTCATTTTTGTTATAATATTTTACAGAAAGTGAAACTCATTATAACGTTCACACTATAAGATATTAATATAAAATGATTGGAAGAAAAATTTAATTAATTAAATGTAATAAATTTTCAAGAAACTAAAGCTTTTACAGGAAGTAAAACTTTTCTATACAATGAATGATGTTTTTAAAATAACACGCATACTAAGATTTAATATGCATTGATTAATGGGTAATAAGACACTAGCATTATATAACTTAAACTTTCATTTTATTTTGCGTGTTTAATTTTTCGGGAAATATAAATAGATATTTCCGTTTGTGTGATGGTTTATTATTCACATAATTAATAAAATCCGTCTTGAGTCCCTGATTTAGACGATTGCCTCAAATAAATATTAATTAGCTGTATAAATAAAATCTCAAACTGTATTAGAATTTCTTATATAATAAATCAATTTTATTTCTTCAACTGCCACAAGAAGTGAAAGTTCCATAATCTAAGTAACAATTTCACTAGGTATATGGAAATCTGTAATTAATTCATTTTAAATTGCCTTAACCAACCGTATTTAAGCGTATTTCTTAAAGTATTAAAAGATTTTCAGCTATCAAGAGAAACATCCTATCAATCTCCATAATCCCGCGAGCTTACTTATCAAATTGAGTGAAAGAGAATAGAAAATCTCATTTTTCGATCAAGGACTTAGAATGAATTTTGTGCCTTTGCAACAACATGATAAGAAACAGTTTCGTCCGCGAATGCTGAAATAAATGTACAAAAATCTAAAAATCGCTCTTGATTCAAGCTACGTGTATAAGAGAGAGAGAGAGAGTATCACATAATCCCTTAATTAAGTTGCTATCTCAAACAGTTCTTGTTTACCTTTGGAAAACTGAAACTAAGAAACTAAATTCTTGAGATCCATTCTCGCCGATTTTAATCCTGATTTCAGGTAGCGTTTCAAGAACTCTTTTTAGATAGAAGACCCGAGCTAAGTCTGTAAGCGAAACGATAGAAAAAGAGCCAAAATAAATATACTCACTTTTTTATTTTATTTACTTTAAGAATGACTCTACATTGAAAATCTGCATTTTTATTCCGATACGCTTTCCATTCTCTTATAAAATTTATGAATTTTCTAAGAGAAAAATAATACCTTCTTTTTTAAAAAAAACTAACTTTCAAGGTTTTTAAAAATAATTATTTTTTTTATCTAAAGGACATTAGCAAGGTAAATTAGGTTTGATCACATAACAGGAAAGAAAATTTCGAAAGGTAGAGAGAAAGAGAAAGAAAGGATACTTTAAAAAAGGAAAGTAAAATTTTACGAAATTTAACGTAATATTATTAGAAATAAAATCCTTTTTTAATTATATATATCCAAAGACACTTTAAATAATATTTAATTTTCCATAACTCTTGTAAAGTTTGAAATAACTAATAGAAATAACGCAAACCTTTTGGGTGATTGAATCAAGAAGCAACAATGTCTAGAATCATTTTTATTCATTTTTAATTAATGTCGACCCCGACATTATCTCTGCTGATTTTCTTGTAAAAAGAAGTCCAGAATCCGAGTATGAACCCCATTTTGCCCCTTTCATTTTTGACTTTCTCGGTGTATCTCTCCCCTTTTTTTATCATATTTGGTAATAATTAATTTATTCGTTGTTTGTCTTTTGAGGGACTACAGAGGTGAAAATATTTAAGTTATAAGTATTTTTATAAGAATAGAAGGAGGATTTTCCCCTTAAATTTAAGAAAAATCAATAAAATGATTTTTTTGTGCACTTTTTCTCTTATTTTCTATACATTCCACCTTCAACCTCTCCCCCTACACCTTTTCTTCACCCAAATAATAAAAATATATGGCAACAACTTTTTCACCTACCTTCAGCTAAAACTGTATTCGGAGACAACAATAGATGATTGGGTGAAATGGGGTCATACTCACATTCATGAGTATATTTTATGTAAGAATCAGCATGAATGATATCAGCGCATGATTTTTTTTCTACATAGCAGTGTGTAAAGAGACAAAATTGAGAACAATAATTTTAACAATGAATACTTAAACAAGCGATTTATCAATCAGGTAATTAAATGATGTTGTTTGTGCATAAAAAAGGAATAGCATTGTTTATTTTAATTAAAAATATGAAATAATTCATTTTATGTAATAATGAAATAACACTGTTTTAAATAACTAAATAACTAATAAAAATATTGAAAATCGTTTGAAAGGGTTTGTATTATACTTTTCAAGCCTTTTTTAAAACTTTTTTTTCAGCTAACATAATATTGTCTATGTCTATTCTATTGAAATACATTGTTATTTGTACATAAAGTAAATTGTAAATATGTCATCTATTTTTTACTGTAATTCACTTCAATGATTCTTTCAATCAATTTATTATATTTACGTCCATGGAAATTAAATTATCTTATTTATATTTTGTTGTAGCATATATATATACATGGGGAAAATGTTTAAATACAGGTTGGTATAAATAAACTTAATACTTCTGTAATAATTTTTAAAAATATCTAGGTAATTGTTTATCGCATGAAAGATAAAAAATATATTCCATTTATGGTTAAAATTTTGAAGATATATGCATATTTATTGATATTAGTATACGGTAGCATTAAAATATTATTATAAACATTTGAAAACTTTAAATTTAATAATGTCGTAACTCATGATAAATTTAAATTGCTTACTGAACTTGTTCCGGGAAACGAATTATGTATACTACAATGAGAATTATTAAAAACAATTAAAATGTTTTCAATAAGAAAGACCACAAAATAATCGTCTAGCCGAATTTTTATCTAGACTACCATAATTTGATTCAAACCGTAGCCCTGATACTTCAAATTTTCTACATAATAAACTACAATTTCAACATCATTTAATGTGCACTAATATACAATCGTCAAGGGAGACCATTTATTGTCAATATTATTAAAGTACTGCATTACAATAGTAATATTCATGTGAGCATTTACAAAAACGTAAATAAAAATGATATTCAACATCCAAAACAAGTATTGAGTTAAGAAATATATTAATATAGAATGTATAATAATTTATTTAGGTATTCGTTAAATCAAAAAGACTAATTTAATTTTATAAAAAGTTATCTGTATAAAGAAATATTAAAATGTATGAATTATTTTAACGGTTCTTGATGTTTAGAGGACCACTATTAAAATAATATTAGCTTTACTACATTTTTCTGAAATTCTCATTAATATATAAACTTACTTTTTTTTTAGAACACATATGGTAATATTTTCCATTTCATTGAAATAATAAAATTAATATGCATCATTATTTAGATTGACATTGTTATTATAAACTATACATGTAAATATTTTCGATATTATAAATATATTTATAATTTTAGTTATTATTAATTTATTATCATTATTATTAAAATATTTTAATAGTTGACAAATATAATGTAATGTGGCCTTTCTTATTACAAGTACTGCACTTGTTTACAGATTAATGAATATATCTGTTACGTATTAACAATTGAGAAATTATTTATAACGTGTTTGATTCGATTAGCGTTCTACGGATTTCCGAATGTATGCCTTTATTTCATAATTAATAATACATTTAGAAGATACATTAAATGTATATGTATATGTATGTGTGTTTGTGTGTAGGGGAGAAAAGAGACTGACTCACTTAGTCATCACAATATTCCGGAACTACTATAACTACCTACTTGAAATTTAGAAGGCATATTTCTTTTGTCCAGTAGAGATTTTTTTAGAATGCGGTTTGCCAAAAACGTGTCACTAGAAGTGGAGGTGATTAGGCACGTTATAGGAGGAGCACGTAAGGGAGTAAAAGATAAACATACTTACGTCTTTGAAGTTCTTCTATCCTTTCTAAATCAATGGGTGAAGGCTACAACAAAGTTTTTGAGTGTAATCGAAAGTTTAATAATGGGATTTAGATATCAACTTAAAAGTAATATATATATTCATGTAATTCACTAATACACAAACATGTAATGCATTAAAGTTCAACCTGTTAAGAAACACTTAGAAAACAACGTGGAAGAGGCCCAGATATGACTCAAGGCTCTTACAATGCACAAATGAAAAATAAGTCAGCAATTCTTGAAATTACACATGACAGGGGTGTTTCTAGAAATAGCTAAATAATGAACTATAGAAAATCTGGCGAAAACAATGACATTACGTTTGCTCGTAGTTAATGCCTACTAAAGGATAATTTGTGCTTTGTCGAAGAGGACATTCCAGAGACAGGACTTCGGACTTAATCGAAAGACAATTGCCGGATTACGGAAAGACAGATTATCTCTTCAGAGCATAAGGGATTGAAAGTACCAGTCGCGCGGGAAAGGCAATACAATGTGAGAATGAAAAGAAGCTGAAGAATGAAATCATAAAAGTTGAGCATTCTCTCATCTAGCAATACAAATTAGTAGCTGAACAAATAGCTAGAGGGAGGCAGAAGCATTATTCTTTTGCATTTTGCACACCAGATAATATTCACATTTACTATGTAATTACAAGCCATTGTTAAGAGGTGCTTATTGCTTTAATTATTTTAGTCTTGCTGCTGAAGTCAGAACGTATTTAATGAAGCTATGCAATCTATGGATAATTAAGCATAAATGGATAAGTGCTGGAAAGTTAGTGTGTAAAGTAAAGTCACAAATGAAATCAATGTTAAATTTGCATGATTTTAGTATTTGTGCGTTATATGAATACAGTTTAATTATACGGAGCTTTAAATATTGAATTTCACATGCTACTTGTACTTTGCATTATTAAATTTTACTGGGTAAAGACAGGGGTTTATATGAAATTATATATTTATCAATCTTAAGGCCATTTTAAAGCACCTAGCCCAAATTATCAATTTCTGAAAGTTTTCGTAAATTTCTACATTCGTGGGATCATTTTGAGCTTGAAAGTTTCAGTATATACATACAAGTTTTTAAAAAAATATTTTCCCACTTAATATTTATTTGAGAAAGATTGAGGGCATAACAGAATAAAAGTAGTAGATTTATTTAAATTTCTTATATAATTCTAAAGATAAGACACCATTTAATGTAATGAATGGAATTTTATATAAGAAGTTAAAAATAATAACAATATAAAACTACTCTGGTATCCAAAAGTTAAGAATAGTAATTATTTTAAGAAGGTTGCGCAATAAAAGACAGAATGGAATTTGGCTTACTTAATTAAAAAGTTATTACAAAGAAAGAAGATAATGGAGAAACGCAGAGAAATAAATATGTTACTTTATTTTTCAAAGTGGCAGAAGATGAAAAAGAAAGAAATTTTTCTATCATTTAAAGAAAACAAACTGCTAAAGTAGGGGATATTTGGTTTGTAGAGGATTTAATAATAATTTGTAGAGGATTAAAATATTACAACAATATTTTATATGTTTGATCATCTACAGCAAGGATGGCGAATTTATATATAGACCAACGTGCCATTTTTTCTGAAGAAATGTTTAATGAGTTATAGAGGTGCCATCAAATAATTCTTACAAGTGATTATTTGGAAAATAATAAAACTAAATACTAACAACTTAAAACTCTGTATTTAATACGAAGAAATACATTTTGCAGTGTATTGTTGTAAATGTTCTAGCTATACGCGTAATTCAAATTAAAGTAACGTTAGTGTAATTTCTGTTGTAGATTAGATCACTGGCGTAACAAAGAAAACTAAGCCCCCTTCCCCCTGCAAAGTCAGGTTTTGCCTTTAAGGTATCCGACTACGTTCGGAACCGTGATTTTGCAAAAGGGCATAAATGGATAATTTTCATGATATTTAGTGTAACTTAGATTAGAATATATGCATAAAATTGCTTTAAGGACATTTTGATAAAAAAATTTATTTAAATATAATATTTTGCCAAAAAATTAACTTTGAATAATCTTTTTTTCCAAATGTTCTCCTTTTGTGAAAAATGCTTCTATTATAATAATATTTTGCCTGTATATAGCTCAGACCTTTCTACAGAGGCTCAACTAGAATTTTTGAAATATGTAACTTAGAAGTGGGTTTATTCATATTTTACGACAACAGAGGGAAGCAATTTTAAGAAAAAAACACCAATAATTACGTCATTTGGTGGGAACTCTGAAAATAATGAGAATTTTTCAAACATTCTAGTTTAGACTCTGTAGAGAGGTCTGATCGTATACTGACAAAATATTATTATAGTAGATTCTGAAAATAATGTGAATTTTTTTTTAAAAAAATAGTTCAGACTCTCTGAAGAAGTCTTTATTTTATATAAGCAAAATATTATTATTTCCGAAGCATTTTTTATAAAAGGAGAGCATTTTGAGAAAAAAATGTTATTCTAAGTTAATTTTTTGCCAAAATATTATATTTAAATAAATTTTTTATGTCAAAATATCCTTAAAAACATTTTATACATGTATTTTAATCTGAGTGACACTAAATATCATGAAAGTTATCCATTTATGCGCTTTTTAAAATCGCGGTTCCGAACGTAGTCGGATACCTTAATATTTTATAAATTGGTTAAATACGTGATTGGCGTCGCCAAGCTTTGAGCCACCTAGAGTCCTGCTCTCCCAGCTAAGGGGGGTGAACGTTACGCCAATGGATTAGATAATAAATAACATGTTAGGATTGTATGATAATAACAAATGAGTGTGCTCCCCGCTGGCTCGCGCACCACGACCGATCAGTCGCATTTGTTCGTAGAGCTTCATAGTGAATTTTGTTATTTTGAGCTAAAATGCAAACCGTTTTAATAGGAGACGTGCCCAAAATATTGTGTCACGTGCCATTGGTTCACCATCCCTGATCTAGAGCCAGGATTAATTGCGATGACAGTTTTTCCCACTTCTGCAGCAGAATAGATTTTAAGCTAAGGAATGCCCCTTAGTGGATTAGATTGAACCTTTTGTCTAAGGGAATACCTAACAAAAAAAAGTTCATTTGGATTTAATCATGACACTTGCTGGCTATTGCATTTGGATGATGTCTTCACTTTCAAATTCATCTACAAGAAGAAAATGACATGGCAACGCGTTGACATCCATGAAAAAATAAATGTAGCACCGAAGAAGAGACGAATATGACAGAAGCTTATCTTCGTACCTTATTCAATTAAGAGAACATCCTCTGTAATCGTGAAGGTTAGTCTCACACAAAAACACTCCCTTTAAATTTATTGCTAACTTATTGGCTGCTAATTATTTCTGTAGTTACATCACGCTCTGGAGACAGCTGTCTGGCACACATTTTTGAATTATGCCACTCAATTACGGACAGAAATCGGTCTTGACTAATTTTTGTTTCTCTGACTTGACCTGTTACAATCGTCTCTGAGCTTTTTCAATGGTTTGGTATTATTCACACTACTTTCAAATTCCGCCCCATGTGACATTTAAGACACTAGGCATTTCTGTCAGAGATCAATGCCTTTTTCAATATTTTAATGAGTCTTCCTTTTATAAACAAATTGATTTGTTTTCTTCGAGCCATAAGCAGTACTTCTGCAGTACATCAAATATGCACAATCTCAATGTTTACACAAACAACCAGAATATCGAATTTAAATTCACATCACTTAGCTCGCGATAGCCACTCGCATCAACTTATTATATCACTGAAGAAAAATTTGTATGTACGTAATCATTGGTTAACATCAATGCATTATATATACGAAATGCCATGATTTTTCATTTTATTTCATTTTTTCATTTCTTCAATTTCTTATTTATGCTTAACTTTTGAACGCTAGTACATTAAAATAGTGTATAATATATGTCTGTAACTTTCTGTTTGAGAGGAAACCTTAGTAGACCTGAATTCTGCAAGTTTCTTCGTTAAATTTTACTTAAAATTAGTCAAATTATTTAATCCATTCTGTAAAGGAAAGATAAAAAATTAAATGTAATAAATAATGAGAAAGTTATACTATATTATATTTAATTCGTAACTTATTAAACTATCCCTATATGTATAGAAATTCTCTGATTAATTATAAGGAATATTTTTAATGAAACTGGACATTGAAGAATGAAGCGTTCATGGTAAAAACAGTAATAAAAGATATAAGTAATACAGTTTTAAATGCTAATGGTGCCATATTTAGTTATACAAATGTAATAAAATTATGTATTATTGTGGTAAATGGAACGTTTATATAAAATCAAAAGTTCAGATAAATTTATCTTCGTATAACAAAAATAATAGTTTTCCTTCTATTAAAATATAGTTGTTTTGATTACAAATATTATATTTCTCTCGTTATCTTGCGTGTAATAAAGCATAATTTTAGAAACAAAAGGAAAACATTTAATTATGAATAACACAGGTTTTTAATTTAAACAGACTTATAAATTATTAAATTAACTGTATTTGTTCATTTCACAAATGATAATGTTCATAAAACTCTGATACATATTATATCATTTTTCAAGTAATAAAGTGTTATAAATATTAGGATCATCTTTTTACAACTATAATCCTGGTATGCATGCGCGTTAAATGTATTTTTTGAAATATCTTAGTTTTATCGTAAGTTATTATTTAATTTTAAAACATATCCCATTCAGTTATGAATAAACAGCCAATGAAATATATTAGCGTAAAAAAAACTCCACCGAAGTAAAAGATGGAATTTATGAGTGAAAAAAAAATATTTGGAATAATATCAGTTAATACTTTTTTATAAACAGAAGAAAGAAAACAGTGCAGTATTGAAATTTGTACTTCCTTCTCCAGGAAATTGAACACTTAATTTTATATTTTCTGATGTACATTTGAAAAATTCTTTGCACGATAAAAATATCTCAACATTTACCATGTATGAAATACATATAATTTTTAAATACAAAAAAAATACAAGGTAATTTGTATTGTATAATTCTGAATCCCATTTATATAACGATAAATAATTACAAAACGTGACCATGTTGTTCATGATATTTTTGCATTATTATATTTTAACCTCTTTCGCACATCTTTTGATATGGGCGTGACCAATGTGCACAAATATATAGAACGTGCTACGGGTGGGGCACTGAATATTCAGCATGTATTGATCGGAAAACACTTGAACGAAATTAAAAACAAGAGAAAAATGTACCAACCCCGACATAATTTTTATCCATTCCACATTCCCTCGAGATCTGAATGGCGAAAATACTGATTATGAGTAGCATCTTTATGAGGTATCTATTCAGGTGAAATTCGAAAGTGCGTCACATCTCGTTTGCAAATTAATACCAGCTTTGCATAATCTTCTTCAAGAACAATTTTGTTGCTTGAAAATAGGCCAGCTCACCAGAAAAAATTAACAAACGCATTATTCACTTCCCTCCAATTTCCTTAACCGATTTCTAGATGATTGATTTATTTCAACTCACTTGTACATTTTGAGCTAATTTAGTGAATACAGCTGACTTATAATACAGAAGATGATCACATATTCCGAAATTAATTGTCTTCATCAGCAATTTATGGGACAGTGCCAAATATTAAGATTTTTTTTTTTTGCTTTTGATGTTATTCCTTCTAAAATGAAATTCTATTATCGGCGGAGAAAGAATGAAAGCAGGAATGAAAATATTTCAGCCATCCAAATTAAGAAATACGTAACATTTTGGTAGTAACAAATGCTTTGAACATTAGATTGTGAATAATTTTTCCCCAAATGCTGAATAGAAATAAATTTCACGTCATAACAATTTAATTTGCTTAACATAACACAGATAGAAGTTGCTAAGTCAAAGGAACATAAGCCTAAATATAACAGAATTTATACCTGTGCTTTAAACTATTATAAAAGTCTTACATTTTGTGAATTTAGAGTCAAAGCCAGCATCTAACATGAAGTCTTTAATTTCGAAGGCTGTGTGTTGTTAGTAAGAAATATATTGATAAGTTGGTTTCTAAAAGAAAGTTATGCATAAGGAATTCCAAATAAAGGCTAATAATTGAATCTATTTATTCTAACTTCGATAGAATAAATCTTGCAAAGAAGAATTTTAGGGGACGTAGTACGATTTATTTTTAATTTAAAGATTTTCAAAATTTTTTTGGTTCCATCCTATGTATGTTTACTATATAAAACAAATTTTGAGCTCAAAGTTTCATAAAAAGCTATCCATTTAATTTTTTATGGAAAAAACTTAAAATTTGTGAAGTGACTTTAAAATGCTACTCCTCCTACAAATATTTACATACACGGATGAAATTCGATTGTCAAATACGTCAAACTATGTATAGTAAAAGTTGGTATGGGTTTTGCGATAACACGATTGATATTCGTAAAATAGTTCTTTTTCTGAATGTTTATTGAGAATTCCTTAAAAAATGTATACATTCTGAGTTCAATTATTTTTTTAAAAAATAAGTATTATTTTGATTCTAAAATGCCTACCAACTTTTGTTATATGTACTATTATCAATAGGTACAAAAAATCAAAGCATTAGGCACAATTGACAAAAAGCCTTAGCATTTTAAATGAAGACAAATTAGTTATTTTATCTTTCCGTGATAAGGCAGTTTAAAGTTTTGATTTCCCATAGCGATGTGAATAAAAACGAACGTTAAAGCTATCATAATTCTACGTTTTTTAGGTTTAGAGTTTTCAAATTTTGTGAGGTTAAAGAAAAGTATATAAAAAATAACTGAGGCTAAAAAAATTAGATTTGAATTTTTGACTGATTTTTGTCAATAGAAATAGAATAGTACTGTGTTCCCTTAAATTTGTTTCGTAATTATTTTAAGCTTACATGATTAAACATTCAGTTTTTTTTAATTTTATGTAGGTTATGATTCTTTTCATTCGTTTTTTATGACAAATTTAATATATTTTTATTACATAAATAAAAAAAAAAATATTTCCAGGGATTTCTAGACACAAGAAAAAAAAGAATTTGCATGAACTTCTATAAAATATTTGATACAAACTTCTTTAAAGTATCACATGTGTAACAATATATCTCACAAGTCTTGAAAAAAGCCTATACATTTTCATTCATCACTTCATGTAATATGAAAAAATAAAAACTCCTCCCAGTTGCTCAGGAAACATTTTTATATTTTCTTTCTTTTCAAATAATAAACATAAACATTAAATAAAAAAGTTAATTGTTTGAAAAAGTCGAATAAATGCAGAAAATATGTCACACATACGCTATTTTTTTTCTTTTAACACTAGTCATTGGATTTTCAATATTTTTTTAGTTTAATTCAATAAAGTATATTTATTGAAAAAAAATATGAAGTCGATTTCTTTATTACTTATGTTTCTAAGCTCTGAAATTCATGATTAATTAAAGACAGTATTCAACATTAATCTTTGCAAATCTACTGTTAAATTGTTTAATGTTAACAAAGAAAAAACAACAATAGTAAGTACATTATGTATGATATAGTTTAGTTGAGAAAAGGATTTATTCTATCAATAACTTTCACAAATGGAATTTTTTCAATATAATTAAGAATAACTTTATTAATACCCAAGATGCAAGAGAAAATAAGTCTTTAAAATTACATTCCCGATAATTATTGCTTAATATAAAACACCCCAATCTGAGTTTTCTTGATGGTAATTGTATTAACAATTACTAGGTTGTTAACAAGTTATGGAACAGTTATTTTGTTAAAAAGAAAAAAATATGTATAATAATGGAGAGATATTAATTAAATCAAAAATTTAATTTACTCAAAACAAAAATAATCACTGAATGAGATAAATATTTTACTCAAAAGTAGAATGTTAAAAATGAATTTTTAATGTAAAATATCAAATTTAACCAAATACCTCATAAACTTATTTTAAACAGATGAATTAATTCTTACTGTGATTTAAAATAAAGTAGGGTGTTTGACTGATATATGAGCTGTTCCTCGTGTCTTAAAAAGATTTATACAACCATTATATGTACTCTAATGTAACCACAAACACAATTTATCAATATCAGTCATCATTTACTGTTAGATATTTCGAAATAAGTCAGAATTTGTGTTTTAGGGAGCAAGTCCAAAAGTGAACCAAACAGGTATATCTCTTAATTTCCACAACCTGGCAGACTTGGAGAATAAAATAAATGACCATTGCTTCAACTCAATGCATGAACCATTACTCAAAATGGAAGTTTCGCAAATGGGAAAACTATGTTCCTAAATTTAGATCCATGCTAACTAGGGGAAAGCGTTATGCATTAGGCTATGGATTCTCAGAATATTTCGTATTGATTTCTTTACGGGTTGTTATAAAATTTACTTTAGATTTCCTTATGTATTTTTCCGAAAAGACGAAAGAAATAACAAAGTCGGAATCCCTCAAATGTTTGAAACGGATGCGGTACTTAAGACTGAGGTAAAGTTTCCATTGAAATTCCGCGTGATGAATCGTTTTAATTTCCTATTCAAATGCTTTGTGATTAGAAGGCGGATTTATTGCAACTGGCAATAAAAGGTAAAATAAGTTAGAATTCTAAGCGGGTTTAGTCACTTTTGGGGAAAGAGAATATAAGTTTAAAAATCAGATGGGGTATATTTATATACGATTCGTTCCATTTTCCTTCCTAATGCATTTTAATTTGTGACTCGTGGATAAAGGGGGCATAAATCTGGTATAACTGAAATTTATATTTGTATAAAAAAGTCAATAATGTCTCTGTTTTTGATATTTATTCCTTGGAATCCCTTAAGTTATTTTAAAAATTATAATTTACATTTCCTTAAAAATTTACTGAGAAAAGAGTTTGAGAAAACGTTGTTTTTTTAAAAAAATATATAAGTAACAGTAAGTGGTAAAGCTGATTTTAAGGTTTTATTAAAGTGAGGTTGTTTTAAAACTTCAAAAAATAAAATTAAGAAGTTCTAGTGAATTAAAATTGAATAAGAAGTTCTTATATATAAACTTTTGCAGTTCACATATCTTTCATAAAAATATTTCAGATAAATATTAAAGAAAAAGAAGTATCTCAGTTACTTTTTAGTCAATTATTTAGTATATTACCTGAAAGCAGATTTCGAAGTCAAGTTATTTTTTCGAATTTGGGGCACTCAACAATTTATTAGAAAAATAATAGTAGCGCATAAATAGATAATTTTCATGATATTTAGTGTTACTCAGATTAGAATACATGCATAAAATTATTTTAAGGACATTTTGACAAAAAATTACTTAAATATAATATTTTAGCAAAAAATTAACTTAGAATAATCTTTTTCCAAATGTTCTCCTTTTTTCCTTTTTTGAAGAATGCTTCTATTATAATAATATTTTGCCTGTATATAGATCAGACCTCTCTACAGAGGTTCAACTAGAATTTTTGAAAAATTCCCATTATTTTCAGAGTTACCACCAATTGAATTAATTATTGGCTTTTTTTTCTCAAAATTGCTCCCCTCTGTTGTCGTAAAAAATGAATAAACCCACTTCTAAGTCATATATATTTCAAAAAATTCTAGTTGAGCCTCTGAACAGTGGTCTGGGCTATATACAGGCAAAATATTATTCTAATAGAAGCATTTTTCACAAAAGGAGAACATTTGGAAAAAAGATTATTCTAAGTTAATTTTTTGGCAAAATATCGTATTTAAATAATTTTTTTGTCAAAATCTCCTTAAAACAATTTTATGGACATATTCTTATCTAAATGACATTAAATATCATGAAAATTATCCATTTATGAGCTTTTGAAAATCATGGTTCCGAACGTAGTCGGATACCTTAATGCTATTAATATATGAACTGGCACCAGATAAATAAGCAATTTAAAGTGATTAAATATATTTGTTTCAAAATTGTTTAGACTGATTAGCTTACAATGAATCCATATTATTTTGACAAATTAAATAACAATTTCAGAAAGTTTTCATATATTATTTTAAATATTTTAATTCCAAGAATTTTAATGTTTTCGTTTCACGAATTAAAATACTTCTAGTTATATATGTATATATATATAAAAAACTTAATTATTTCTATATATCTGATTAACACGGTTATTGAGATAAATTAGCTTATATTGCATATCTCAGACACAAAGATAAGTTCTAGAGAACATTAACACTAGATTCCTTTGTAAAGATCTAAAATAGTAGATTTTCTGTACATGATAATCAAAAGCGAATAGTATAAAACAGAGGAAAATCACTCAATGTTTAATGAGTATCAGGATCAAACATTCACTGTTAAAGGTGTTCTACGTGAGAAATTTCGCAATGTTAAAAGTACCTTTATAGTAATTACTACTTTAAACAAACTGGCTTTTGCGATGCACTATAATTTTTCTTTAATTGATAAAACTTTCTTTTATTTTTTAGTCATAATTCGAGATTTTAAAATACTCCCACAAACCTAACTATTATGATGTTTTCAAAAGAAAGATCAAATGATCAAAAAAAAGCAGAATAATTACACTTCCAAATAAAATTTTTGATCCTTAAACTTGAATAAAAATGTACACACTTATCATTATATGTTTTTTAGATCTTGTAAAATAAAAGATAAACATTACATATATAAATTGCTGTTCATATATTATTGCAATCAAAACCAAAATTTAAGAGAATGCTCTTTCTTCATATTGTTGATAAACACAAGAAGATATAATCTACTCTTTTTAATGAAATACATTTTTAATTTATTTTGTTACATAACTAATGTAGTCATTTAATAGGACATAACATGAATTTTAACACTTTTCATGAAAATATTGTTTGTACTGACTGATTCATTTAAGGTATCCGACTACGTTCGGAACCGCGATTTTGCAAAGAGTATAAATAGATAATTTTCATGATATTTAGTGTCACTTAGATTAGAATATATGCATAAATTATTTTAAGGATATTTTGACTAAAAAGATTTATTTAAATATAATATTTTGGCAAAAAACTAACTTAGAATAATCTTTTTTCTAAATGTTCTCCTTTTGTGAAAATTGCTTCTATTATGATAATATTTTCCCAGTATATAGTTTAGACCTCTCTACAGAGGCTCAACTAGAATTTTTGAAATATATAACTTAGAAGTGGGTTTGTTCATATTTTACGACAACAGAAGAGAGCAATTTTAAGAAAAAAACGCCAATAATTATTTCAATTGGTGCTAACTATGAAAATAAAATGAATTTTTCAAAAATTCTAGTTGAACCGTCTTTAGAGAGGTCTGAGCTATATACAGGCAACATATTATAATAGAACCATTTTTCACAAAAGGAGAACATTTGGAAAAAAAATTATTCTAAGTTAATTTTTTGCCAAAATATATTTAAATAAATTTGTTTTTGTCAAAATGTCCTTAAAACAATTTTATGCATGTATTCTAATCTGAGTGACACTAAATATCATGAAAAGTATCCATTTATGCGCTGTTTTAAAATCATGGTTCCGTACATAGTCGGATACCTTAAAAGACATGACTTTGGTAAAGTTTTAAGTTAATAAAACTTTTTAATGAATTAATTAATATTAAGTAATTGTAGTTTTTTTAAGGTTGGGAACATTTCTCCTTTCGATGGTAGCAGAATTTATTCATACCTGTATTTTTATTAGTTTTCACAATGTAAGGGATATTCATCAATACTAAGAAAAGAAACAGCCAAACAGAAGTGATAAATCAAAAAAAGATAATCATCTTTATCATTTTATACTATAGATTAATATATGGGGTCTTTAAAAACGCTTCCTTTCTTCCGGTATCCAACTGAGTTTACTAAATAAAGAGGCCTGCACTCAAATAGACAGAAATACGATTACATCCCCATTTGCTATCTATAACCGTCAGAACTCAAGATGACGGTCATTAGAAAACAATGCTGAAAAGAAGACAGACGAACTAGAGCAGAAAGTCATAAATTTCTCTTCTCAAAGTAACTAAGCACTTTAACGAGAAAGCTGTTGTTTCATTGAATCTAACTGAAACAGAAGACCGGGTTCCTTCAAATTGATAATAGAGATGTTTTATCGATTGCTTTATTTTCCACTGAATTGGAACATGTATTTTCGAAAAGGAGTAGATATTTGTTACAATTATATATATAAATGAATTATTGTTTTTTTTTATCTTATAATTTTTTTTTTATTTTTTGGAGTGTTTTTTTTTACAAATTATTGCTATGGATTTGAAAATACTTGAATAAAAAAGACGTTTCAGAAGTAAAAAAAAATATATTTCAGAAAGAAATGTAATTGAATAGAGCAGAAAAATTTAATTGGAACCGGTTGAAAACAGAATAACAAAAATAGTTTTTGGTTTTTGTATCTATTTTTGTAAAAATCTACTATTTAATGATGATTCAAAGTCTTTAGTAACTAAAGGTATTTATCTACTGAAAAGTAATCATGAGTTACTAAATATAGATTGCATGAATAACAGATTTAATATGTTGTTTTAAAAACATAGAAAAGTATATTATTCTTTTATTAATTTAAAAAAAAAAGAATGATAATATATGTTTTTTTCCCTTTCAAATGCGGCAGCGGAATGATAGTTACCATTGCAGACCTGGTGCATTCTTCAGCAGCTGATAGCACTTTTTAGTGTGGCACCATATAGGTGGATATTGCTACATTGCAATTTTTTTCCTAGTTTCCTCTCAAGAGGAGGCACCTGAGTTCTGACGATGTGAAATAGCACTAGGAATTTTAATTTTGCTGAGAGCACTTAAAGCAAACAGGCACTCTAAGGATCTTCAACTTGTCGTATAATCATATGACATGGACGCTGTTTATTTTTTGCTTCATGAATATCCACCGACTTGGACCGAGATCGACCCTATAAACCTCAGCGTACAAGGTCAGTGCCTAACAAACTATGCCACCCAGCTGGCTGGAAAGAGAATGTCAAATTATTAAAACAAATATAAGTGCTACATTCAAACATATTTTATCTTTCCTAATAATCAGTTTGAAAGTTAATCAATTAATCGTTGTGTTTTTAAAATCATCATTTACTGAAAATTTAAATTTATGTTTTTTTTTTTTTAAATTAGTTTAAATGCCGAAGTATAAAACATCCTTTTCCGTATTTAAAAAACAATACTTTAACGTACTTTCTAATAAAGTTGCTGCATACTTCGTTTTTATGTATTTTGTTTCTTTCATATGTATCAGTAATTTTTGTAAAAATGTAAAACCACGTGTTATAGCTTCAATAATACAAATAATTGTACAAGTGTTCGAAAAAAAAGGTATTTTACTATGGTAAAACTTTGCTTAGTTTTATAAAAAATAAACGGGGATTTTCAAAATTTTCTTATAACTTTTAAGAACGAGTTGAATTTCTTACAGTTTCATAATAATATAGTCAATCTCTTGGGTTACAAAGCAATTTTCAGTTTGTAAAAAGTTAGGAGAGCACATGAATGGGAAATAAATTTTGCACATTATCATTTGTGGTCAACTTTTTTTTTCCTTTTCATCAACTCAGAAGTATTTATTTTTCATTTGGTGTTACTGTAAAAAAAAGACAAATTGGATCCAGTTGATTTTTCGTGGCATAATAGAGGCTTTTATATACATACGAATAACATCGAATTTTGTATTCTGTTTCATAATTTAAAAACTTAATAAATGAGACTATATTAATTCTTGAAAAAATTATAATGTATTAAATTATTATTTTCTAACTTTTTCGTAAACTTTCTGTTTTAAACTACTTTAATTTCGCGCGCGATTGAGGATAATTATTATATCTTTAATTTTTCAGTAATAAATTCTATTCACTTAATATCTGCAAATTTATTTTTCTTTAATTGAAATAAAATTAAGAAGGTTTAGGCAAAAAAATAATTTAAATAATAATTTACAACCTTAAGTCCAAACCATTTTAAAGTACGCTTGGATTCAATTTCTTACGTCATTACAAATGAAAATTGTATGGGAAATGCAGAAAAAAACTTAATAAAAGGCCATGAATTAAAAGAAACCATTCAAAAAAATATTATTTCACATATTACTGAGAGTCCGCAACAAAATAATTACTAGCAAATACATATCTTCCTCGAATAACTTATACATGCATATTCTTTCTTAAGGATTTAAAACTCGAAGCATCTATTGATTCATATGTATAAATATATATAATGTTTTAATACCTTATCATTATTTAAAATGACACATTTCTATATCTAATCATTTCTTTTATTGCAATAGCATCACATAGAATCTAAAAGCTTTCTGTAATATTTTCTTTTAAGTTATATCTCTAAGGTAAATAATTATCGAAAAGATACGATGCATTCGTTTTAATTCATGAATTTTATTCTTATTTAAAACGTATTGTAAGAATTGAGTAGTGTTTCAACGGAAAATATATTTTATTTTAATTTTACATTATTTTTACATTTTTTTTATGTATAGTCACTTTTCAGATTCATTTACCATTACTTTAATTTCGAATTATTATTTGTTTTAATAAAAAAACCAGGAAACTGCACTGACTCATTTATTCTATACTATGAACATGTACTCTAATTTTCCTTTTAACAAATTATGTTCAATGCACATATGAGTACAGATATTGGAACTAATTGATTAATTGAAGTGATTAATTGATTGATAATGATAAGAAGTACATAAGATATTGTATATAAAAAATGGAAAAATTCTGTTGCTTGATAATTATTGAAAACTTTATTAAATATTTTAAAATCTCAATGTGAAAATTTGAGTTTGAAACAATGTAAATAAATATACTCTGCAATTTAGTTGAATAAACCTATTTTTTTCATTCATTTCATAATTTATTCATTTTTCAAGCAACTGGTGTTTAAAATTTCCACTTTAAGATGCAATTTGCTTATAAAATTCTTTCGAGTTAGCTAAGAAGGTAGTTCTTGACTAAATATGTTGTTGATTTATATGGCTGGAAGCCAGTGTATTTCTCTTTGGAACATATTATTTTATCAAAAGGAATAAGACAAACGAATTTCTGATAATATTTCATCTAACTTCAATTTGAAACTTGTATATCCAATAATTTATTAGAGTAAGGCATAATTCTATTTCTATAGATTTGCTTTCTCTGTTAAATTTCCCATTTAAACTTTTTTTTCTGAAAAACTTTCACTTCATTGTTTAATAATGCTCGATTGTGTGAATCTTGATTAAATTTAAATTGGTTATTATTCAGAGGGTGTTTAAAACTGAAAAGTAGTTGGGGGCGTTATTTAAATTTTTTTTCCAAACATTCTTTTTTTTTTTAGTTTCTTGAAGTCTTTTAGTAAAAAAGAAAGCAAGAAACACATCTTTTTAATAATACCATCCTTATCTCAGAATTGTTAATCTTTTCTCTTTTTAATTTAATACTGATATACTTTTGAGTTCTACAGATAATTTTCAACAAATTTTCTACCGAAGCATATTATTTTTAAAATTTCAGTTAAATATTTGGAACGAATATTGGTATTAAAGTAATTCTTTTTTACAATATTGGAATTTATCTGCCTTCTGATTATCGACCAATAAACCATTTGTTCTTTTATTTGTATCCTAGTCTTCTTTTTTGGCTTCTAAGATTTTTACTTAACTTATGCTTAACAGATAATTTGATTTTTCTGTCTCTAAAGTTAATTTGATTTTATTGACCATAAAGTTAATTGCATTTCACTACCTGCTTGTGAGACTTATTTCGCATTCAATCTTTATCAAATAATGTGTCAATTTCACTACAAAACCTATCTAAATGATAAAGATGAACAGAATACTGATATAAAATTACTTCTCAAAAAACCGCGTATAATGACCCTATTTGTGTGTTCACGCTTCTATTTTCCTAATTTATACATTTTATTGGAATTCTTTACAGATTTGTAGAATGTTACGAAATGTACTATGTATAAAAATTACCACAAAATAGAGGTAACCTCTAAATAAATCCACACTGAATGTCAGAAATATTGTCATTCTTTTTTATAAAAAAACTGTTTATTCGTCTATTTGAATTGTTTTAAGCGTCATAAGGATTTTGATACAAATTTTTTCAACTAGAAGTAAGTGCAAGAACTATACCTTTTCCACACCACGTCAAGCTTTCAAAATCTTTCATTTCTATTTCTGATCTGAAGAACTGGGATATTTATTCATTTTTAAAGATTTGTTTTGTCGAGTAAAATTGGTCTCGAAGGTTTCACAAGCCACATTCTTGAAAATATTCAAAAAGCTTACTGAAAACCAAATTTGCAAAAGGGTCTATTACTTCCTAAAACTTTTCCTCTCTACCCGTTTTCCGGTTTTAAAGCTTTTCTCCCAAATACAGCCGGGAAATTCAAAGATAAATTGCCTTACGATAAAACAACGCAAACAGTCTTTTGATATACATTCTCACTTTCTCTGACCTGCTTGCGTTTGCTTATTTGTTCCATCTATTGCCATCCTTTGTTTCAAAATTTTTCATGCAAGTTTGTCATTTTTCGTTGCGTGTAAAATCCGTTGACTTTTCTTGTTTAGTTTGAGAATGGAAAATTTTCCGGTGATCCCCTTTTACGACCACGATTTTCAAACGTCATAAAAAACAAATATTTTTGTTATATGTGGTGGGGGTTTTCGTTTGCACTCGATTTCTAACTGAAGTTGCAAGGAAGAAGAATCTTATTTTATAGAACAGGAGTTGAATTTCAACTCTTTCAGCTTCTTCTAAGCAAAAATATAATTTTGTTTTATTTGTTTATACTCAATAAATTTAAATCAGTAAATATTTCAAATTTTTATGAGTGCTTTGCTTTTAGTCTTGAAAAGATTTTCTTAACTTTTTTTTTGTTTAGAACACATATTTTATTTACAACTAAAGGATACAAGTAGTTAATAAGTGTATTTTTATTCCATTTGCTTATTTTACCGTGTGTTTAGTTAAACACTGTTAAAAAACACATATAAAATTTACAATTCAAAATTTAATTATAGTTATATCTGAACTAGTTGCATTTGGTAAAATTTCTTATGTCTGGCGAATGTTCTGTAAATAATAAAACATACTGATATTGAACGCTTTTTGTTAAAAATATAGTGACATGAATTACTAATGGTTTTAAAACAAATTTTGTGCTACCGATAAACTTATATATATATATATATATATGAATTTGTTGCAATTTTTTGCAGTTACTTAAACTTATTTACGTCAGTAAACATAAAGACATGTTTGTGAATATTTTGAATTATTCCACATATAATTTCTTGCATATAAATATATCCAATACATATTGTATGTAATTATTTTATTTAATGTCACTAACACAGCTGAAAAAGGTAAATTATTGACTCTTTTTTTCTCTATAATTGAAATTTTTATGGTTTTGACTTTTCGTTCATGTTTTTAACTACTGATAAAAAGCTTCTGTTTCATTTTATAACTGTCATATTAGTAATGATCAAATTATAAAACAAAATATTTATGAGTATATTTTTATTGTACGTATATATATTTAACTGGATGCAATTTTTAGCAGTTATTTAAACCTATTTACGTCAGTATGTATTAGGAATTGTTTATGAATATTTTGAATAATTCAACACAAAATTTCTTGTGTGTAAATAGATCCGATAAATATTGTATGGACTTATATATTTAATGTCGCTGAATATTAAGAAAAATGTTGACTTTTTTTCTCTATATTCTGAATTTTCCTGTTTTTGACTTACCGCTCATGCTTTAATTTACCAAAAAGGAAAAAACGCCCCTGTTTCATTTTAACACTGTCATATAATTAATGATTAAATAATAAAATGAAAATATTATGGAGTTCTCTTAATTTGAGTAACATCACTTTTCTTATCTGTCTAAAACAATTACTTACTAAATATTTTGTACCCTCATCCATTGTATCTAGAGTAATGCATGATGAAATATATTATAAAGAGTAGAATGGGTAGATATATATCATATATTAATTACGAGGTACTTATTTTTCAAAAGCAATAAAAAAATGCGTACATCTCTTAATTAGAATTATCAGCAAATCACTCATGCATGAAATGAATCTTTTTACATTATCTGGGAACATCATTAAAAACAGAAAAATTTTAAATGTTTTTGACAGTTTAAAAATCCCTTCTTGAGCTCATATTTTGTAGTTTTAAAATATGCGTGACAAGAGTTTACTAACTACATATTGATCAATGTGCAATAGTATAAGAAAAGAGCATTCTGTTTTTAATCAGTAGTATAAAGTAGGAGCCTTCAACCCGTGGTCAGCGAGTCGTGGATGGCCTGCTGAAAGATTTTTAGTGACCCCTCATTTCAATTTGAGGCGATTTCAAAACGAAAAAAAAATGCCTTGTCTGCTTTTAATCATAAAGATGCCATTTTTCTGTTATTCTTGATATTTGAAACATTTCACTTATAGGCTTAGTATCAATTTGATATAAAATTTTCAGAAAGTGAGGAAGTTTTCAAAAAATTTGCAGTACCTTAAATAATTTTAAGTATAAAAAATCTAACTATGCATAACATATATATTTATATAACCATTATGTATATGTATGAACACCATCCATCATTAGAATCACACACACACACAGTTGTAGTCTTATAAAACAAACCTTCCTTTTTTAGTATAAGTTTCCTGAGTACAATATTTTATTTGACAGTCTTTGTAATGTGTATGCATACATATATATATATATATATATATATATATATATATACAGTCGAACCTTCATATTACGAACCTCTATAGTGCGAATTTTTCTATACAGAGAACTTTATCGTGGAATCAAGAGAACTTCACGATTTTCTTCGTAAAATAACCTCCTAATAGCGAAATGTATTTTCTATATAACGAACTTTTTCTCTCTTGTGATTCATTTTTTTTCTCTCCCTATTTTTAAAGTATGTCTGGACATTTTAAGTTATGCTCTCTTTTAACACGTTTTATGGTGGCCATAAATCTTGAATATGTCGTAATCTATATTTAGAATTTATAGTTAAAAAAAGCATGTTTGAAATTATTTATGTACTTTAAATTAGAAAATAACCTTATAATGTATAAAATTCGTTAATTTTAATATAAAATTACTTTCTTAATGTTGAAAATACTGTGTACTCCTCGACATTCTTTTTCTTGTTTTTCCTGTAGTTTTCTTTTTCTTTTCTTGATGGGTAAGATATACACAAAAAAGTACATATTAATTTACAAAAAGATAAGAATAATTACTTTTTTCAATATTTAGTGTTCATGAAATTTAATTTTGTTTTATGTTGTTTGTAAAGTATACTGAAAGGTGAAACTCTATATAAAGAATTTTCCATGTAACGAACTTTTTTGGGGTATTCAGCGACTTCATTAAATAGAGGTCCGACTGCAAATATACTGCTCAAAATAATTAAAGGATATTGCGGTTTTAGGTGGATTAGCTGATTGATACATGGTCGACAGACGTAGTACGTTATATGAGAATAAATTACACATGTTTGGCAGAAAAAAATGCATTTTATTGCGCATTTGTGTACAAATGGAAAAAAACACAATTTCTGCATATGAGAAAAAAAGAATAAGAAAAGGTCATTTCTTCAAAGGAAATCATTTTCAGTGGGGGTATGGTTTCCACGGACGGCCAGCAACGTTGAGCACCTTTGAGGCATGGAGTTAATGAGGCTATTAATCACGAGTTGAGGTATTCTGTCCCACTCTTCCAGAACAGCTCTTTCCAGTCCTTGGAGAGTTTGTGGGGGTGGTTGGCCGCCAGCAACTCGTTTTCCTAGAGCGTCCCAAACGTGCTCTATTGGATTCATGTCTGGAGAACACGCTGGTCATTCCATTCGTACGATTCCTTCCTCGAAAAGGAAATCCTCCACCAGGTTAGCACGATGTGGCCTGCAGTTATCGTCCATTAAAATGAAGTCATCTCCGATTGCTGAAGTGTAAGGGACTATAATAGGTCTGAGGATTTCATCCCTATATCGGCGTGCAGTCAGAGCTCTATCTCGAATAATGTAGAGGTCTGTGCGCCCGTCAATGGAGATGCCACCATACACCAACACTCCTCCACCGCCAAATCTGACACTTTCGTGCACGAATGCAGGATTATTCCTACTGCCACGGTCCCTCCAGATGAAAATACGCCTATTATCCGGATGGAAAAAAAACGAGACTCGTTAGAAAAAAGAACATTGCTCCATTCATTTCTCCTCCAGTTCACATGCTCTGTTTCCCACTGCCTGCGGTCGCGACAATGCCTTGATGTTAGTCTGACACATACCATCGGTCGGCGAGCATACAGACCTACACCATGGAGCCGGTTTCGGACAGTCTGAGTTGAAACCATGGTGCCAGTAGCAGAGCGAAGGTGTTGTTGGAGAAGAATAGCGTTCATATTTCGGTGTCTCCGAGCAGTTAACAATAAATAACGATCTTTATTGGGCGTTGTTGCCCGGCTACGACCTTGTCCTGGTCTTCGGCCTGCACTTCCAGTCTCCAAAAAACGGTTCAGATCCTGGAAATCACACTTTTCGACACTCCAATGACTTGCTCTACTTCGGCTTGAGTTTGGCCCCTTTTAACCTACCAACAGCTCCCCAAGCTTCTGAATCAGTTTAATGAAATCGCTGAGACATCGTACTCATCGAAACAAAGCAGTCACTGAATGCTGATCATCCTTGTCTTCATTTCAGTTGAAAGTCAAATTTCTTTCGCTGCCGCTGAAGCGACGTTTTTGACGTCGAACTCAAATTTAGCATTTCTCCACAGTTTGAAAATCAGAAAAATTTGCATTTGTGATTCTCTTCCGTTTTCGGCAAAAAAAATTTCGCTTATATCTTTATTTTATATAAAACTTACAATATCCTTTAATTGTTTTGAGCAGAGAATATATACATATAATCTCTATTTCTGTAGACTAAATTGTTATAAATCTAAAGAAGCAAGTAAAAAATAGAAGTATAGCCAGGCAGTATAGGTAAAATTTAAGCCACAGTATCACTATATCAATCTCTTAGCCTCGGGAACTAAGATTGCAGGCTTAAGCATTGTATTCATTCCACATAACCTTCATATGTAATTTGGCTGTACTACTGTACAGTAAGGAATAAATAGTAAGAATAAAAAATTATTAATATTAGGGATAATCATAACATTAGAAAATTCATTTTATATGTACTAAAACCATACATAAGTTATCGAGGGTAATATCAAGCAAAATCGAAAGGAAAAATAAAACTAAATTTACTCTTACCTAAGGTAGAAATTATTAAATATATATAAGAATGGTTAGTACTTTTAAAACAATTATATCATAATAGTACTTATCATAACTTGCCATCACAGAACATCATTGCATAAAGGTACAAATTAATAAATTAATAAAACGAAATAAAATCATAAATTCGGTTGCTTAAAAAGCAAAAAAGAAATAAATAAAAAGAAAATTTTGGAAGGGAAGGAGAGAGAAAGAAGGGGAAAATACACACACACACATATATATATGTGTGTGTGTTTATATGTATACAAATGAAAATATCTGCATAAAGAAGGGTCTTATGAAATAGTTTAAAAACGAATTTATATATATTATGTAAATTCCTAATGATGAATAGCTTCCGTTGAAACGAATGACAACTTAATTCCATTGAGGGTCACTTTAACTACTTTCTGACAAAATTCTCGACAATTTTCTGAAGACCCTTGTTAAAGCGTACAGATACCATTGTTGAAAACGGATGTTACTCAGCTGTGGAGACTAACCGACTATACGAAGTGCGAAATTTTCGTTAATCTAATGATGAAATGCAAATGTATCGAAACTTACAACCCTTGTTGAGGCTCTGCATGCACTGTTGGAGCTAATTCAGTTCCCTAAATTAATCCGTGTTCCTGAAGCCTAATACCCGATGTGTCTTTTCGTGGACAGCTGAAGAGGTGAATTAAGCACTTTAGCGGATGCACTTCTCTGTATTGAGTGAGGGAAAAAGCCATATAAAAAGTATCTGTCAAATGGGTTGAGTAGGATAAGTTGAAACTAAGCTTGTAATAAAAGAAGTGAGGGGTATTTTGTAGGAATTACATGGAACAGAATGAATAGATGGATTCACTTAAGAAACTCAAATCGGATTATTTTGTGTGCATTGTTTTAATTAGCTTCAGTCATTAAAAAATTGCAGGCTATCGTTTTCTTATTGCGAAGCAAAATTTGCAACAAATCTCACTGTAATCCATTTGAATTATGTATTAATCTCTGAGTACTTTTATCATATATATATATATATATATATATATATATATATATATATATATATATATATAATTGTACTATTTTTTATAATGTAAGTCTTTTTAACTCAATTATTTTTCTCGTAAATAAAAGCAAGTTTTTACTATACCACAAAGATAAATTTGAAAACAATAAATATTACTAGTCAAAAAACAGAATATTTGGTTACAATATAAAATTTTGTGAGTTATCCATTTCAGGTTAAGAAAAACTTTACTTATCAAAAGGGTATCTAATAAAACATAGTTTATTAGCTCTATTTCGGTATGTTGAAAAGTAAAAGTCATCTAATAATTGTAGAATATAAGATTAAAATATCATGATACACATAAATGTATTTTAATTCTCATACCAAATATTACTACGACATTTTTAACCATAAGCGAACAAAGCAATTTTTGGAGATGGAGTAAACGTAACAATCACGGAAATTGGAACTTCTCCAATGCAGTCATTTCGTTTCTTATTTACGTAGGTCTTTTGTGCCAAGCTAAACTTTATTATTAGCATATATGCTATAAAAGTCGGGAAAATAAACACTGTATATTAGAGAAAGATAATGCAGCAAGTTAATAATGCAGCAAAATAAGCTATTTTCAAAAGCCAAAATAAAACTAATATGAAATTTACAATGATCCTCTTACCGAATTTCAAGTAAAAAAGTACAGCAAAAAATAAATAAATTGAATTATTATTTTTTCTATTTATTGTGAGAAGCTACTTCAACTAACGCTGTTACATTAGTCTGTATTTTATTTTTTTTTCTTTTTGGTTTCAGCATCTAATTGGCTGCATGATACATTTAAGAGATGAACTAGTTTTTACCATGACAAATGAAAAGTGGAATTTTAATTTCATTAGCATATAAGATGAGTAAATAAATATAATTTGATTAATTACACATCGCATTTCTTCTTCTGCTAGAAAGATTAAATAAATAAAAGAAAAAAATCTATGAAATATATTTACATTGCAATATAACGTTAAACCGTCAAAAATTAATAACAAAGTAATGATAAAGTGTTTCATTACATTACAGTGGATAATACTTTTTTTACATAGATTTTGGTAAAGTTGTATTTTAAATATCTTAAAATTAATAATTTGTTTTACTTTATATGGTATTAATTATCCTTATATATTAAATTTCGTCTTTGTTATTTATAATCTACATCCCTTCTACAACCATTCAAAGACAAAGGTTATGAGTAAAAAAAAACTTAAAATTGATGAAATTGGCCGAAGTTTAGCGCGACAACATTTAAAATAAATATTATTTTTTGAAGTGATAACTTCTTTACGCACGTTTTGCTGGAGAGTGAACTTGAATGAACGTCACACTCTGGAATGCAACGCTCATTCGGCTTTTTTCACCTGTATTCAGAAAACTTGTTCCGACAAGATTGTCCACCCCTAAAAAGAAATCACGTGACTTAAAGAATGCCGTTCTCCCCGGGTTTTTTACGAATTCAGTCCTCCTTCTTGAATGATTATTTAATTAGTCCATCTTCCCATGTGTATTTATTATTCAATATATATAAGTAGGAATAACTATAAAGAAAGGTACGATATTTATATTTTTGTATAACTTTATTCTTGTGCCATTATTAAAATTCTGTCTTTTTAGTTTTGAGGGCACGATATAATAAATTGATGCATTTGTGCCAACATCCCTAATTATGTATAAATTTAAGATATTTTGTTTTATATGACAAATTAGTGCTTTGTTTATTTTGTCAAATCTTAATTATCTTTAAATGTTATTAATTACTTGACCTAAAGCTGGACACATTTTATACTAATGCATTCTTATTGTTGTGTGTCCAACTGGTTATCTAATAAACTTGGCAACCATACGTTTCAGTTTCTTGTTTCCCAAAAGATGAACAGTGGATGCAAATTCAAAAGGAACAATCCCTAGAAAATTTAAAAATAAATCAGATGATATTTCAATAGATGAGTATCAAATTTAAAGTACATAACGGGTTATTGCGTTCCTAGTATAAAATTCGAATGCTACGATTAGAAATATAGATTTGTTGTAGATAAAAAAAATCAATTTCGATTCAGGAAATGTTGAATGGGCAAAATATTTGAGACTTATGGATAGAGGAGGTTTAAAAGTGATCACAGATATTTTCATGAAAATCATTTCAACACAATATTTTATTTTTAATTTGTATATCGAAAAAATTCAACTTAGAAAATATCTTAAAGTTGACTGCCAATTATCTTGCTTTACAAGCATAACAGAAGCATATCTAAAATTACATGAAATGTGAAATGTCTTGCACATTCGTTTAATTCATCTTCTGTAAACTATAACACACCTGCATTTTCATTTAAAAATTATTCATTACGTTTGGCAATATATGCTTAAATAATTATTCAAAATAAAGCAATGAAGAAATTTTAACGACGATGGATAGTCAAAAAATGAAGGAACAAGTTTGATATAAAGATTTTTTTGAAAAAATCGGCAATTTTTTTTGAAGGGGGAGGGTCATTCCTGTTGTCAAGGGAGGTATAGAGTTGCAAAATGTTATCCCCCCGCCACTCCCTAAAAACATGAAATGCGGTAGCTTGTCCCCCTCCCTTCATCAATATTCCTTGAAAGTAAAGTTCCTTGCTTCTCTCTCTCCACTAAATGGGGCCCCCACCTTTTTTATGGAAAATGAATGGTGGAATTCCTTCTACTGAATCATTTGGATTTAATGAGTCATGTTTCGAGAAATGTGTGCAACGAAATGTAGAGCAGAAAACGGACAAGTAATTCTATGGTTACTATTTATATTTCACCCAATCAAAGAGTGTGAGGAAAATTATATCGAATTCATTCACAAAAATTGAGTTGCCCACACTGTGTGTGAAGCCGGATCAACTCTTCTGAACATATCGCCTATTATTTTAAGTGGGGATTCAAAAAAAAATTCAAAGCATTTAGTAGATTTTTTTTTAAAATAACAATTCAATTTAATTTTGTCAAATGATCCAAATGAAAGCACGACAAAGTACGGAGCAACGTTTGACGGAGTTTTTTTTTTTTTGATATTTACATAATTTTGAATCAGAAGTATTTATAACATATTTTTCAGCTACCATAAACCTATTGTTTCCTCTTTAGAATACAATTTATTTACAAATATGTATATTTAGTAAAAAATATTACTTTATGAGTAGAAATATACGATTAATTAATTTTATGTGACAATACTAAAATAATATCCCCTTGTTTTTTATTCACCTAACTAATCCCTGAAACAACATTACAAAATTTGAAGTTATCACTTCTATCTTGTGTTCATAAGCACACATATTTTTTTTATTTCAATTTTTTTCTCGTGAACAAAGGATCATATTATTCATAAAAATTAATATGATTGATTTATTTTAATCTTTTTTTCATTCTCTTTTTCAACTACGTCAAAAACCATTATTTTAATATCGGCAATATCGTAAGTATATTTTTGGATTTTCATTGAATTTTTCATGGAATAAAGTTATTAAATCATACCTTTCAAAATAAAACAAATAAAAATTTGATGCTAAAATATTGAGTTTCACATCTTTTGATTATAAGCTCGATTTTCAATTCCCAGAACACTTCATAAACTTATAAAACAACGACATAATATAGAAGCAATTCGTTTTATTAAAAGTACATTTTAATATCAATATCGTTTTGTTTCCTCTTATCTAGCTCATGATAAACAAAATAAGTAGAGTATTTCTTCACCCAAAATATACTTTTGAGATAATATAATACATTAGAAAAAAGCGTACAAAAGAAGTCGATTTCTATAGGTATTTTCCTTTTGATCTGTTGCATTTATGAATACCTGCATTGAAATCAATAACATAACTTAATCCAAACAGAGATAATGGTAGCATATTTTTAAGAATACAAATTAAAGGAAGTGAGTTATCAAATTATATACTCATAAAATTAGTAAATTTATTAATATTATGTATAATTATACCATAATTGAGTTATATATAATTAATATTATATGTAACTCAATTATATATATATATATATATATATATATATATATATATATTATGATTTTGAAGACAGAATCAGATTAAAAGTTAGAAAAAGGGCCGGTCTTTATTCAACCAATTCTACATCTGTTCTGACACCGAGATAGGAGGAAAAAGCACGCCAAAAGGTGGGGGTTTCAAGTGGATAACACTTGAAAAACATATGGTAAGTATCGCTGCTTTGAAGAAGGTGCTTGCAAGTTAATGCTGACATATGTTGACTATTAAATCTAACGATCTAGAATTAGACATGTTTATTAGCTAGGCCATATGTTCGGAAGAAGTAAATGGGTGATTAGTTTGATACTTGACGATGGGGACTGAGACAGATGAGTTAAGTGCTAGATAGGGAATTTAATTTTTAATCTGATTTAATTATCCTTACATTTGCCCCCCAATTTTAAAAGGGAGTCATGGCGTGATTTTTTCTATCTTTACAAACTTAATCAATTCTCAACAAACACAAAACAATACATAACATGATTTAGAAGGACATATTACACACAGTAGAAATATTTAAGAAATAGGAATACTAAAATCAAAATGCAATATAATAAACGAAACTATAACAACAAACACAGTAATGACAATTAATTGATAAAAATGATTTTCCATACATATAATTGAAGATTAGCTTGTTTAAATCTATTCGACATCCAGAAAAAGAGCTCGCGTTTCCTCTGATTCCTTCATAATAATAGATTCGTATTATAGCTGGTAGATATTTTCAAAAAAATTATGTTGGAAAATAATATATCAAACAATAAGATAGTAAATATAAAAATACATGAAATCATACAAATGTTAAAATAATAATTTTGTATAAAAATCTACTCTGGAGCCATCGTAGTAATACCTTATATTGTTACACACATTTTGCATATATGAAATACATTTTTTAAAAAGATAAAAAAATATAGACACTAATAAAATGAAATTATTAATAATATGAAAACGGTGTATAACACACAACTTATATGCACTATTCAACACAATAAACAATATTTTATTTCACATGCGTTATAAAATATAAAAATTATAAGAATATAGGAATAAAAGAATAATACAAGAATATAAGAGCACTTTTTTATTATTTTTGAGGCGGAAAAGTGGACTCACTTCAATAATAACTTTTAGTATATATGAAAAATTTCTCAATATTCACTGTAACTTAACAATATCGCATACAATATTTTGAATCTTTCCGTAACCTTCTAAAAATTCGTTTCATAGACAAAAATTCTTGATTTTCTCTTACATCACACATTCACTTATATAAACTGTATCACCTTACTTAATTTTGAACACATCTCTCTGAAAAATCTGCGTGATCAACTCACAGATGTTCAGGGATGCTGATAAGAAACAATGAGAGGTGTACATATCAAACTAAACAAGTTTGTCCTCTTAATGTTTCGAGACATATTCAAAATTATAATGATTGTATTCTCCCTTATCCACTGTATAATATCCAAAATTAGACTTCAAGTTATTAAGTTAATTTTAATTTTAGATAAGGAAAATTTTAAGAAATAGTGAATCCTGATATATGGCCGGGATATCAAAACACACAATTTCAAAATAAAAAAATTTAAATGACATGCAATAAGATTAATGCTGAATAAAATAATTAACAAAACAATAAAATTCAGTGAAGAAAAGAGAATACAACTTGACTTCACTTTTGTTTGTTATAAAAATCAATATATCTAGTATTAGTTCATTAGTCATTTTTCTAAAAACATAATTTATATCTTTCACTTTAAAACACCAATTTCTATCATAACTCTTAACTCATTCGACATGAGAAGTATATTAAAATTTCTCAAAATTTTGTATGACAAAACCTATAAAATTTGTTTTCTCAATTAAGATATGAAGAATATGTCATTTAACACAACTATATTATAAAAATTAAATACCATATCATATCATATATTATTCTTTTTCGCAGAAAAGTCTTGTTAAGCAGAACTCAGTTATTTCTGTATTACGTAAGATGTTTCTTTTAGTTATTATCTTCTTCTCATTATTATGGGTATTTTGTTGAATGTAATTTAACTAAAAATTTTCAGTTGGATGAAAATGTCTTAAACGAACTGAATAAACCAATTCAGTGTCAGTTTTATTAAGGGCATTGGGTCTATCAATTTCAAATAATACATCAGAACATTTTCTTAAAACGGTATAAGGGCCTGAATAAGGGGGACTTAATTTCCTTGTATTGGGGTATTGAAATTCCTCATACATTACTAAGTCACCAACCTTGAAATCAGCTTCCTGAAATTTTTTATCATATCTAATCTTAATTATTTTATAATATTGTTCTGTTCTTTCTTTGGCTAATTTTCTTGCTTCTTCTACGGGAGGATATATATCTCATTATCTTTTAGCGAAATTTCGAAATGTAAATTACCATACATTAAGTAGGTTGGAGGGAAACCTGTTATTGTATGTGGAGTTTGATTATACTGATGGGTTACTTTTTTCTAGAATTTTTGTCCATGGGACTTTATTTGAACTATTACTAATTTCACATTTTAAGCGGGTAATGATGGTTTGATTTACACGTTCAACCTTTCCATTGGTTTGTGGTCTGTGAGAAGTAGTTAATAATTGAGTGACATTATTTTGTTTTAAAAAATGCTTAAATTTTGAACAGGTGAACGCAGTATTTCTATCACTTAAAATTTTTTCCGGTATGTGATTCTGAAAGATTTGTCTTAAACAATTTATATAAGTATCTGTTGTTGCATTTTTTGAGGGGAAAGTCCAAATGTACCTAGTTGCATGATCAATAATAATGTGTAAATATTTTTAACAGATTTGTAATAATTTAAACCACCTACACTATCTATCGATAAAAGTTCAAAGGGTTTTTCACAAAGGGGAAGTGATTGCATCAGTCCGTATTTTCTCTGATGTGACTTCTTATTTATTTGACAAGTTTCACAGTGTTTCACATAATTTCGTATACCAGTAATAATGTTTATCCAATAATATTGTGGTGATATTAATTTTAACATGGTAGCTACACCAGGGTGGTCAAATTTTTTATGAGTTGTTTCCATTAATTTCACTCTTAGAGCTTTGGGTACAATTAATTTAGTTAAACCTTGTCTTTTAATTACAAAAACACCATCTCTCTTAAAACATTTAGGAGCTGATGTATTTTCTATATTTTGAAAATGACTTATTTCATTGATATCTAATAAAGGTTCTGGAGGTGTATTAATTATATGATAAGCAATAGGATTTCTTGTTAACATATCAGCTTCAACATTAGTGCTACCTTTCTTATATTTTATATCAAAATCATGCATAGAAACTTTTAAAGACCATCTAAAAAGTCTACCCGTGGGATTTTTGAAATTTTTAAGCCAAACTAATGCATTATGATCGGTATGAACTGTGAAATGAGATCCATGAAGATAGCAATGGAATTTATCTAAACTATCAATTATAGCTAAGCATTCTAATTCAGTTATTGTATAATTAATTTCATAATTTCTCAGTCGTCTTGAGTGGAATGCAATCGGATGTTGATTTCCATTGGGTTTTTGTTGTTTGAGGATACATGAGATTGCAGTTTTCGATGCATCTACATAAAGATGACAGGGATAATTTGGATTGAATATAGCTAAAATGGGCTTTGAAATTAAGCTGTCTTTAAGTTTTTTAAAAGATTTTTGACATTCTGGGGTCCAATTCCAATTTTGATTCTTTTTAAAAAGATTATTTAAGGGCATTCTTAATTTTGCATATTGAGGAATGAATTTATAATAGACATTAATACTACCAAGAAATCTTTGTAAATCCTTTACATTTGTAGGGAGTTAAAGTTTTTTAATTATTTCGACATTTGTATTATTTGGAGTGTATGACCCTTGTTTTATTTCATATCCTAAGAAATCAATTGTATCTTTGCCAAATTTACACTTTGAGAATTTTAATTTAATATTTTCTATTCCACAAATTTTAAAAATTTCCTCTAAATGTTTTGCATGTTCTTCAATTGATTCCAAAAATACTATTATATCGTCAAAATAATTTAATGCAAATTTTATTTGGTATTTATTTAAAATCTGTCTAATAGCTCTTTGAAATATAGCTGGAGAATTTTTATATCCAAAAGGCAAACGATTAAATTGAAAAAGACCGTAATTTGATGTAAATGCAAGTTTTTCAGATTCATTATCATCTAATTTAATGTGCCAATAACCACTACATAGGTCGATGGTTGAGAAAAATTTTGCATGTGTTAATTTGTCTAAAACTGCATCTATTTGGGGAATTGGCTCTGCATCTAATTTTGTGATAGCATTTAGCTTTCTGTAATCGATACATAATCGTGTACGAGCATTATCCTCTTTTTTTAAAAGCCAATGTTATAAGGGCAGCGTAAGAACTATAAGATGGTTTTATTATTCCTGCTTTCAATAATGCATCTAATTGCTTTTTTTATTTCCGTATCATCTTTAAAAGATGTCCTATATGGTCGATTTACAATGGGTAATTCTGAGGTAAGTATTATTTTAGGAGAATTACATTTTAACTCGCCCACATCAAACTTATTTTTAGCAAAGACATGTTTATATTTATCAATAATCATATTAATAATATCATAATCACTATTAGGAATTATTTCTATATTAAACACATTATCAGTTTTCTTAGTGATAATTTTATTATTACTAAATTTAAGAGTTTCATTTTTTTTAATATTTCTCTTAGATTCATAATTTTTTAAAATTTGTTTTCCTCTTTGAAAAATTTTATAATCACTAAAATTAATATTTAATTCAAAAATACTCATAGTTTTATTAGAAATTATTAAATATTTCAGTTCTACATTTACTAAGAGGAATTTAATATTTTCAATAATTTCTCCTATTTTCAATTGTAAAGTAATTGCCTCACTCACCTCAATTTCTCCATTGATGGTGGCAATTTTTGTTTTGATATACTCTACATTGTGGTATCCCTTGATTTGTGATATTATATTTTTTGGAATAATATTGACTCTCTCTCTCTCTCTTGATCCTGTATCCAAGAGGACATCAACTTGTTTGAAGTTGATTCTTCCCTGGATGATCATAAGTTCTCGTGTTTGATGAGGTTGGAATACCGTATTATTGTTTTGTGTTCTTTGACGGGGTAGAAAGTTGGAGCATTGGGTCGCAAAAACTGTCGGTCGTTGTGGAAATCGTTGGTTTCTCGGATATAGGGTCGGCCGCTGAAGTGAAAAGGAAGGGTGATGATAAGGTGATGGAAACTGAGGAGAGTATACCTTATATCTTGTATTGGTTATGGTATCCGGATGTTGAGATTGGTCATTTCTCCAATTCCATCCTCCATATTGTTGTATATGGGCAAATTGATTCGTATGATAAGGTATTCTTGTCCTTGGATACTTTGGGTATATAACTTCATTCTTACTTGATTTTGATTTTTCTTGGATATCTAAGAGTTTCATTTTTTCCTTCAGTTCCTCTATGTTGCTGCAGCTTTGTAACTGTATTTCTATGGCTCTATTTTCTTTTAATCCTCTTATGATGTAATATTTTTCAGCTTCTTCTTCCATGTTTATCCGGGATGCGATTTCTTTTACTCTGTAGAAATATTCTATGTGGGTCTCTTTTGAGGTTTTTTCTGTTTTAGATAATTGAAGATGAATCTCCGCTGGATTGACTTGTGTTCCGAATTCACGTATTAAATTATTTTTCAGTTCGTAAAAACTTTTAGGGATAGATTGTGATTGGATGTAAGTCTTCACAGCTCCATCTACTAACTTGATTATAAATAGGATTTTCTGTTTCTCTGGTATATTGAAGGAATCGCACGTACTTTCAAAATTTCTAATGAATGTTTGGATGGGTATTTCCAGGTTATATTTTTGGAAAAAAGTCTGTAGATCTTCAAATCGAATATCATTTTTAATAATGGTTATAGGTTGTTGAAGTTTTTCTTCATCAGAATCTAAATTCTCTTCTTGCTTAATTTTAATTTCATTCAATGTGTCCATTTTTGAAGTATGACTTTCTGAAATCTTGTTAGGAGAAGAGGATGATTCTATTTCTTTGGCGGTAAGAGCGATGTTCTTCCGGGGATTACTAGCGCGTTTCTTTTTTCCGTATCATTTTTTATTCTGGCAATCCGACGTCTTCAGCCAAGAGGTTGAGTGCCGTCGAAGTTCCATAAAATTCTCCATATCAGTTATTACGTTCGTTGGTGTTAGTTTTTATATTAAATTATTTTATAAAAAAGATTAGTTTTTTGCGTTAAGATTTGAAATCCATTCGCAGATAAAAAAATCCTGCCGGCTTTAATTCTGTCATGATTTTGAAGACAGAATCAGATTAAAAGTTAGAAAAAGGGACGGTCTTTATTCAACCAATTCTACATCTGTTCTGATACCGAGAGAGGAGGAAAAAGAACGCCATGGTGGGGGTTTCAAGTGGATAACACTTGAAAAACATATGGTAAGTATCGCTGCTTTGAAGAAGGTGCTTGCAAGTTAATGCTGACATATGTTGACTATTAAATCTAACGATCTGGAATTAGACATGTTTATTGGCTAGGCCATATGTTCGGAAGAAGTAAATGGGTGATTAGTTTGATACTTGACGATGGGGACTGAGACAGATGAGTTAAGTGCTAGATAGGGAATTTAATTTTTAATCTAATTTAATTATCCTTACATATATATATATATATATATATATATATATATATATATATATATATATATAATATGTAATTATTATATTAAGAATCAATAGTATTACCTTGATATCTATAAACGATATATCAACTCAAGTGTTGGCATACATGTGTGTGATGAATTAAATTTTGATTCATGATAAAAGTTAAACAATATTTCTCTTAAAAATGTGCATGTATAGTAGCCTGAAATATATGTATCAATCGAATTTTTAAAAAAAAAAATAATGTCGCTTTTAGATTCAACAGGAAGGCTAGTTAGAATGAGCTCCGCAATTTTGAAACATGTCCAAGTGGTTGATGTGGTACCCCATTCTTCCAATTTCTCGCTGAGGACTTTGAACTCCATTAGATTTAACCTTAATCAGCAATCTACCCCGAAGTGCATTTACCCCTTAACTGCCACTGGCGTATGTATACGTTTTTGTCAACCAGTGTGTTAAATGTCCTGGACGTATAAATACGTCTTTCCGAAATACGATTCTTTTATTTGCGCTGCTATCAGTAAAACTATTCAAAAGAATTGGAATTGCAATAAAATCACCTTGGCAGTGTTTGCAAATGATTTTTTTATTTCAAAGAAAAATTTGCTTATTTATGCCTTTTCTTTTCCCTTCAATACACCGCATACGCGTATCTAAGAGAAAAACCATTGCACTGGGGAGCGATTCATGTGATTTTTAATCGGCAGTTAAGGGGTTAATGAAGTTAAGACTATTGAAACAATGCCGCCTATAAGCTTAATATCATGATAAGCCGTGTATCACAACCGCAGATATATAAAGATATACAAAACGTAAAAGCCATTAATTGAATTTGAAATACTGATTTCCAACGAGGAACTATCCTTTTTTTATTCTAAATTTTATATATAAGAAATTCAATACTAACCGAATCTTTTTGTTACAAACGAAAGAAAGAAAATGATTTAAATGTAACAGGATATTTTCAAGAGAGAATCCTACTTAAAGACACGGTAAGAGAAGAGTATATTCCGGTATCATAAGATATTTTTAAATGATTCATTAGTGTTGATATTTTTTTAATAAATTCAGAAACTTATTTTAGTTCATTGGGTTTTTAATATAGGATCAGAAGAGGTATCAGCATGATTTAATTAAATGCATATAGAAATATCTCAGAAAATTTTTAAGAGGGTGATCCCGAAAAAAAAACTCTAAAACCTTGAAACAAGCAAAAGCACCTTTTGTATTCTTGATCCTTTAAGCAAATTCAGAGGTTTCTTTGTACTGGATATAAATCAAAGATAAAAGAATTCTCCAGTTTTTTCTTCTAATGTATGCGATTCACCATTTTTAATTTCAAGTTTGAGCTTCTAAATCACCAACTTTTAATCACTATTACTTTTTTATTTCTTTTTTTCTTTAAGGAGCTAACATTTCTCTGAGTTAATCAACTGAGCAGCTCACAGACCCCTCATCAATTAACTCAAAAGAGGTAAAAGCCTCAGCTACAAAATTTTAATGAGATGATTAATCTTGATGGCGTTCGGAAAATCGAATTTTTGTGACTAATTGATTCGAAATTAATGCTTCTTATTAATGAAGAGCTTTTAAAAATTAATTTCTGGGTTTGAATACAGCACAGACCTTCTCTTTATTTTCAGGCATACCGTCCTGAGATCCGGAGTTGACGCTAGGCTTTACTTCATAATCCGTCCTGATGATGAGAGAATTAGAATGCAAATGTAAATTAGTAAAGCAGAACGGTTATTATGCGTGATGTTAAGATGTCAGTGGGTAGAATGAAAGGACAGTCATTTCAAAGCGGAACATTTTCTCTTGTTTATGTATATATGAGTTTTAATTAACCACGTTTTAATCTTTCCACTCGTAACAAAATACTGAAAGCTTTTAACGTATGCTAACAAATCTTTTCGGGTAAAATTTGAATATTCATGTCTTACTCGTGATTAAAAGTTAAGTGCTGCAGTTCGTAAAAATATTTATTTAGTTACATTTTAATGTGATCGTCTCCATAAATAATGTTGGAAATAAATACAGAAAATAAATGATGAATTATTACTGGAAATGTGCGCGCTTTATCAATTTTAATTGAAATTAATGTATCGTGTTTATTGAACATTTTGCCGTAAAAGTTACTGAAAAAAAGGAATTACAAATGTAATTTTTCCTGCTAGACTTAAAATTTTTATGCATAAATAATAGGCTTATCATTCCTGTCTCTTTTCGAATGAGAAAACTGACAAGGAGAAATATATTTCACTAATTTTAGTTCAACAATTTATGAGGGAATTAATAAGTGAAATCGTATAAGTGTAATACTATACGATAGCACTTTGTAAATTATAGACTGTCATTGAAGTCATATGCTTGGTATACAAAAAAGTGATCATAACACAGAAATAAAATTATACAAAAACTATAAAGCTAAATGATATAGGAGAATATTTACATGACTAATTTTCTATGTAAAATAGTACAGTCAATACAGCTAAGATAGTTTTTACATGTTGTGAAATCAAATTGTATTTTTAAGTAAGAGGTCTCGATATTTAAATTTTTTAAATTTTTATCAACTTTTTTTTCAAATTTTTAGTTTAAAATATAGTACATTAACTTCTGAATGTATTTAATGATTTTCATAAATCATAATCTAATCATACAAGCAGCAAAACATTCTCAGAAAAGATAATGAATTATATCATCTTAAGAAATACATTTAAGAGGACAATGCATCGTATTTTCATAAACGCAGAAAATAGATTACGTGTTATATAATCAAATTTTTAGATGGTTTCCATAATTTTCAAAATAATAAAGGAAAAACTATCATCACTCAGTTTTCTTTGACACGGTGAACGTATTTTTAAAGCATAATACTTTTTTTTTGAAAAAAATGGCTAATTAATTTACTGTTTCGTATCATAAATCTGAAACGTTAATCCGTAAGGATACATGAGCCTCAGAGGGGTAATAAAACATATTGGGCATATTATCCTTTTTTATGGTGACACAAAATAAATCATTAAGTTTGTAGACAACACACCGCTTTTAATAAATATTTTTACTCTAAAAATAATTATCATATCACCAAAATATGAAATATTACAATATAAGATTGAAAAATAGTGAGAACAAATGAATGTTTACGAAAATAACTAAAATAGATTTTATTGTTAGTTTAAAAATATGTATTTTAATATTTTTTCAGCATTTGAATCTAAATAAAAAATTAAAAGTTCCATAAAAATAAACTGGTCTTCTTAACCTCAATATATTCAATTTTTATATAATTTAAAATTGTTTACTTCGAATTCTTTAGTAGTTGCTTTTTTATTACATTTCAAGCGCTAAAATAGAAAACCTGTCATCGACTTTAAATTGCGAATTGGACCAAAGTTTTTAACTTTCCCTCCAGCGCAAAAAATACGCAATTCCTGTTTTCAGGATGAAAAAAAGATGAAAAGTTGAACGGAAGAGTCTGTGAATGAAATGTTTGCCACTAATATTAGAAATAGTGTTTTTTTAGATGAAAGCAAAAACGGGTAAAATGAAGTGGACTCGTCCATAATTAACCATTAAAACTCCAAGATATTGAAATCTAAGCCAATTAAAGCTTTTTGGAGTAATAATATTGATACCTAATCTAATTATGCAGTCCGCTTAAATAAACATAAATGTCATCTTTATTTATGGTATTTATATTATTTTAAACCTCAAACGTTCGTAACTGTTAAACTTCATCATATCAATATTCTTAATCATGCATTAAATCTTATTTACTGATAAATAAAAATTGATGTTCTTATAGGCATGCAACTTTCTGCTTCATTAATTTTTAAAAACACATTTACTAACTTTTTTCCTGGAATTTGCTATTGTTTCTTTTATTCAAAAATGCAATATTTTCATGTCCTATTTTTTCATTGATCTTTATTAATTCTATTTAAAAGTAATATAAAACAGAAATTAATGCAATAAATATTTATTCCAAATAGTTAAAATAGCCAATATATGCAGTTACCTAATATATTAACCATTTTTTGTAACTTATCTCAGAATCATCATGTTCTCTGTCCATCATCATGTACATAGACATAGATATGGAAGTCTTTATTTATAAAATCACGTTAAAGATGTTCTGTGTAACTTCGTATTAATGTTTTATTCCTTAACTCTTTTTACATTGATCGAGTTTTTAAATATAACGAAATGGGAAAAAAAAACTTCAGTTTACGTTCAACGTTTTTAAATTAATTAATAGTTGTCTATATTTATTAAGTTACTACTTCTTGTGACTCATATTCACATTGTAACTAAATTAACCATTGAGACCCAAGAGATTTAAAAATAAAAAAACAAACAAATAAAATTAATTTTTTTATTTTCAAATTTATTAAACAAAATATTTTATTAAATCAATTATTGCTTAGTTTAATTTCGAATTATGATATGAAATAACTCTAAAATCATACATTCCAAAAAAATAACTGCTTTTATTTTACAATAAGTATAATTAGTTTTATAAATAACAACCCTTTAAGTCTTTAACTGCCGAGTTATTTTAATGATTTGTGTACATAAATTGAGGAATTTTTTATTGCAAAAATAAATCATTCAGTATAAAATAAAATATACTTAGTAGTTAAAAATTTGTAATTTAAATTGCTTGCTTATTCTCCCGATATGTATTCGGGTATAATAATAAGATGCATTAAAAAAAAAGTACCCCGTATAATACTCAGGCGTGGCATTTTGCAGCACTAGTTCCGTGCCCAAGATAATCTCGTGCATGACAGTTAAAAGGTTAATATTTATTCTCGCTACTATGTAGCATATCAAATAAAGTTAAAGACCAATCTTTTAGACTCTTAAAATGCATGAGTTCAAAATATAAATCATACAGTATTATAAGAAGTCGACCAGAATAAATGAAGTACAGTATTTATTTCAGACTCAATCCCTTCTGAAACTTAGCTTCAAACGCTTCTTGAACCGGAATCGAAGGAATCATCGCAAATAACACATCCGTGTAGGACATCCATTTAATGTAAGTTATATGATGGATTTACTGTATAACTATATTTAATATCTCCCGCTAGCGCATTACTTCTCTTTAAATATTGCTTCAACCACACATTAAAATCTTCATTTGAGATTTTCCGCTCTCTTCAAAGTGTCCTCTCATACTCTATACCGACCCCATTCATTACGAATCTGTTCAGATTGCTGTTCACGTGTGTTGTAATCTTCAACAACCTTCGTCGACGATGTTAGCGTACAGTCACAATGGCTTAGCTTAGAGCGTATCGACTCCAGCAAATAACGGAGAACCAAATAATTGGAGAATATGCGAGTAAGACTTTAATAAGCGTTTACATGATTACCGAGATGAGAGTGTTCTGATACGTCATATTAGGATGTGACGACAGCTTTGCTCATAAAGGGGATATATACCAATTACTGGTAATGCTGGCAAAGGATTGAGGAATACGGTAATAGGGTATATTTTATGTAAAAATAATGTTCATTCTTTGTAGAAGAATATATTTTGGGTTAAATTACAATATTAACAGCTTAGGAAAGCATAAGATTGGGGTTTTTGTTTTAAAATGGAAGATGAAAAATATATTTTGTCACAATATATCCGAGGCAATGTATGATAACAGAAGAAAATAATAAAATAAAAGACATTATTTTCTTGACATTTAAACAAAAGTGGTAAGTTTTTGTACAACAGATATTTATAATTTAAATAAAATGTTAATGCTTTTAATATTTTTATGATGGGAATTATGTTTAGAGTTTGATTTCTACACTTTGACTGACACTTAACTTCTAAGTGTGTGAAAGAGAAAAATGTATATATAGATTTTTTTTTCTTTTTTGAAATTAAAAATGTAGAAAACAAGGACAATTCTCATTTTGGGGCATATTGTAGACCAGGGGTGTCAAACTTAGAGGCTATCTTGGGTCAAACAAAAAAGGTTTAACTTTAGGTGGGCTTTAAAAAAATCAATATTCATAGAAATGTAGGTTATTTCGAATAGTACATTATTATAAACATATATAGAGGAACAAGAAATATCTAATGTTTACGTCCTGACACTTGACATCTCTTCTCTGCTACTATCTCTCCTATTTCGGGAGAAATTTTGTTCGTAATGATTAAATAAAAAATATTATATACTTAAACAATTCAAACAATCAAAAGTGTAAATTATTTCAACATTTTTCATCTGTCAAAAAGTCTGTAATTTAACTTTTGGCGTATTTTAGATAATATTTATGCTTAAGTACCATATTCAACTAATTGTGGTATATTTAAAATAAATGTACGCACTTTTGTTAATAATAGCAAAAAAAGAGTATATCTAAAACAGTTCAGCGAATTCTTACTATCTAATTTTTGTTTGCGCCAGTTTGTTATTTTATTTTATATGTTATTGTGTGTACCGATATATTTGAAGGGCTACAAAAATGCTCGTTGCGGGGCACAGGCGGACCGCAGGATACGAGTTTGATATCCCTGTTGTAGACTAATAAATGATAATTTTGGATGCAAAAGCTTTTCTAATTAGTCTGACAGAATTTACAAAAATAAATTTTAATATATGTGTCTCCCTTTGAATTTCATTTTGTGTGCAATTTAGAAGGGGAAAAGTAAGTAACATTTTTTTAACTAGAAAAGTTGGTTATCACATTTTACATTCTCTGTCTTCTGTGATAGTCATGTGAAATATTCAAAATGGGTCTCCTTAAAAGATTGATTAGCTGCAATTATTGATTTTTTCTTTCATTTCTTTCAAAGCTCTTATAGAAAAATAACATTTTACACATATGTATGCATGTGTTTACATGTGCAAAATACATGTATATTCTTTTATTATAATAAAGTATAAAAGCGAACATTTAAAATCCTCATCCAAAAAGGAACAATTGTATGATACTGCAACATTTAAAAATGATAATTTTTAAGCAATACTAGTTGCGAAATTTCAATATACAGTTATCACTTATAATAAATATTTATGGGTGCGAAACGATTCATTTTTTATATATCAGTATAAGACGAGGATTAAAACTAATTAGACTTGATCTTTGCCGGAATAATTTTTTTTTGGTGTAATATGTATTGTATGGGCTGTTTTATAATTGAGAATTATTTCTCTAATAATTGTACTAAAACAAAACATTGCATAAAATGCTAAAAAAATATATATAAAATAAATTCTAAAATAGCTTTTTCTACAGACATAAATTTAAATTAATGGTTATTTGGCTGAAAAAAGAGAACATAAGCACATACTCATAAAGTATTCGAGATTTTAAAACAATAACAAAAAGTTTAAGATTAATTTAGGAAATTTTGCACTTTTTCTTCTATCTTTTCTTCAGGTGTTTTTTTTTAAAAATTTTACAAAGCGTAAAGGAGTTAAGCACAATTAAAAAAATTCATAATTTATTTTTTAATTATACATCATGTTCTAAATAGTTTAGCATTCATCTAAGGATTAATGAGCAGCTCATGAGCTGAGATTATTTATGAATCTTGACAAATACCACATTAGTCGTAACTACGTTAATTTTTAAGAATTTTCGTATTGTTAATGTTTTATTGATTGGAGTATACATTTTTTTCTCTTGTATCTCCTTATTCAGTTTCAAACTAGATAATTTATATTTAAGATTTATCATATATTTGAAGAATTCTTTGAAACAAAATACTTCACATATAATTAGCAGTGAAAGACAAAAATGCTGTAAGAATTAATGAAATTTTGAGTTTTTTCTCAGAAGTTTTGTAAAAGTTATTTATAACAAAAAATGAAATCTTATTTCCGTTTTGTTTAACGCAATCTTAAATTAAAACGCCATATTTATTCCAAACTAAGCCGCACTTTTCCCTCCAATATTAATACTATTGAAAATCGGTTGGGGCTTAGTATCGAAGGCGGAAAAATTCCTTGCATGGGAGATCTTGAACATATTGCTGACGGTTAGAGCAATTAAAGGTTTATGTATGTACACTCATGTCCAAAAATTAAGGATAATTCAGAATCACACAGAAATAGAGCTCTAAAATAAAAATTTCACCTGTAGAATTATCACTCACATCTTGAAGAAGAACATGCAAATTACAGGAAACCACCAGATGGCGTGGATAGTACGTCACAATGACGAGAGTGTAAGAGAGGGGTATATAAGGAATGGTGGCAAAGAAGTAAAATTGATTACAAGCGCTTTAAAGCCTTTCAGTGCAATAATCGCATAGTTATGCCACAAAGAAAGCATTTGGATGGTTTTTTACGTGGTAGAATTATTAGATGACTGGAATGTGGGCGTACCCAGCTGAAAGTATCCGAGGAACTTTGAATTACCCAGACTGCCTTCTCCAGGCTTTAGCAACGATTCCAAGATGATGGTAATGTGAGTAGATGTTACAGCACAGGTCTCCCCCGAGTTACAACGCCGAATGAGGACCGGTATTTGGCAGTTACTGCCAAAGGGGACAGACGGAGTCAGCTCTCTTCAGGTACCGGTACGACAGTTTCAAGGCAGACCGTGTACAGACGCTTAGGGCACATTGGTCTATATGCTCGTAGGCCAGTCAGATGTGTTCTACTTACCGCAACTCACTGTCGCTTGCGATTAACCCTCCAAGCGTTCCACACGGAAATTTCCGTCACTGTAAAGATGCTTCGAAAATGCACTGCGTGGGGTTTTTTTGGCTTCAAGTAACATTCTCAAAAGCGGTTGAGCCGTATTTTTCTGATATTCTTCCCCCTTCCCCTTTAAATGTTTAACGTCTTGAAAGATAATTAGGGACGGTGGAAGCCACACAGCAGGACACTGATAGGAAGTTTTATGGCTCGCAGGGAACCCCGTGTTTTGACCCTGGAGCAATCGTAAAAAATCGGGGAAGAATTTCTTTAGACCACAGGAAGTGTTTCTTTGTTAGCTTGTATTTTAAAAGTTTTGAAAAGTCCCAACACATAAGTAAAATATGTTACAATTCCCTTTTGGTTTCATATTAATTTGAAACTGTAACAAGTTGGGGCGTATCAGGGCAATCTGCTATTTTATATAGTTAGACAAATTATACCTTTTTAATCATATTCTTTCGCTTCATTTTTCTTATCGTAATCAATGCTTTCAGTTTTTGAAACATGATTATTTCATTATAAGATGCCAAATAAAATTAATAAAACACCAAACACTTTAAAAATTTCAAACCTTTTAAACTTTCTTACATTTTGATAAAAATAATAACGAGGGAAAAAAAACTAGTTAACATCTATTAGTTTTTTTTTTTTTTTTTTTTAGATTTCAAAGCCCAAGTGTTCAGGGAAGTTTACGTACAGTGCCTAGTTATAAACTGTTAAAATACACCGAATTATATATGAATTTTAAGTGCTTGAACTTCAGTTTACAACAAAGACAACATGAATGAAGATTTTCCCACATTTTTTTTATAAATTAAATGTTTGAATAAATGGTAATCAAAAATATACGGAAACATTTACAGTAGACATTTATGCATATAAATAAACGTAAAAATCAATTTTAAATTCGAGCTATTCAAAAACATTCAAATTATTGTTCAAAAATATCTATTTATACAAAATACCTCAACATTTATCTTTTTTAAAGGCTAACTGAATAAATAATTAAGATCTGGATATTTTTTGAAATCTCGACGGTATAAAGCTAGAAATTTTATGTTAGAAATTCCATTTGAAATTTCGAAAAAAAATGTATCGCGCAGTTAAAAATTATTTACCATATGTTCTAGCAATTCTTTGAGTATAATATAAATTTCAAATTTTTTATTATATAGCTTCTTTAGTATTTTTTAATATATTTCGAAAATTTCATACAATTCGGTTGAAAACTGCATGTTAAGAGCAAAAAATATACTAAAAAAACCGAGGAATATACATTAAAGTTTTACATAGAAGCAAAACTGAGAAGCTAAAGGGTAGGAATGAAAAATTTTGAGTATATCTGAAGTAGTTTTCGAAATATTTATTTTAAAGTTCAGAAAATTTGTGTGCCTTATGTTATACTTAATATTAATTAAATGGTTAAAATAATACGTTAATAATAGTCATGTAATCGTTTGACGACACATTCATATATTAATAAAAATTATAATGGTCATTGATGCGAATGTCAAGAATTTTACATAATTTTAAATTCAGACATTCAGATATTGATGTAGAAAATTTAAAACGACCATCTAAAATACATGAAAAATGCAGTCTGCTATAAAATGTTCTTGACAAACAAAATACGTCATTTTTACTTACTACGGCAGAGCCTGCTTAGTCAGGGGTGATCTGGGAAAACAGAGAGGGACCCGCGGTTTTGATGGATGCCGCTCTAGCTTTTAAAGTTCTCAGGAAAAAACATATATAAATTACAAATGTAAAAATAAGTCTTGTAATTTTCCATACATTTTTATAACAACGAATTGTGGAATTGGCTTCCAATACATTGCTGTGTTTGACAATATCTAAGGTAACCAACCCTAATTTAGATAGATTTGTACTACTTTTTCGTAACCGTATTTCTTTTAAAATTAATTCGTGCTGCCAAAATACACCTTTTGCACTCTTAAAAATTTATGTAAACTATAACGATTAATTTAAATTTATGCAACTTGTGAAATGTTCATAATTAACCATTTCCGTCTAAACAGTTTACATGAAAAAAAAAGTTTGGACTCCCTCATTCATTAGGGAATTATATAAGATTCTAACATTAAGTTTTATTTTTCACCGAATACGGTCGAGTGCTAGTGTATCGTGCTTCCACACCACAGGTTTTGGGTTCTATTAACGGGCTGGGCAAAGTCGACTCTGCCTTTCATCCCCGCTACATTGGGTCGATAAATGAGTACCAAGCTTGCTTGGGGTCTTGAACACTGAAGGTCTCTCTTCAGATAGACCACCCAATCGGAACATTTGTTCATGCACCTCAGCGTCCAATGGTCACGTGTATTATGATGGGCACAGTAGTTCCTGGCCCTCATGGATTGTTGTGCTTCTGAGTTTGAGTCTTAAGTTTGAGGATTACCTCACTTTGGGGATACCCCTTAGATAAACATGTATTTCCACTCATTTGCAATTAAACATTTTTCAATCAATTACGTTTATTTCAGAAGGAAGTTTGATTTTTCTAATGTATTTGCTTAATAACATGTATACTTGTTTATTATATTAAAATTTTGATCCATCCACAAAATAAAATGATTTTTGCTCCTCTAAAAGCTTTTAAAATTTTAGAACTGATCTTACAATCCATATACGTTTTATAGTAGTATATTTAAAAATGATAAATACATTTTTATAACTGTGTGAGCTTTTATGCCTCGTTTATAAATATAAAAAATTGCTTTCAGCTACAGTTTTTAAAATGTACTGAAATAAGTGGAGGAATAGTATATTTACATATTATGAATATTTTTGACTGCAGTAAGATATATTTATATTTCAGTTTCTTTACAATTTGAATAGAAGTTGTAAGCCATTTTGCGAATAGTTTGATATTGAATATTAACTCATAGAAGCTGTTTAATCGTAAAGTGTTTTATTTTGATACCAGCACACATTAAAATAAGGCTCATTTGCAGTTATATGATCAGCTTCAGTTATATTTAAATTTTCAAAAATAGTCTACACGTACGAAAACATTCTTCAAAACCACACACCACATCCCCCATACTTTGTCTTCCCTACAGCAGGAAATATTTGTGTATACTCAAAAAATTTAATGCAGGATACATTTCCAAATGTTAAAATTGTTTTTAAAATTTGGTATGGATACATTGTGGAACTGTCGGTTAACTTCACTGAACAAAATTGTTTTAAGTGTACTGTTTTGAAAGACAAAATTAATTAGAGAGAACTTTTCTCAAAATAGAATTTGTAATGACTGAATTGTGTGAAAACGTAGTTATCGATGTGTGGCATTTTTCCTTGTAATAAAAGAAAATGAAAGATAAAAAATTAAACTTGAGTAGAAAATGGTTAGAAGTACTGTCACGCGCATTTGAAGAAATATATCCCCCAATAAAATTAAAAATTATTGACTGAATGTGTGTTATGTCCATCACAAATGCTGATGTAGAGAAGAATTTTTTATTTAATACAAGAAGTTCGAAAAGGAGAACACTAGGAATGCAAATTTAGATTTTTTCCGAAAAATATTCAGTTAACATAAAAATATCATTTATATGATTTTAATTAAAATAAGTCAAAAGTATTGAAATCCTTTTTTATGTTATTTTAAATTAAAATATAATTGAATAGAGAAAGATCGGTTTTATATCATAAATATAATCATCGTTTGTATATCACTGTATGCACCATTTATTGTCTTATTGTTTAAAAAAAGAGATAGGGCCTTTACTCTTTTTACCTCATTGTTTTTTTAAAAAACCGGAAAGTGAGCGCATTTTCTTACTCTCATATTCAAAAATGAATACAGGAAGCTTTTTTCTGGTTCAAATCGCAATACCAAAATTTATATATTTTTTTAATTTTTAAAAAATGACAGAAAAAAAAATTGTTTGAAGAAAATATAATTATTTTTAACTTCTAACACACCATCTATTTAATTTTTTCCTTTTTTTTTTACCCTTCATTTTGTTTTAATTTTACTGTGACTGAACATATAGGGGAAACGACCGAGTTGCACAACAGCTTTCATACAAGATTGCCCATGGCAACTTAACAGCTAGCTGTAAACGATAGATTACTTAGTTCTCACTTGACAAAGTGACCGAACAAAGTCATAAATTTAGCCCCGTTCGACCTCACAAGTTTTAAAAGGGGGAAGGGAAAGAAGTCTGTTGCATTTTTAAAGCGAACGGCAAATTAAGAGTAAACACTTTCGGAATAACTTTTCAGAAGAAGAAATCCACCCGGAGGCTTAACCTGGAGTAGAGTGCATGCATTGTGGACACCACAACAGTGGTCTTGTGTGATGTTTTCCGACGAGTCCAGGTTTAGTTTGCAGTCTGATTCTCGCCAAACTTTAATATGGAGAACGCCAGGTACCCGTTACCACCAAGAGAACACCATTGAACGACACCGTTACGGTGGTGCAGGAGGGCTCGTTTCGGGAAGAAATATTCTTGGTTCCAGAACTGACTTGCACGTTCAGAGTTTAATGATGACAGGCCACATCTATGGGGATGTCATTCTGGAATAACATGTACGTTTGTTTCGGGGCGCCATGGGTGCTGAATTTCTGTTTATGAATGACAACGCCCGTCCTCACCATGCAAACACATTCTAGACGAATTCCTTCAATCGGAGAATATCACCCGTATGAATTGGCCAGCATACTCGCCGGACTTGAATCCAATAGAGCATGTGTGGAATATGCTTGGCCAACGAATTGCAGCCTGTCAACCCCCTCCCACCTGTCTACCGGAACTTCAAAGGGCATTGCTTGATGAGTGGTGTAACATTCCCCAAGATCAGATTGATAATTTGATACTCAGCCTGCCTACGCGTTGTAAGGCCTGTATTGCATCGTCCGGGAGACATACTCCGTGTTAACCATCATACTAACCATGTTATACTGTTTTTTGTAAATGGGTTCTTCTTTGAAATTTACTCCAGGGAGTGTAAAAATAGCAATTTTTATTAATTATGTCAAACATATAGCATCTTTTTTGTTCTTTACCTTCTGTTTAATAGACTTTACAAATAAGTCAAATTTGTTTTGCTTCTGTCTCTTTCTTTGCCTGAACTTCATTATCCTTAATTTATGGACATGAGTGTATATAATTTTTTTTAATGCTGTGAAAGAAAAATTATAATTATACTCTTCTTATTTAAAATATTTTTTTAATTTCGTATCGCATATGAATAAAAGATTTTACCCCATTTTTGAAATTTTCTTCACAAAATAGAAAAATGTGTTGAGAATTTGGGGTGTGGATAAGAATCGATTTCGGCTTAGATTCGAATAACCAAGGTACCAGAAAGAAAAACGAGAATGCCTAAGCTAATTCTGATGCTTTACCTAGTTCATCACAAAAAAAAATTATAAAAGAAGTAAACAACAAATTTCAGATTCCTCCAATTAGCAAATTAAAGTATAATTTAAACCATTCCTAGAAGTTAATTAAACAATAATTGGTATTTAACTCGCTTCCTTTCTTGCATTAAAACGCAATAAAATAACTAACTTTAGTACTATTAAACTCTTTCTATAAAGTTTTTAAAGAAATACTTTAATTTAAGGACGTGTTAAAAGTACTTTTATTCTTATTATGAGGGAAGTTACTGAACGCGCATTCAATCATATTTAGGTAATTGATAAAGACTTTCTATTGTTACAGTTTCCAGCCTTTCTCTAACGCTTAACTTCATAAAACATTCAGCTAATAAAGCCATTCTCCTTTCATTTTCTCGCAGAAATAGTGACAAAGTAATTGACCCCCATGTGTTAATCCTCTCTTCTGCTTTTTTTTATATTTTAATAACAACTACGAAGCTACTCAACGCGTCTTCTAATACTGCGCGTAAGGCTCTACACGCAATGCCGACATTATCTACGAAAGCACCTCATAATAACACGGTGAAAAGATAATCTTTGAGTATAATTACGAATTTTCCTTCTGATTATTTATTTTTAGCGTGTTGAGGCGAAGTTTAAGAAGAAAAATCGCCGTATAAGTAAATTAATTTAGGCTGGAGGGTCATAAGCAAAAAGTTATAATTATCTCAAATCTTATTAAGAGAATTTTAATCAACTCGGTATAAAGCTTAAGAGGTTTGTTTTCAGTAAAATGAGGTTTGGACTGAATTGGTATGCTGAATAAGAACAAAATAGCTAAACCGGAAGATTACCAGGATTTTTTTCACTTACGCAAAAGTAGCGTGTTCATTTGTTCAAGATTAACTCGATTTGACACTTTTTTTCTAAAATTAAGGAAGAGGGAAACGTTTTTTTCAGAAACATTTTAGAGTTTATTAAAGTTTTACTGAATACAATTATTTAGCAGATTTGATGTCGAATCTAATTATTAGAGGGTTAGCTTTCTTATCAGGTATATATATATATATATATATATATATATATATATATATATATATATATATATATATATATATATATATATATATATATATATATATATGTATATATACATGTATATCTATATATATACAGGAGAAAAGCTACTCACTCACTCACTGACTGACTGACTCATTGACTAATCACGATATCTCCGGAACTATTAAACCTACAGACTCGAAATTTGGTAGGTAGGTTCCCTTCATGGAGTAGACGTCAGCTAAGAACGGATTTTGCAAAGTTCGAACCCCAAGGGGCATTACGGGGGTTTAAGGGGCGTCATAGATAACTATTTCCATTACTAAACTATTAGATGTACAGTCTTAAAATTTGGTATAAGCGAATTCCTTTCATGGTGTAGAGATCCGCTACAAAATAGTTTTGGGGAAAATTGATCTCCAAGGGTCACTGAGGGGGATTAAGGGGCGTATAATAGATAAATATTTCCGCTTTTCAACTAATAGAACCACCTGCTTGAAAATTAGAAGGTATGTTCCGTTCATGGAATAAAGTTCCTTTTAAAAAGATTTTTGCGAAAACGGACCCCTAAAGGATTGGGGTTGGGAGGAATTAAGGTGTGTTATAGAAAAATTCCTGTTTTTGAATATAATTCATTTACTTGAAATTTGTTGAGCACTTTTTTCTTTAGTTGGATAGAGTTCCATTAAGAATGGATTTTACGGAAATCAACTCCAGGGGGAAACGGGGAGAGTTATTGGGGCGTATTGATAGACAAAATTCCCGTTTTTGAACTGCTAAGACTATAATAATAAAATTTGGTTTGCATGCTTCTTTTGTTGAATTGGAATCCGCTAAGAATGCTGCCAACGAGGTATTGATGATAAAAATTCCGTTTTTGCTCTGTTAGATTTAGACTTAAAATTTAGCACGCATGTTTATTTTATGAAGTAGAGATCCACTGAAAGTTGCTTTGGTGGAAATCCACTTGATTATTAGGTTAAGTGAGCGAAAAAATCTTTCTACTTCTATTTTAGATATAAATAGAAACTGGTTATTATAATTTATGTTCTTTTTATATCAAGGGGCGAAAGTGTAACAGCTAGTATATATATATACATGTATATATATATACATGTATATATATATACATGTATATATATATATACATACATATATATATATATATATATATATATATATATATATATATATATATAAACTATAACCATAAGTCATAGCAACCCTAGAAAAATACATTTATGAATGTTTGTTTATTTTCTGTAATGAAAATTCTAGATTCCTAAGTTTTCTCGTAATATTTGGCTCTTACTACATTTTTTATTATACTACCTTTTATTATTTTTCTCTCTCCACTAATATTTAAATTCTAATCATTGAATGCATTTGGAAGTGTGACCCAAAAGAAACAAGAAATAATCATCCGCTTAATTCATAAATGAAAAATACCTAAAGAAGACAGCAAACGTACTTTCATGGTATTTACTTAGGAACAAAAAATTTAAAAATTGAAAGAAACAAATATTTTACTCATTGTTATTCAATTTACCGCATATACATTTGCTTCTAATGTATGTAAATTGAATGCACTTAAAAGCACTCAGTTTATTGTTATCGCAAATCGCAACTTTTCTAAATTGAATGCTGAACGATAAGAGACAAATTCAAAAAGTTGTCTTACCCCATTCACTTAATAATTGCATTTTAGATGAAAACTTCCCCCTTAATAAGATGATTTATCACATAATTGTAAAATTAACTCATTGAAAAAGTTAAGTTCTAAGCGTTTCTGTGAATATGCTAGTTTCCCAAAAGACTTCAATTAAGTTTCTAAATATTGTTATAATCCCTTTCAGCGGAATAAATTTGTCATTCGGAACATCAATAGATATTTTGGAATGAAAGAGAATCTGAAATGAATAATAAATGCATCTTCATTTGTAAGTTATATAAAGGTATGCCTGTATGTGGTCCAGTACTGATTTAAATTATAAATTTAAATAAGCAACGTTATTGGAATATCTGAAACAAATAAACTAGTATTTTGGAAAAGTGTTAGGAGTAAAACAACCTACATTAATTTTAAATTTTTCTTTGTTTTAAATCGTATTTTGAAATCTAACGAACATCGGTAATGAGGTAAATTACATTTCAGATTTTCGAGAGATGTTACGTGGTTTGCATTTTGCCTTAATTTGTTTCTTAACACGGAATTGGAAATAGATTAATCAGGATGAATGGATTTCAAAGAACAGTATTACACTAATTTTAAGTTTACGCAGTTTCTATTTCTCGATTTTTAGGTGTTTTGAGTTTCCTTATTAGAAATTAAATTTATGATATGTTGACTTGTTTAAAAAGCAACTACGTAAAGAATCGTGTGAGAATTATTACTTTTATTGACGCTACCACGTTTCATTTCAGCATAAAGAGATAATTAATAATACACTAAAGATTTATGAAGTATGCAAATGATTGCAAATTAGAGTTAGTAGACTGATACAACAAAAATTAAAATTTTATTTATTTATCTTTGACTAAATTTTAACTTTAAGAAGATTGTATTTTGTTATTTCTTTATTAGAATTTTATTTTTTGTTAAATTATTATTGTATTAAGTATTGCATAAGGATAATAAGAGAAAAGGAAAGTATCAATTTAACGTAAAATTGTACGGATATATATTATGATTTAAGTAAAAAAAAATAAGGGTGGTGGTAATAATGATTAGGTCTTTTGGTGAAAGGGATAAATAGTGCATAACAATTATTATTAATTATTATCACATTCACATATGCGGTTATTCACACACGTAAAAATGAATATCAAGCGCATACTAATGTCCTACGCGTTTTTGGAGAAGCAAGTTGTGTTGTAAAAAACGTTTTGGTGAACAGAATCTTTGGTAAATGAAACGTGAAGATATCAAGTATTTAACCATTTGTGATAGTTTCATCATTTATAAAACATCTAAGCGATTGACAATGAAAGTGGTAAAGTGTATGTGAGCATTTCTCTAGCAGTTTGACAAATGTAATATATTAATTATAGCATACTGTTGGATACGTCAAATTTTTGGGGAGCATGAAATTGACGATAGTACATGTCGTTGATAGTGTTAGAAATTGGAGGAAGGAGACAGAAGGTTTCAAGATCAGAGACAAAGTGTAAAAGTACTCACAGGAAAATATTCTTCAAACAGCTATGAAAAACAGCCCAAATCTAATCCTAACGCAATTAGACGATGCCATCAAGTTAGCCAGACAGCAAAAGTACATCGAATATCGTTATTTTTTACCAAAAATTAGGATCAAAGGGTTCCACATCACCTTTTCTTAGATCAACGAGATCAGCGAATCTATACCAGTGTTTCTTTGCTTTTCTGGTAAAAAATGAACTTTTCTTGAAAAAAAATGTAACAAAATATTAGGGGAGTTGTGTTAAGTAATGAAAAGCGTCTATGGGCTGAGTATTGACCTTCTGAATGGCCTGGACCAGCGTACAAACCAGCGCTTCATCGCTTGAAAGTTTTGGTGAGTATGTGACTGGATATGTAGGTGATGATTCATCAGAGATCCTCACCCTTTACTAAACAATGTCAACTTCTACTGATTTCTTATAGACAGATTAAGATTTGTATACGTTTCAAAGAGATTCAAAGTCTTCTACAGTCCAGTATCTTTCGTTGCGATAACGTGAGGACCTACTCTGTACCAACACTTGTCAAAAAATATTAGGTATAAGGCAAAAATTGCCTTAAAAAATAAGGCAATTTTACATTGCCTTCTCTATTGTCCCAACTTGGTGCCTATTGACAGTAATCTGTTTTGTGCGTCTTGACCAACCCTTTCATTCAGAAATTCCTTGATAATATTCATGTTGTAAAGCCTGCCATTCAAAATTATTTTTTCATTTTTTTTATCTGGAGATTTTTCCGATTGGAGACTTATCTCCACCTAGAACGATGACGAACTTCCAAAGATAAATATTTATGTGGAACGTGAGCAGTTTTAGGTTGCATACATTTCGCGCTCTTTGGACCTGTCCATCGCAACTAAATCGAGCAAAACTTTTGAACTTACTCGTTCGGATATTAATAATTATCAATGATGTTTGGTCAATGTGACTAATTACAAACTCCCAAAGCACGAACTCTTTTGCAATTAATTGAAACTCGAAATTTTTCAACACATCTACTTCTTAGAATATATTTTAATAGTTGTTATCCATCACATTTGGTTATTTTCCAGAAATCTAAGTCTTCTTGTGTAGAAATCCCCAAAGTTTATGCAATCGACTTCAAGGATTCAGTTCCCGATGGGTATATGCGAGCTTGACACAAAATTAGGTGTTGAAGCCGTAATAAAACAAGGGTACAAATGTATTTCAAAGTAATTATTGATCAAGTAACTGAGATATATGATATTTATTGATAAACTATCACGAACAAAACACAAATAATTGAACTCTACTGGCATAATCTCCTCATAAACCTCCATGCGATCTCGGAGAAAACTTAAAAATATCTTTCCAGAGTAACAGATTGGAATTAATAGTAACGCGATCGCAATGTGTTTATTATTAATTGTAATTTCTAATTTACACATCATGTTTTCACTATAAGAAGATAGATGTAAATAACTTTATATAACATCGAAATAAATAGTTTTTAGAGGGAAACTTCACGAGATAGCTATTTACATTAGCTTTGAGTTTCCTAACTTTTGAAAATTAAAGAAATAAAAAGATTGTGGTAAAAAAACCTTTTTGTAATTATGATCCTCATGATTAATTATGCTATTTAAAACGTGATTTCTTTTTTTAATCATCGTCCTCTATTGCTACACATAAAATAAAATTTGTGAATATAACACTTCTATCTAAAATTAGTTTTCAATCAGTTTTGTGTGTTTCCAACAGACAAATACAAACTCACACATTTTAAACAGTTGTCGAACATTTTCACATTGATGAAAAAAATTAATCTCAACTTAATACATTAGGAAAATTAATACATTTACCATTCAATATTGGAAATTAGTAATAATAAATAACCATTTCATGAAATAATTCTTCATAAAATATTCATATTACTGATTCATTTAAAGTTTTAGAAAATAATTTTTAATTGTATTAACCGTAACAGGTATAATACGATTAATTTTCATAGATAATGTCAACTCTCTAAAAAAGTAGTATATGTGGCTTAGTTTCATCAATTACAATTTGATCTCTCATTCTTGCTCTCATTTTTTTCATAAAAAATTGCTTAAAAGGTATTGAACAGTAGAATTAGACAATATTTATGAATAAAATATCTTTAAGATATTTAAAATTTAACATAAGAACAATTATGCATAAAGAGAAAACGTGGGATTCCATAACATATTTCGAAAGAAACGTATGCTCTGTCTATAGTAACTCTTTCAGATTTGTAGTTACCACATTTTGAAGTACATATCCTTATATTTCCCACTATTTTCATCCCAAATAAATTACAATACGTAAATAAATTCTTAAAATTCAACCAAAAATGTTTCCTTAAACATTTTGTTCGGTTGCTTATACTTTCTTAAATTTAGATCCTTTTTCAACAAATGATTAATAAGGTAATTCTTTTTTCCACATAGATTCCAGAAACTATGCACAATGTAAAATATACCAAAATGTCTATAGTGCTACTACTGCTGCACTGAAAGGATACAAATATTTTTTTTTCATATCCACCTGCTAAAAACAAAATAAATAGTCAACCTTGCAGTAGTCAATTGTGTTTTAAATATGGAAGCTATAATTGAGACTAGGTGTTTTCACAGCCAAAGAAAACTACTGATATTAAATGTAGATCTTCATAAATGAAAAATGCTATCTTAGAATGTAGTTAAATCACAAAAATTGATGGACGATAATTCCATTGTTATGAAAAAACATTAAAAATCAATTACACGAACATATATTGATGATTGGCAATCCGAATAGATTACCTCAAAACACATAAACGTGAAGAAACATATAAAATATGAATACAATTCCTCTATCGAAAAATATAAATTTTCAAACATTCAAAACATTATGTTACGATATGGATATATGATAGAAATTTATGGGTTTTATTTAGTGGAAATGTTTCGCTGCATATATACATATACAATCATATACGCAATATCCATACATGTTTTGAATATACTGATTGCGATACATATTTGAGGTATGCATTCACAGTTTTAGCATTGCATTCTCAATATCACTTTTGAATTTCCTTATTTCATCCCGCTAATTCTTTACTATCCCTAATTTATGGTCTTTAAGTAAAATAATAACACAAAATTTGATGCCCTGAAAATGATCATATCATAAATGTAATCGGAGCCGATATATAAGGTGTCTTACATTCCCCTTTTACCTCTTACACATAAAAACGTAGGGCGACTGCTTCGGGTATTAGCGGTCACAATAAGTTCTGTGCAATTTCTAATAACAATTTGAAGTTTTAAAAATGATTGATTGAATTGAGAAATTTTTTGAATAAAAAATTAGTTGAGAAATTAATTGAGTGAAAATTTAGTTGAGAAATATTAACTCAAAAGAATTTAGATAGTTCAATAATTTAATAAAGCATGTATCTCTATATATTTGGTTTGAATAAATTGATTAGAATCAAATTCTATGGAAAAACTTAAACAATATGAAATGGATGAAAGATTTAAAATAGGTTACCTAAAAAGCAGAGATTATAGATCATTTTAATTGAAGAAAGATAGTATGGTGTTTCTATTACACGTAAGAAATAAAATACTGAGGTTTTAAGAGATGTGTTAATGTATTTGTTTGAAATGTTCATCTTAATGAATCCCCTCTTTAGATATATCTCAGCTCTTACAAATAAATATTTCTCAACTTTTAAAAGAATGACAAAACAAGTCACTTTCATCCATGAACATTGGATTCTTCCAAAATATACAAGTACATGAGTTAATTTCCTTAACTCATCTAAACAGACATTTATAAAATCATCTAAACAATATTTTACCATGTGCTTTATGCTTAACTTAGAACTCCGGAGGGAAATTTGGTTAAATATAATATGTTTCGCCAATTTAATAATATGTTTTCAACTCTAATTAAAGGGCTGTACTGCAGAATTGCATAATGCTGTTGAAAGTTTGAGAAAATTTTCTAAATTAATTTAACTGAAGTCTGTTAAAATGTTTCATATATGAAGAATATTTCAAGCACACAGCGAATACTTATGTTAAGCAAAATTAATTCTTAAGACATTGTAAGCATCCTAGATGAGCCTTAAGGTTTTATTTTAAGGATCCTTCTATATTTTTCAATAAAATGCGATAGTTCTTTCAGACCAATGAACGTGACAATAGATAAATGGTTTAACGGAACCTTTTATCGCTAACGAAACTAAATGAAGATTTTTAAAAGGTGAAAGATAAAAAAACACACACACAAACATAGAATTTAAACACAAACGTATAAAAATAATATTTTAATGAGTTTCTCAAATACAATAATATTTTGCGGGTAAAATAGTAACATTCTTCAGAATATTTTGAAAATAATGTTAAGCGGTATCTTCAAAATAAATTATGAAATGTTAGAATTTTTGAAATAAGGAATTTATATGTCTTAAAGGTGTAAATCAGGGGCACTTTAAAATTTTTTCGCTCATTACTGAATAAGATAATTCATAAAGCTGTATTTCGTATTATATACTAATAATTAGAAATAAAAATTTTGAAATATATCACATTTTTTTATTTATTTTGTTTCAACATTAGAACAGCAGTTTTTGACTAAAAGCAATTGAAAAAGTTTATTTTTTTAATCCAATTATTTTAAATGTTGACCTTATCAGGAATGTTAAATCATTTCAAAAATAACGATTCCTTTTTTTAGACTTACTGATCCTGTATGAGCCTCTACTAAAATTCTTAAATTACCATATTTGTTTAAGGCAAAAATTAAAAAGCTGTTTTGTATTCTGAATCAAATTTGCTAAGAAAATAGGCTGCATTGAAAAAAAAAATAATGAAGATCTTTTTCTTATCGACACTAAGTGATTTAGTATCGTAAGTTTTTGCTCTGTAATATTATTTATAAAGATAATCAGAGTTTTATTTCTTATTTTTTTCAAACCAATCAATAATATTTTTTGAAAGTGGGAGTAAATCTCCCTCTTGCAAAATATAGCTCTAAATAATTCTAAATTTCAAAATTTAAAAATAAAATTAAATATTTGAAATAGATATACCAAACTGGGCAAGAAATGGTTGCTATTTACTTATATATTTTGCATTTAAGTAGTATTTAGTACTAGCCCTTACATTGTTAAGAATAGAGATAACGGTTTCGTGAAATTAGATATTTTGTTTCTCATAAGATAACAAAATATATAATATTTATTAATCCGTTCATATATCTTATATAAGTACAAGTACTTAAATCATCACTAAATTCAATCGTATTAAATTAATAATTAATATCCATTAGATTCAGGCGTGTATGCAATTCAAGTATGCATATAAAAGGCGCTTATGTCCATTAAAAGAATTTAGAATTATTGAGACCACCAACTGGAATTATGAAGCACGCAGTTAATTCTAATTAGTGTAAAATGGTTGAAGAACTTAAATCTTAGTTATCTGTATAGTTTATTTGATTTGATCCTGGTTTTTGAAAGAATTTTATTAAGAATTATATATATATATATATATATATATATATATATATATTTGAAAGAATTAATATGATAAAAAAGCATATGTTGAATATTCGAAATACATAATATAATATCTTTTTAACAGTTAGAAATATTAAAAATAAATTGCACTGATATATAAGACATGTATATTTTTTTAATTATTGCAAAGCTTCTTGAACATCATTAATATCCAATGAATATTTTGGATTTTTTTAGTTTTAACAGGAAGAAAAGCAAAGCTCAGATAAATTTAAATACCTATATAGTTGATATATAAATGTCAGTATTATAAAATTTAATCGTTATTCCTGAATCCTAACTATGATCAACTTTTTGGTTATACGAACAATCTTTTAAAGTGACAAAATTCGCCTTTGAACATAATCCACATATACACTTACTGGAATTAAAATGTAACATTTTTCTGCTTAAATCAATTTTCCAAGCTTTAGCAGATTATTATTAGCATTAATCTAACACTCGAGCACTAAACTTTATATATATGCACGTGAGCTATTCACCCTGCTTCTATGTGCATATATTTACACACCAGAAACTCCGCTTTGCTGAATTGGTCATCTCCAATCACTAGCAAGGTCGATTTGCATAGCTCCAATTGATTTCAGGGAATATAAATGAATATGTAATATCCAGAATATGTTTTCCCGGATTTTAATCATGAGAGATATTAAATTTCGACTCCTTGCTGCGCCTCTTATTCAATGGCGTGTCGCTGTCTTAGATATAACTCTAGAGCAATAACGGAGTTACGCAAGATATGAGACGAAGCCCAAATGATTTTCTTGAAATACCACGCTGAATCTTCCTTCCTGTGAGATATATTTAATCTCACTCTCGGGTGAAGTTGATTGAATGATGTTTGGTTTTACATTTACTCGGAAATTAGGATCCTGAGTGGGATATATATTTGATTGTGGTGAGGGTTTATTTTCCTTAGGATAACAATGGTCGGCTTGTCTTATGAATAAGGATGTTTTGTTGAAGTCGACAACAGGAAAATTGTATTGACTTTTGTTTCAAATTCCTGTGTTGAAAATGCACTAATTTTATGTTTTAAATTTTCTTATTAGACATTGTGAAATGATAAAAGTATTGATGTAAAAGCGAATTATTAATGAAACAAAATAAACATAAATTTTTGAACGAAGATAGTTATTTGGATAATCATTCACTTATTAAAGTAGGAAGAATCTGGAATATACATTTTGAAATATTTTTACTAATCATGTTATTAGTTTAAAATGACTGGAAAATTCTTTCATATTATAGAAAAGTTATTTCTTGTTGTTAATGCGTTTTACCATATGATATTTTTATTTCATTTTTTTTTGTTGTTGTTCAGTTGATTTTCTATTTTTTTCAGAAAACTCATTTTCCTTTTCTGAAGTTTATCAAAATATATGTAAATAAAGAATATGAACTGATCTTCTAGTTTACCCTTTAAAACAACTTAAGCTTCATAAGAACCATTTACTCTTAGAGACTAACATACTTGGGGTTTTCTAATATTGGAGATATTATGAATCAGATTTATTTTGGAAGACTCTAACAGAGCGATAAATCGAGTTTAGGTTTAGACTTAATATTAGTTTTTTTTCCAGTTATTATTTGTTTTTTTCTATACTTTTAGAGGAGGATTATTTTTGAAATTTGTTAATTCTTTCAAGTTGAAATTTGCAAATACGTGTACTGCTACAATCTGATTCCTTTGTTTTTCTCTGTACGATCTCTATACACCATCTTAAAAATTTTTAAAAGGAATCTACATTTTTTTTTATTTCCGTTAAACAAAAAACATCTTTACATAATTTTAAAACTTTGTTTAAATTATTATACATTTTTTAAAATGATTACAAATAGATTTAAAAAGTGCGTTCATCAAAATATAGTCATTGAGGCGATGTTCAAATCTTCTAATATCAATTTTTTTCCTCAGATATTTTACTTGAATTTTCAAACAATTATCGATTTTCACACTTTTCTGTATTTCCTAAATGGTCAAATATTTTTGTTTAAAATGATATATGATATGAGGAAATACGATAATTGGAAGTAGTTATATATATATATATATATTTTAAATGAAGCTACTCATTGACGCGCATCGAATGAACTCTGTTATGCGCACATATGTTTCTCCTTGCATAGGGTTCTGATGATCTAGAATACATATGATGTCCAAATGGAAAATTCAGAGTGTATTGGGCTTATCCAAAAGTGTAAGGGTACACGCCTTTTGGGGTAAAGGTACACGTCTATAATATCTTTCAAATATTCAAAGATATTATGGAATAGCTATTAGAAATAATATCAATGAGATCTACACAGCAGGGAAACTGCTATTTGTACTGTTTATTTTCATCTTCTATCTTCAAACGAGAGCCCTCAACATGAACTGTATACTTCGATTATAAATTCGTGGCGCAAGTTTCAAAAGACAGAAGCTGAATGCAACGAAAGGCACTATGATCATAAACACATACACACGTGTTTAATTCCATTTTTTAGAGATCTAGGTTACTCTATGTTATTTAGAAAATGTTTACATGGAAAGACCCAGAACCCAAATGAGTCAGTTAATAACACCATATGATCAGTGATTACAAGATCTACGTTTGTGGAATTAAAAACTCTAAAATATTAGGGGTAAATAGGACTACTGTAAGCTCAATATGAGTCATGTAGCAAAAGTAATGATCTTAAAACATTGTGATATTGAATCAAGTAATAAATGTGTGTCATTCTTAAAAAAACTAGATACACGTATGATTCGTATATCAACGAATGCATCTTAAGATCCCCCAAAAAGGCAAAATTGTTAAAAATAATAAAAAAAGAAAAGCAGAAGAGTCTTTTGTATGGGAAGATAGTTAAAAAATGCTTTATATGCTTCTGGAAAGAATAAAAAAGTAAATGCTCAAAAAGTTATAAATTTACACTTTAAAGCCTGTTTTCTCAAAGTGTAATATTTTTCCTTTATGTACCTTTTTCTCACAAACTACTTATTATATAATCCACAAATTTTCAGTGAGCAGTCTTTTAACATTTTTACATATTTTAATGGGGGTAATTAGATAAATATAGCACATGTTTTTAGATATGACTTTTTTAAACTAAATTTTAGGGAAAAAATTGGACAATTTTTTAAAACATTCATAATTAATTTAATTTTTGACAAAAAAACAAAACCCTTCGTTAAAGTATTATTAATAGTACACATGGTCTACTGTAATAATTTTAACTATGAGAAGTATGTAGTTTCTGATAAAAGATACATAAACTTATGCAATGAAACATGGCCTCCTACGGACGTGCCGGACCCCCTTAAAGCATATTGAGGATTTATATCCTTTCATTCCTCAATTACGATAGCGTAAATATCATCGTTCAAATATCCTGACTTACTTGTTATAGCCATGGAGTTTCTTACTATTGTTACTTGAAAAAAAAGTATGCATGATTATTTCAGTTTTAAAGACTTCATTTCACAATTCAAACTCCCACAATTTGCGAAGTCAAGTCTTAATATTTTTAGAAAAAAGCACACTATTCTGATGATTTTTGCATTTAATTTTCGCTGCGTGAAAATTTTAAATCAGTTCATAACACTTAATACTGTCTTTTCTAGAAATCCCCTTAATTCACTTTTTATTATTCCAAAATGATAAATTGATGAGCAAATAGTTCTTATATATATATTCGAAATATAAATCTGCTATTTAAAACACACACTGTATTTCTTATCCTCTTTTAAAAACAAATGGATACTTATAGAAATGAGTTTAAGAAAATATGTTCATATTTTAATCAGGATTTAATGTTTATGCATTTGCCATTACGTAAAGAAACTCTTTTATCTTACTTTTCAGTTTTATAAACAAAATTTTCTGTCGGAAGATAGAGTGATATTTATACAATCCATTTCGGCAACTTTTTTAATTTGGTACAGAAAATACAATTTAAAATACAATAGAATAATGGATAATTAGACGAAGTAAAAGGGATTAAAATAGCATTGATTCATTAATTAATGAATCACAATAATAACTAAACACTTTTCGGTGAATTTTTCAACTATATCTATATATGATGTACATAAGTTTATATTTCTTCTCTATGTATTAGATTCCTTTCTAGATTTAAATTAAAAATATGAATGCCATATAACACCGCTGTAATATTTTGAATTTAAAAATAAGATTATATTTCTAAAAGTAGACACATAATTCAGTAATACTCCCCCTTTAGCACGGTTGATACGTTTGGTATTATATAAATACATGCTGAATGAGTCACTTAGATTGTACAAATACTTGACTATAAACACACTTAATTGACATGATGCATGTACCATAGGTAGCAGATATGTACTTTCTCTTTTTGATATCGAGTTTAATTTTGCAAAAAATTATTTTCCAAACACTTTTCTTCCTCAAATTTATGTTGAATAAAATAAATCATGCGATTTAAAATATTTTCAGGCACGCTTAATGGGTATCAGAACTAGAAACGAACTGAAGCAATGTGCTCTAAAAATGGGATTTCCTCAAATTCGAGAAAAGAAGAACAGCCAAAAGTTATATTAATTATTAGAAGTAAAACACAAAACATTTGTCTCATACTTCTGTCATGTTATACAAACCTCTTTTTGCTTGTTTTATGAGCCTGATCCCAATCTTTCCGCAGTGTTATATGAATCCGTCTGATATGAGCCCATGTTAGAGGGAGAAGTTTTACTATATTGGGTTAATTTAATGAAAAAGTAAAATAATAGATTAAGTAATTCCTTTTAAAGTAAATCATTCATTTAAAAAATATAATTTCAACACATATATTTTGCAAAGTAATGTTCCTGGGAAATATGGAATGCCCAATAGAATGATTTGATGAACTGTGATATGTTTGATAAAAAAAAAAAGATAAATCCCTTCACAACTCATAATGAAGCTTCATTAAAACATTTAAAAATTTTAATGTTATGCTTCTTAACATTATTAACTTAAAGTTTGTGAGTGTTATTTGTATGCGTGTGTGCGTGATTCTAACTACATTATTAGAATGAAATTCAAATGCGTCGTTAAATTCAAACACCAAATGACAACTGGTGGCCTTATGTTTCATTATACAGAACATACATTTGAACGCATAGGTAAATATCTCACTGCCGTGCACAAACTGAAATATCCTTTCATTAATATTTCATTGATATTTCTGGAAATAACTCATTCGGATTAACATACGTCCAAATAAAAGTTCACTTAAGGCAATATTGTACCAGTCTACATTTCTTACAGTCATTGATCAGATGGAAATGAATAGGTATATACACCTCTACTTAGCAATTATTTTAAATTAACTTGAATGTAAAGTTTGTGCAACGATGTCAAATCGCTCGACATAGATTAATTTGCTGAAACGTAATATTAAACTGACCATGGCTCTCAGATGACATCGTTATGAATGAAACAATTAGAAAGCTCATTTCTGTTCATAATGTATTAATGGAAAGCGTATTGTATAATGTATTATAATAACCCGTTTTCAATCTCTCTAGGAAACCTCATATAGGAGAAGGTTACCATATATCAGGATATATTCATTAATATAATACATTCTATTAGTTTATTGAGTTATTATGGGACCCAAATACAGTAATTTGTACTGCATTTTTTTTAAGAAAGAAGAGTAACTCAACTTTTATACATTCTTTATCTTACACACACACATATATATATATATATATTTATATATATATATATATATATATATCTAAGTCATTAAAATATGCATATTGCAACTAAGCTAATGAGATTTTCTTATATATGCATGGCTGAGTGCAATAAAATATTTTAATGTAATATATAATATCAAAGAAATATCTTTTAGTTTAAAATCCAATTAGATACTTTGTTTGAAAAAAAATCTTTTTCAAATAGAGTGAATCAATTAAACACATTTTATAAAAAATTAGATCATTAATAGTTTTTCTTTTTTTAAATTTTGTGTAGTATTATATGTTTTTTTTTAAATTTCTTAAATTTTAGTCCTTTTAAATAAAAACATGCATGCGTTTCTTCTTTGACTCACTCTCTCTCGTTTATATAAATATATATATTTTTTATTTAAGTATATTTATTAAATCAGATTCCGGAGCCCTTTACGTATTTTGTCTTTAATACCGAACATCAGTGGCTTTGCTTGCAATAATCCCAAGCAACAGCAGCATAAGGAGCAGACGAAAAATGCTTCATGATGTTCAATAATGAGTTATACTTTATTTTAGAGTCAGATGACCATCGTATCCTAATGTAGAGGGTCCCTATCAGCGGTCCAATCTTTTTTGACCTTGCTATTGAGTGGCGAATATTTCACAACTAAAAGCATACTGATCTGAGGAACCGTGTCTTTGATAGTAGGTCCTAACTTGTATAATGTTTTATAGCTCAGTGACAGCAAAGCGATATGTAATAATATTGTACGACCTCGTATGCTCCCATTTTTCGTAAGGAGTCGCACTGTTTTGTTTCAGCAAGATAATGACCAGTGTCATATGACGCGTGTTATTCTATATTACCTGATTCACATGAAAAAAAAAATTATAGCTTTTCCACTTCCTAGAATTTTCTCCTATAGAGCATGATGGGATTAGAGGAAAAGTAACTTGCCACTATTCTGCAATATTCGAGATTTAGAAAGCCCCGTGCAATAAGTAGTGACCTTTCTGCCTCAAAACAGTATCAGAAGTTTGTTTTAATCTATGTCTCACACTGCATTGATATCTGTAATACAGAATAAGAGGATGCAATGCAATGGACATGTTATCGAAAGCCTATACAATTCACAATTGCTTCCTTAAGGTATCCGACTAAGTCCCGAACCGTGATATTGCAAAAGCATATAAATGGATAATATTTATGATATTTAGTGTCACTTAGGTTAAAAAATGTATATAAAATTGTTTTAAGAATGGTATTACAATAAAAAATTATTTAAATACAGTATTTTGACAAAAAATGAACATAGAATGACCAATTTTCAAAATGTTCTCCTTTTGTGAAAAATGCTTATATTATAAAAAATATTTTGCCTGTGTATTGTTCAGACCTATCTACAGAGGCTCAACTAAAAAAATTTGAAATATATAACTTAGAAGTGGGTTTATCCTTGTTTTACGACAACAGATAGGAGAAATTTTAAGAAAAAAAAACACCGATGATTGTTTCAATTGGTTGTAACTCTGAAAACAATGTGAATTTTTCACAAATCATAATTGAGCCTCTGTACAGAGGTCTGTGCTACATACAGGCAAAATATTATTTTATAATAGAAGCATTTTTCACAAAAGTAGAACATTTTGAAAAAATATTATTCTAAGATAATTTTTGCCGAAATATTGTACTTAAATAATTTTTTTTGTCAAAATGTCCTTAAAACAATTTTATACATGTATTATAATCTAAGTGACACTAAATATCATGGAAATTATCCATTTATGCGCTTTTTTAAAATCACGGTTCCGAACGTAGTCGGATACCTTAATTATTGTGCTCTCTCTCTCTGCTGTAATATCACTTCAATCTTTCTGACATTCTTCATGCGTTTGAAGTTTTAAAAGCATGCAATATCTTTCTTTCTTAATGCTATATTTTAATTGACCATTAGTATATGATTTTGATATTTGTTTCAAAATATCACTTTTAATCTTTGAAATGTATGAAAATATTACTAAGCATTTCCACAATAAACTAGTCCTTATGTTTCATTGGAACATATTTCCTTCTCTCTTTTTACTCAACTTTTAAGCTGTAAATCCCTGATTGATATGAATTATTTTAGAAGTTTTACGCAGCTTGAATTTATATTTCCATATATTAAATCTTATTCATATTCTATGATTTGCTTTCTATACTTGTTTTTTTAAGTTATTCTTTTTTAAATAAAGCATGACACTTGTTGCATGTTATATCATTTATATCGAATGAGATAACATAGCTTAAAGTCAAACATGTAAAATTTACTTAAATATAATCATGAGCAAAATGTGTACACATTTTATTATTTATTCTGATTCTCAGATTCACATCACTTACTCAGAGCCTTCCCCCCAAAACATGAAAAGGATGATACCCTCATTATATTTGGGAACTGGACTTAAAATGTATTTTTGACTGAATATAACTTTCGATCAATGGCATAATAATTCAGGTTTAATAATAAGATATATATTCGTAATAAATTGTTGCATCGTTTTAGTAAAAAGTAAACAGTTGTATGGTATGCACGTTATTTAAGTAAATTGATTTGGGGATGGGGTTATATGCATATTGTGATCAGGGGTTCGAACGTTTTTTTTTTTTGTTGTCCCCGAATCTAAACTTCAAGTACGTGGCCTTTCATACGGATATATGTGTTTCGAAAATATTAAGAACTAAGATTTAAGCAATTTTTTTAATTCTAAATGTAATATTTATTTATAAGCAGTCAAAATATAGTTGTCAAACAATTCCAATGTATAGTAAAATTTAAAGTTTTAATCTTGAAAATTTTAATTGAAAATGAAACATATTTTTACTTACTGAACTAGTAAAAATGCTTACATATACTACTCTTCAGATTAGATATACTACTTAAATTTATTCCCCTAGTTATTAAGAAGAATGCCATTAAATATATACCCTACGAATTAGATCTCTTTCTGGTCAGTCTAAACATATTAATATTAAGCATTGGTTTGGTTTCTGTGAGACCCAGACAGAGAACATGCCATTTTACTTATCTACATAGTAGATCATAGCCTTTTTGCTTACATGACATGTTTTCATGTTACATGACTAAAGCTACATTTTACAAGATAAAGTGAAAGGAAACTAGTGACGTATAATTAAATTTGTACCCTAAAAGCGGATATTTGTGTGCAATATCATAATTATACAGTACATCCTAATTTATAATTTTGAATATATTTCCATACTGAGATCAGAGGTAATTTAATACACACACCTTCATTATGTAATACCCCAAGTAGAATAAACATTCAAAGCAAGGTGTTAAGCTATAATAGATCTAGAATAGATCATGCTTGTCTAGACTTTTATATCGCATTATCATATTTTACTTCCTAAAACTATTTTATAAATGATTTTAAATGGAAACCACTTAGTTTAGGTTATGGACATACGAAATAAAATTTGTTCTTGTCTACCCCCTGAAAGTTTCTATGCAGTACTAGAGTTCCATGTAGACCCTGGTTGAATAATACTAATCTAGATTTAAAAAAATTAGCAAATGTGTGTTATTCTTTTCCATGAAAACTCTAAGTAATGCAACATCTCCATTTCATCTTCAAAATAATAATTTAATTTCTGTGAGCTTTTTAACTTTAAATAAACTAACCAATAATGACCTTGAAGTAATATATAATACAACAAACCACATTTGCTATTAAATTATTTTATTGTTGATAATATATTCATCCTTTTTTTTAGCAAACACCTAGTTTGGCTACATAAAAATGTTTAGACTGAAAAACCAAATTCAGTCCTGTTTATGTTGCACTTTGAATATTATTCCAAGAATATGTGTCTTTACTACTATATGGAACACATTAGTTTAGCTCTTAAACTTTGAAGCAAATATTTTTCAATTCGTATATTAAATAGTGTGTTACATTTATTAGTTCTTCGTGACGTAGAAGTATTTAGGTATATCACACATGAATATAAATATCTTTCTATAACTTTTCAGGAAATTAAAATGTTTCATTCCGTTAATTAAAACTTCATAGAATGATGATGAATGGAAAGATTTGTGAAAGCCTATCTACTAGATTATTTCTCGTTTAATTTGCTACATCACGAAACAATTTGTAGTTTAATTAGGGTGAGATTATGGAACATGCCAATGAATAGTGAAAGTGTAGTAGATAACATTAAGATGATATTATACAATGTAAACCAAAACATAAACAAAATTCAAGTAATCACATGATTATATACTAACATTATACTCAGAAGCTAAACGAGGACTATTGCAACAGACCTCGTAAATTTGAATCTTGGTGAAAGGGACGTGATTAACGTCAATATAAAGTGAGAACTTAAGACATCGACAGATTTAATTTAAATAAGTCTCTCACCATGGAGGATCTTCTCAGCATCAAGGCTCGAACCCACGATTCGACAAAAACACCGGGGACTGCGACTATGGCTATTTACCTACAACAGTCTATGTATTGATCAAAATAAGACTGATTATTGTTGTAGAATGATTAATAGCAATGCTTGGCTGACCTGTATTAAAAGATAATTGGTGAGTTATAAAAGTGATATTTTGGCAAATTCAGTTTTTCATGATCTAAAATGTTATTTCAGGTATTTAATCATATAATTTCACATGTTTCCTTATTTCTTAGATAAACTAAAAAGGCCTTCAAAAGTAAAATTATTTAGAAAAATATCCGAAGCGAAATGATCATTTGTACTTGAAAAAATCATTAATGTTACTTAATTTACATGGAAATGATACATAGATTGCATATGCGAACATATAAAGAGATATCAAATACTCTACCTAATTGTATTTTACATATTTAAAGTTTTATTTATGTTCCTCAAAATTATAGAATTATTACCATGAATAAGAAAACACAGAAGACTTTTAAAGCAAGTTATCTTTGTATTAACATTAGTAAAGTAAAAAGAACTTTGACATTAGATTAGGGAACCAATGAAGACTTAGTGTAACAAGAAAGTTTGATTTCAAATTTTGAATAAAAAACCAGACAAAAGCAATTATTCACTACTTGTATTTTAAATAAGTCTACTATAGTACATATTTTTTATAATTTCTGAAGTTCTAGGACATACTAAAAATTGAAAAAAAAACGACCATTGCTTGATTTAATTCAATTCCTACTATTAGCTCACACTTTCCCTATATATATTTATTTTTATATCTTGTTCAAATTTTCAATTGTTTATGAAATAGTCTTTATTCATCACTCAAGTTCAAATACATTTTTAAACTTGTAGTGGATAGCACTTGATTCTAATACAGTTTTTCAAATATATATTGATTATTTAAATTTAAATTAATTAATTAATTATAGCTTAAGAAAGATATTTCAGTCGATATTAGTCTTCTGGATAGCAGCACCATTGGATAAAACAGCTTTTGTTAAATTTGTGATGAAGATTTAACTTAACCTAAATGACAATATGCTAGTTAAACGGCAGCATTCCTTTTAAATTGGTTTAAGATAAATTTTTACCTATTATATTCAACTTTTTTAAAAAACTGTAATTACAAATTTAATGTGGTTAAACAGTTTTTAATAATTATTTAAAAGTTGTTTTGCTTCTTAATATTGTAATTCTACCATATGTGTATACATATTTATATGAATTGCAAAAATTTAATAAAAAGTAATTAAAATACAATTTTTCTTTGTTGACCTAAGTAAAGGGTGTTTTTTTAGAGGTATAGAACTTTAAATTGCAATAAAACAACGATGTATTATTCGATTGACATGAATTTTTTTATTCGAAAGATAATCTTGTGGCATTACATTTTAAATATGATTTCTGGCATATGACTGCCACGGCTGGCTCGGATGTAGTCTAATCTGGACGTCCAATTTTCGATGACTTTTTCCAACATTTGTGGCCGTATATCGGCAATAACACGGCGAATGTTGTCTTCCAAATGGTCAAGCGTTTGTGACTTATCCGCATAGACCAATGACTTTACATAGCCCCACAGAAAATAGTCTAGCGGTGTTAAATCACAAGATCTTGGAGGCCAATCCACGGGTCCAAAACGTGAAATTAGGCGGTTACCAAACGTGTATTTCAATAAATCGATTGTGGTACGAGCTATGTGACATGTTGCGCCGTCTTGTTGGAACCACAGCTCCTGGACATCATGATTGTTCAATTCAGGAATGAAAAAGTTAGTAATCATGGCTCTATACCGATCACCATTGACTGTAACGTTGTGGCCTTCATCGTTTTTGAAGAAGGATTCCACCAGCCCATAAAGCGCACCAAACAGTCAGTTTTTCTGGATGTAACGGTGTTTCGACATACACTTGTGGATTAGCTTCACTCCAAATGCGGTAGTTTTGTTTGTTGACGTAGCCATTCAACCAGAAGTGCGCTTCATCGCTAAACAAAATTCGCTTATGAAAATCGGGAACAACGGCAATCTCGTTTTGGGCCCATTCGACGAATCTACGCCTTGCTTGATGATCATTTTGATTAATTGCCAAACCAAACTGAGAATAAATCACTTGAAAGCTGTTAAATCGGTCGCCATCTTGGAAAGTAATGCCAACTTAAACTTCTTTACCTGAAAAAAAACACTCTTTATAACATTAGAGGAGATGTCTATAAATATGTGTACTTTAATAAGTTGAAGAAGGGAAATATATTAAGCTTCCGAAATTGTTAAACATGTTTAATATTGATCTCAACACAAATGCATCATACAAAATAAGATACTTACCAAAACTTTTACTGTTACGTGTTTGTACAATTTTCCAAATGCTGGCTGATATTAAAGATAAAAACTTTATAAAGAGGTAAAAATTCTAAATAATTGTATACCAATCGAATAAGTATATTAACTTATTTCGATATTTTTACGCAAATGGATAACGATTTTTCACTATCATACTTTTTTCATTCCTCGCCTGATGTGAAATTTTATCTAATTTTCTTTATTTCTTCAAAAATGGTTTTGAAATTTTGTACAATACTACTAAAAAGAATTTTTAGGACATTACATAAAAAAATCCATACTGATCTGTCTATACACATATGGTTGTATAGTTTAAGCAACAATATTATACAAAACAAAACCATAGATAAATGAATAAATTTAATATATATCCTGCATTACGATTTAAAAGTTTATAGGAAAGAGGTGTTTTTTCAGGCTTCTGTTGCTTTATAAAACGGAATCATCTTTTAGTGCTTAGAATTTTCTGAGGATATTACTAAACTCTTACATTTACAAAAAATTAAGCATTTATTTTTTTTCAAAAATAACGTTCCTACTAACCTTTACTATGGACATTTATTTTTTAAAAAAATTATAATTAAACATGTGTACTTTTTTATATGGAAATAAATTCAATTGATCTTTTTTGTTCTTCGTTTTTTCATGCTTTTGTTTTAGATGCAAATCGAATTATTTTCGTTAAGCATTTGATATTAACACTTTATTGATTGTGCTTTAATTCTTATTAGAAATTTCTTCATTGCATTTATTGGAACACCCTTGATTGTTTTTATCTTATCTCTCAGAAGTACAATAATTAATGCAAATTTTTTTTAGTATCCAACTTCCTTCCACAAAAAATGAATATAATGTAATTTTACTGCAAAGTTTGTGTTGTATCTTACTTTGTTTAACTTTTCAATAAAATAAATCCAAACTACTTTTGCAACAAAATGCCGTGTGAGTAGAAAAATGTCTCTTCCGAAATAAGGCATTTTTTGCATTATATTTTATGTGTATTTCTTTTTAAATTAGAGTAAGTGAACAATATCCTTTACTTATCAGTGACGATATCTCGTTGCCATGACAATAAAGAGACACCCTATAATCTACCATCTCCCCTGTTAACCACGCCCAAACAACCACATAGGATAGTAATGCAGTTTTTCTAACACCAGTGTAGGACACAACATTTCACAAAATGCAACATTTGTTTTACGTTATCAGCTGCTCTTGGAAATGAAAAATGTGATTGAACGGATAGTGTAATTCGTATAAAGACAATAAAGCGATTAAAATGTGAAAAAATGTAGAAATGTCAAGCTACATACACAGGAGAAAATACATTAAATTTATACATATTCTGGCTATGTGTTTGTAGTCTTGCTTTGTGTTCTGTTGAAAGCAAAGTTTGAGTTGAACAAGGGCGTATATTGCATCTGTGGGCTAGAATTAATTTTCAATATAACAATGTAAAGTAATTATTTAAATATCTGCTTTTTGTACTAGCGTGTTATTAAAAGCCTTCGCTATATATTAAATAATTTGTTTAAATTTAAAAATTCCTAGAAATCACTGTTGCTCATTTCCTTCAAAGTACCAAAGACCTTAAATGTGTATCAAGAATTTTCCTTGAACAAATACATAATGTGCGGATTTTTTATCTTATGTTGCTTAAGAAAATTGCTTTAGGAAATTGTGATTAAATTTTGAAAATTAATTTTGGGTGGTAAATAGGTGCGTTGTATTATTAATAACATCCAATATTGATGCTATAAACTGTACATTCACATTTTTATACTAACTTCTCTATATTATCATCTGCCATTTAGTTTACTTATATTTTATGTATTATTTAAACATCATATGATTTGGTGCTTGTCTTAGTTTAATTTTGGTTACACTGGATCTCCGTCTTGGAAATTGGGTTAAGAAAAGATTCAATGATAAATGGAGTGAAACGAAAAGCGAATGTACTTTTCTAGAATGAACTTTTTAGATCCAGAATGTACTTTTAAAATAAAATGTTCAGTTTCTTTATAGAGGAGGGACCATGTACATGAGCCAAATCACAATGAATTAATTTCTAAAGACAATATATATGCATATATATTAACAACTATATTCTCTCCTGGATCATTTTTCTCTCGATTTATTTGATCATACATTCATGTGTTTGTTATTTAAGTGGAAATAATGTTTATTTCTCTTTAAAAGTACATTCAGTTTTTAAATTTGACAAAGTGCAAAAGATTCATGAAGTCAATTGTATTTTCATTACTATTTCCATTATTTTTTTCCAATATTTAGAAACTGGATTGATTATTTTGATTTAAAAGCGTATACTTTTTTAAAAACAACAAAAAGTTTTTGTGATAAATGCATTTAACGTTTGTAGGAAATTGTTATTTAAAATTAGATGCGGAAGAAAAACATATTTTGCAATTTAGAAACTTGGTAGAATATTAATTTAAAAGGCTATGAAAAATAGAGTTAGTTTCTTTAATAGTATTATGGACCTTTTTTCTTAGTTGTTGTCTCCTCAAACAAATTGATGTTTTCGAAGTGTAAGGCATTAAAATTTCTTAGATAATATTAACACGCCAAGTAATTTATATTTTAAAATGATATGAACTTCATTATATTTTAGAAGCTTAATTCTTGTGTTACAATAGTTTGTAACACCAATATTTATCGTTAAACTTTTTAAATTATGCTACTGGAAAATATTTTTATCAGAAAAACCTATACCCAGTTAAAAACAGAATCCTGATCTGCTAAATATAAGTAAATACTTTGTGTGTTCGGTTATACTTCAATAGTTACAATAGTTTATACCTTCAATATTTATCATTACACTTTTTAAATTATGCTACTGGTACATTGATGTATACACATTGAAAAACAGAATCCTTATCAGTTAAATATAAGTCAACATAATTTATTTCCATTAAAAAAAACTAGTATTTTAATTGCCCATCTTATTTTTTTTTCAAATTTATTTTTCGAGTTTACTACGGGTGAAATTATATATTAATGTAAAACAAAAACAAGTAGTATAAGAAAACGTCATTTAGTTCTTATGTTAACAAAGAAAAATCTTATTTTAGTGAATTAAATTTAATTAATGAAATAATATTTGAAAAAAAAAACTGTATCAACAACAAGCGTCATTTCCACTACAAGTTTAAAAGGTTATATTTGAAGCCAAGAAAAAATTCGTTTGAAAAACTTACTGACACCATCTGTCGGTACTATTTCTAACAATATCCGAAATAACGCAAAATAAATTTAAAATAAAAATTAAATTTTAATTAATTAATTAATATTTGATAAAACTGTATAAACATCGAGTGTCATCAATTACAAGTTAAAAAATGTATTTGAACTTCAGCGGATGAATAAAAAGTATTTTATTAACGATTGAAAATTTGAACAAGATGTATATATATATATATATATATATATATATATATATATATATATATATATATATATATAGGAAGAGAGTAAACTAATAGTAGGAATTGAAATAATTGATTTAAAACTTTTATTTCTATAAGTTCACTGATATTATATATTTATGTACATTTCAACGCTTACTTCATGAACTATATTTAAAAGAGTTAACAAATTCACCAACTTTAATACATAAATCATACATAATTTCGCTTTTTCGTCATTACTAACACAAAAGTTAAATTCACCACACTAAAGAACGTTCTCTCTAAGCGCTATGCAAATCGGAATGTTCATTGAACCCACACCTGCAACATATCAGCTAAGCGACATATGAATCGCCTTTGTAATTGTATATTCCCAGGTTAACCCCTAAAATTGATATAGAATTATAGTCATCCAGCAGAACCTCCTCTAGAGTAAGGGAAGCGCAATTTGTTGAAACGTCCACGTTTATGGATGAATGCGGTATGATTCCCACAGGATTGGATTCGATTTTCACACCCTCACCCACTGTGTGTAGCTCTTTAATTAATTACCAACCGCTGACATTTCTGTTTGTTTGTTTATACTTGCCAGCCGATTCCCACCAGAGGGAATTGCTTCCACTTACTTCAAGAATAAAATTTATTTACTACTCAAGCAGAATTTTACTCATCTTTTCTCTGACTTCTATTTCTAATTTCTGAGATATATCTTGTTTTGGTAGAATAGATTCTGGGTATTAATTGTTGCTTTGTGGGGTATTAGTTCATTTTTTCGTATTAATTCTCAGAGTTTTATACCTTTAATTTATAAAAAAATAACTTTTGTGTAAAACATTTATTCATTAAAAAAACGCGAAAGTTATGTGCATTCGCACATTAATACATAGTTGTATAGATAATTTTTTACTCGTATTTTCTTCTTTTTATTTAATTTTTTTTCATTATAAAAGTGATTACATTTAGTCGAATATCTTTTTTTTAGTTATGATTTTTTTTTATATTTTCAAACTCAAAAATAAACCTTGCTGATAAAATTTTAGTAATGCCGGATGGGTGGCGTAGTTGGTTTGGTGTTGGTCTTGTACCCACGAGTTTGCAGGTTCTACCCCAGCCCTTGTCAGTAAATTTTCACGATACAGGAAATGTCGAAAGTATCCATGTTGTTTGATTGTAAGGCATGTTAAAGATCCATAGAGTGCCTGTTTGGCTTGGGTTCTTTGGGCAAAATTAAATTCATGGTGCAATCTCACATCGTTAGAGTTCATGCGCCTTCCTCTGGGAAGAAAAATGGGCAACAAAGTTACATTGCGGCAATTTATATCCACCTATGTGGTGCTTTACTAAAAATGATACCAGGTCCCGGAGAATGTACTAGATCTGCAATGGTAATTACCAATCCGCAGCCCCATTAGAAAGAGAGAGAAAAAAAACATTTCAGTTTCTTAGGAAAAAAAATTCTAAATTTTTATTGACATCATTGACTGTTAAAACATCTTGGAGTTGATTGAATTGTGATAGACGTTTAATTACGACTTATTTCCGTGTATATAAGTCAAGAATTTTTGAAACTTTTTAAAATTAAAGTACAGGGGTCGGCATATAGAAATGATCCTCAAATCTTGGGAAAGCATATATTAGGAAAAATATTTTTTTTAAAAAAAATTCCGTAATAAACTTTAATTTCTTTCTTTTTGGATATTTTGAAAGGAGCTTTTATTCTAAGAGAAAAAAAAATCCGGACAAATCTTTCAAAGTCAAGATTAGTTTCCGAATAATTCGTAAGATTCCCATCCCTTCATTCGGAGGACTGAATGCATACGATCATGATACAGCGTAGTTTCCTCCTGGACATGAAACATAGATCGACGATCATGATCCGTATATGAACTTATGGCTTATACACAGGTCAACTTATACGGATAAATATGGTATGTATTTTTACTACACCTGCTAAGAAAAAATTGAATGTAACTGGTTCTGATTAGGAAATACTTTAAACTTGTACAAGCCATAACTTTTTCAAGAAGCAATTAAAACTCAATTATTTTAATAAAATCGGAAATAGTTAAAATATATTTTAGTGTTATATGACATCCGTTTTATTAAATCTTTCTAAGTTTACACCTGATGCTTTTTCTTCCTCTCAGAACACCAAACAGCATATATTATGGTAGATATGGCTTTGATCTTCATGATAAATTTTAATCGATGTCATCTTTATAAATTAAAGTTTCTAATGTAAATAATGTTATATTAGTATAATTAAATACATTTTAATATAGATGAAAACTATCTCATTATGAAATTAGGGAGCATAGTTTTCTTAGTAAAAATCTTACAAAATAAATTGATTAAACTCTTTAAAATGGCCAAGACCTGCATCTAACATATATTCATTCCTCTGCTTTAGTAATATAAAAAACTATCTGTTTTAAATGATGACCGAACGTTAAAACAAACAACATTCATTTCAAATTTTTTTGTCGTTTTGAAAATGCAACTCAAAAAGAATGAAGCTATAAAAAAATATCGCTGCGGCAATTGCATTTCACAATGCTTCTATCCATTTTTAAAAATCGATCCAGTATTTATGTTGACCAGTCGTGGAATTCCAAAACCCAGGCCAGACTTCTACTATACAATCATAAATGTTTCGACTTAGATCTATAAATATCGTTGAAAGGTTATCCATCGAAGAATTCTGAGGACATTATGAAGAACGTGACAGTTAAGTTTATACTTTTTTTAATAAGTCAAATGCAGAGAAAGAGCATTTTGAAAACTAAGAGATATTTAAGAGCGTCAGATTTCGTAGAATTTAACAGGAAATATTAAAACTTAGAACTACTTTAAAGAAAATTCTCCTTTCAACTGAGAATTTTTATTCTTCTTGTAAACTTAAAATTTGATATTAGGAAATTATTCGATTTTAAATAGTATTTTAATCGTATATAACTCAAAAATTTCATGACATTTCATTGCTAAATATGTTCTACGTAGCAAAAAATGTGACAAGAAATGCCCCAACTCAGTTACACGCTCACTTTCAAAATAACTGTCAGATAATAATAGTGCAAAAGATTTTACTTTTATTCCAATGTTTGGCTTATCAGTTATTTGCATATCTTTAAATACCATATTTATTTTTTGAATGTTTTGTAGTAAATATTATTTTTCAAATACCTTAACGTTTGATCCATGAAAAATTTGAAAATAAAATAAATCGCTCAAACATTGAAAATTTAAATAATTCATTTGAAAGCAATTACAACTATTAGATTATGGACAACTCTTTGTGCAAACGCAGATTAGAAACTTCGAAAGCAATCACATCATTTTCTGATATTTTAATTACAAACAGAACAAAAATCAAGTTTCTTTTATTTCTCATGAACAACATTTAAACTCTTTTAATTTAATATTTCAATACTAATATTCAAATAGAACATTACTTATATTATTCTTTGATAATATTCATTAAAGTGATATATATTCCCTCGTTCATAAATTTTTGTTACCCAATCAGAGTCTTTTATCTGTCTGATAGTTAATATTTGATGTAAATTATTAATCAATACAATTATTATTACGACTAAAATCCTATGATTATTATCTATTTTGCTCTTATCAGGAACTCTAGAACATTTAAGTAATAATGTAAATTGAACACATTTATTAACAAATTAAGTTCGAAACTATACACATTACATGCTAAATCTCTCACATAACTTAGATAAGTGTCAGATCACTACAACTAAGAGGAATACAAATTACTGTAACAACTTTCTAGAAGCAGAACGTATTTGAAGCAGATGTATTACTTTTATTTAATTATTCATAGGGGATGATTTATTTCGTCAAAGAAACTCGTATCCATTATCCAGAAAAATCTTTATTTTCGTAATAAAAATAATTGCGAAAAACATCAATAATTAATGAAATTTTTTTTATCAGAATTATAAATCTGGTATAGTTATAAGAAATATTCATTATGTTTAAAATGTTCTTCTGCCTAAATTTGTTTTTCAAAAAAAAAAAAAAAAATCCGAATTAGGCAAGCTTAAAATTAAGGAGGGAAAAAAAAGTTCTTCTATTTAGAAAAACTCAGAAACTATTAACTTTTGTAATTTTAATTTTCAAAATTCCTCTAACGCGTATTTATCTTATTTTAAATCCATGATTATTCTTCTCTAATTATCAAAGTAAGTATTATTGAACTTCTTTTTTTTAATAACGAGTCACGATATACGAGGGAAAATTGAGCAGGTATTCCGGAAAGTTTAGATAAGTATCTATTATTCCATTAAAATGATTTTTTCCTTTTGTATAAGCGAGTTTTATTTATTCTTCGAAATTGTATTTTGTCAGGAAACCCTGATTAGAGAAGTTCATGAGGTATCAATTGCTTGAGTAACTTTCTGCAATGGATTCTTAGTTATGAAAATAGGTAGGTTTAAAAGAAAATTTCCATACTGAAATTCAGACACACATAAATAAGAATTTTGAGTAAAATGAGTCACGTTTGTGATGGAAGAGTTGAAAGTTTCCTTTTTTAGGAGATTTATTGTACAATATTTCAAGCAGAAATGTCTCATAGAAGATATAGATTAATCTTCTTGAAAGGCATTTTCAATAATACAAATGATAGATCATATTTCAAGAGGAAAATGAGATAGAAAATTCTTTGCTAGTAAAATGCATCCACATGTCAATCTCGAAAATTATGTTTGATATAAACACTTCGATTTTTATATAAAATATAGCCTCGTATAAAGTTACTATATTTTTGTTTGAAAATATTGATATTTCATTGCTATTTATTTATAACGTACCATGGAAGCAACGAATGCAAAATACTTTTCTCTGCGTTTAGATTTGCTAACAGTTTGTTTTAAAATAAAAAGTTATTTTAAAAAAAAGTTGAATTTATAGCTTACGTTGGATTTGAAAATAAACTTAAACATAAACTTTACATTCTGATGTTTCGATTCATCTTTTAACTCAATACCTCTTTAAAAACCCCAAAAAGTATTCTTTATTCTTGAATTATCAACTTTTGACTAATTGCAGTTTTGTTTATTTTGAAATGAGTATTTTATTTAAACAACTGTAAAATGGAAATTTTTGTTAAATTTTTGAAAAAAAATATCCAGCTTATAAAAAAGGCATCTATTGTCAATAATAAGTAACCAGAGAAAATATGTTGAACTGATGATAAATACTAATATTAATTTCTTTTCAATTGTATTTCCTGCTAAACATTAATACCCTCATTTCAGTATTGTTTAACTCTTTCCCAAATTACCTTACTGTTTCTATATTCTATATTATTCAAATGGAATAAAACTAAAGTTTCTAACAAATAATGGTCATTTCAGCGCATAGAAATTATTTTAAAAGAACATTCTTAAAGTACCTCCAGCTCTAAACGTATCATCTATTACATTAAAATATTTCGGTTTCAATTGCTTTGTAATATAGTTGATTTTAAGTAGAATACACATCAATATAATGTAGGCTTTTAGAAACCTCTCTTCAAAGTCCCGAAGTGTGAACGAAATAGCGAAAATTTCAATTATCCACCTTGCTTTTCATTTACGATTTATACAATTCCCCTTCCTTCCCGAGTTGTGCCAAGCCTCATATTTACAGACAAAATTTCATCAGAGAAGAGAAGAATGAAAGCGTTAGGCTCCCAAAGGTCTCGCATAATGGCCTTCATGTGACAGAAAGACAGCAAAATGTATGACCTTCCACTTTTACCCTGCACTCCCTTTCCTATAACAACAGCAGGCATCATAGGATAGCGAGAACCATTACGTTCATCAGTGTAAAATGAGAATCAGTGGGAAGGTTAGGCAATATCCAAAATTAAATATCTTATAATGACTCTGGTGTAACTAAATATAATTTTGAAATTGCAACTATACTCCAACCTGATAGGATAAGTCTGTTTTGGTTAATGGGAATGGGGATAGTTCAGAATGGGCTTAAATCCATGATAGTAGGTTGTAGGACTTAGTTGAATTTGAATTTAATTATCAAAGGTAGTTGAATTTGGGTAATGTTAATCAGCAAAGCTATTTCAGTGCTAAAGAGTTAATTTATTTTTATACAGTAAACTAATTATATTTATTAATTAATAATTATTTTAGTAGCATTTTTATGCCTGTTTTTTTCAGTTACATTAATGTTTCTACTGACAAAATGTTAAATTTATTTCAATAAAAAGTTAGTTTTTGTAATTTTCCGAATACAAGTGAATAGCGAAAAAAGTTTTATTTTTTTATAAGAAAGCGGGTTTAAAAATAGTTTTAGAAAAGAATTTAAAATTAAAATTCACTGTGCCATTCAATAATGCGATTTTAATTCTATTTAAAATATATCAAGTTTATCAAGTTTGTTTTACGTATGCAAGAAACCTAAATAGTCTTGTATTTTTATTATTCAAACATAAGTTAATGATTTTTCTCTCATTTTACAGTCTTCGACGATAAAAAAACACTAATTAAAAATGCTCTCATGTAGCACTACTATCATATATACTAAAAATTAATTGAATTTTTGTATTGATTAAAAATTCTATTTTTATCAATGGAGTTCCTCTATCCGCAAAGAAAATTTTAAAAAGAAAAGCTAAGAAACTATTTCAATTTCTTATGATTTTAATTTATTATCAAATAGAAGCTAAATTATCAAATAACATTGAGTTATAAATAAATCTAGAATTCTTCAAACTTTAGAATAGCAATAGATTTTAATTACAAAAAATTATCAAGGAATGTGGGTGTAATACTAGAACTAATTCTGCAATGTCAAGTTAAAAGTCTTTTAAAATGCTTTAAGGAGCATTATGATTAACATTTTTCATTTTGCTCATTTATTTGACTTTTCTTTCATTTGTTTCTCTATTACTAAATAAATCCTTCCAACAGAAAAAAATAATAATCTAAAATATAAAGAAACTCAATTAATATATAGAAAAGTATTAAATATACAAAAGAATTATAAGAAATGTTATTTTTATTTTGTTCAGAAGTTTTTCATTGTTATAAATTTAGGTTCACTCAAATTTTCTCTTTTATAACTATATAATTGTAAGATTTTTTGCATCTGTTTTTTTTGTAAGACAGTATCCACTACAGTACTAATAATTAAAAATCGAGTATTGCCTTTAATTTCAATAGCTAATCTTGGAAAGTTTCTTGACAAAATTGAGTGACTAAAAGTACTGAACCTTTTCACTCAGTGCACATAATTAGCATTATGTTTTAAAACGAAATAAAACATAACAAAGCTTCCTTAGTAATAAATAAGTAAAATATCCATAACGAAAATTATTGAGGTCAGACAAGAAATTAATGAATTGAACTGTCATCTGAAGTACAGAAGGCATGCTTAAGAAGTATTCACACTTAATTAGAATTAGTTTTAGATGGAATAAATGATTCTCTAGAGTAACATAAAGAATTTTTATTACAAATTCATAATTATGAAACTATCTTTAAATAACGAAGATGACACCTGAATTGTTCTGTTGTTATCCTGATTTTTGCATTACGTTAAGTTAAAATTTAAGTTTTAGTTAAATTTCACGAGAAGCAATTTCTAGTATTAAACTCAAAGTTTTTTTAATTAAATCATATATACTTTGACCTCTAATAAAAAAATGCTTACTTCAATAGCTGTAAGGCTTCTTACTTTTACTATTACTCAGAGTAAGCACACATTTTAAAATAATTGTGATAAATCTAATTAAAATAAATAAATTCGTTAACTTTTGTAATAATTATTCCAATTTTTGCTTCCTTTTTTGTGCTGTTCATTTAATTTCACGTCATTTTTTTTCCATTCCGAAATCTTTCCATACTTTTTAAAAATGTTTTTTTCAAAAACTGGAGGTAAAAAATAAGGCAAATGAATCTAAAGTTAAATTTTACATCTGAGTTTTTCCGCCCGGTATAGTGGAGGTTGGTGACGCTGACTTCTGTGCCGTAAGGTCTGGGTTCGAATCACGGAGAAGGCATCAATGTATGTAAATAGATACTGTTTGTGCTACAAGGGAGCACTCTAAACATCCATCGAGCCTCAAGTTCTTTCCTCCCCAAGGTATTCTCCCTGAAAATTGGTGAGAAACCTAGCCGAATCGTACTTATACATGTAAGGTGCTCAAAGCTTTCCTTGTAAAAACTAGCATCTTGCACCAATGAATTTTGAGGACCTTGATCTGATACTGTCGATCAGGTGACTTTAGCCACAACAACCAATATTTCAGTTTTATTCTAGCTGATAAGTTGTATGAATGTCATGTTGAAATACATACTTCAATACAAATCTAGTGTTTGTTTGTATATTAGTAACTTAGTTTTTCATATATTAATTTTTTGATGTAAGCTGTTAAGTGGCCTTTTAATTAGATCCCCATAGTTATTATATGAATTATGTTCCGATGTTTAAATAAATTATGTTCCCCTGTTTAAATGAATTATGATTATAATCTAAAGTGATATTTGATGCCAATAATTATATATATTTAGGTGGTAATATTAAGTATATCTATGTAAGTTATAATAATAAGTATATGAATTAACTACGCTATTTCTAAACTTGCGGTTCTAGTGGAAAGGCAAGAAGAAGCTATTTAGAAGTAGATATTTATGCAAAAAATACTGTATTTATTCAAATCTAAGTCGCAGTTCTTTACAATGTTAATGTTATTGGAAAACAGATGCGGTTTTGAATGAAAGGTAGAAAAGTTCGTTTGATGGGGGGGGGATTGAACATTACACTGATGGTCAGAGCAAAATTACAGATTCATGTATAAATTTAAGTCTCTAATACTAGCAAAATTAATAAATGATTCACTTCTTATTAGTTTTCCTTATTTTTTTTTAATTTCGTGAACATCGAATATCTATAAAAAAATCCTTTTCGGCTGTTTTTTATTTTTTCACAAAAACATGATGATAATTTGCTGTGCGGCTTAAAATCTATGTTGGCTTATATTCAAATAAATAACTACTAATTGAATATTATTTCTAAATGAATACAAGAAACTAATCCTTTCAGATAACTAACTTCAAAATCACACACACTGTAATTATAAAGTTTAAAATATCTGTCACAAACTTATTTCAAGCGTGAGCGTTTATATGAAAACATTGTTTTGTTAACACTTTCCAGGAGAAGCTTACAATTCTAATTAGCTAAGATTTAAAAGCTCAACTTCTAAGTCTCTACCTTCCATTTAACTATTACAATATCACACGAGACAGATAACTCGTGCGATAATTAAAGTACGGAGAAAGTTTAATTCAAAAATGTGCATTTAAATTTTATATACTCTGGATGATATCTGAGTATGTTAAAAAAAATGGCTCAATCTAGTGACTGTTGAGCTTGTCTTTTCTTATTGTCGTTCATCAGAAGATATTGAAATATTAAACCATTTTCAATAATAGATTCAAAATTTTACGAAATATTGTGTAGAAAATATCAAAATTATTTTTGACATCAAGTAAGCAGTGAATATTCAAATATATCATTAATTTGTGTGCGTGTGTGTATGTATATGTGTGTATGTATGTGTGTATGCATGTATGTGTGTATATATGTGTGTATGTATGCATGTGTGTGTATGTGTGAGTAAATATGTGTGTGCGTGCGTGAAAAGTAGGATACTATTATTGGAAGACTAATGATTTTTAACATAATTTTAAATTCCCCTTTTTATAAGAATATTATACTGAATGAATAAATTAGTTATATACAATGGCTTATGAAAGTAGAAGAAAGTAATTTTTGCCCTAAAACTACTGCATATTTATAACATGCTTGTATTACACAATTCATTTTTAGAAATACCTTCCCTACTTTTTCGATCATTTTTCAAAGAAGTTAAACCAGTGCTGGTACGTACTTTTTTATTTTCCAATGATACCAGGGAAAATGTTGAAGAATAAATATTGTTAAAATAAAAACTATTATTTATAGCATATACAAGGTATCAAAGCATATTTAGGGGAATTGTAAAAAAATCGATTTCAAATAGCCAGGCCTTTTGTTAAAAAAATTCTTTTTGGGAGCTAGACCAAATTCGTTTAATTTCAACTCTTTTATTTCGGAATCTAGAAGTGAACTCTAATTCTATCTCTGAAATTTCTTTAAGACAGTCCAATATCTTTACTCTCCGAAACACTCTCCATAGCTTCGAAAATCACCTTATATGAAACCATGGAAGAAAAAGTAACAAATACAAAAGCAAGACTAAGACTTTAACACCCTTAAAAATAAGTCGAAGTAGAACAACAACAAGGGCAACGTCGACTAAAAGTGTTCTCATTTTAGAGAAGATAGCAGTTTAATACTACTCAATAAAGACCTCAGCCTAAGATAGGCAATCGGTCTTCCTTCAGATTATTTTCCGTTTATAATGTCCCCGTAAAGCCCTTCTTTAAACACATTAATCTGCCCATTTATCAAGATGTCGAGGACGTTGATTTTTAAGGCGGCCGGAACCCTACTTAGCGATAAAAACCTTAAGTCTTCGGGTGAAGAATTTCGACTCATTCCTGCCTTATTTTTTTCTTCTCTTTCTCTCTCCAAAAGCACCTTTTTTTCTAGTTGAGAAGGGAATGAAATTGTCGCAGTAAAATTTCGTATAGAATGTGTTTCAGAATGTAAAAGCGTTAAGCTTTGTGAAGTATTCACCCACTCCTGAATGGACTTAGACACTGAAAAGTAGACTTGATTATATCAGTAATGGAAAAGGTGAAGATCGGGGTTTAGCTAAAGATGTTTCTTTGGGATGCTATAAATTACTTGATTAACTATTGGGAGTGTATTTAAGGTTTAGGACATTGATTAAATTTTTCTAACAGTGATCACGCTTAAACAAGATACTGGGTATTCATGGCTACATTTTACAGGATTGGGACTTTTCAAAGGTTATATACATAGATATCCTAGTCTCCAAAAGTTAAAAGTCAAACTATCTCTTTTATCTAATTTTTTGAAAAAAAACAATATAAATACATGAGGTTTCGAGGAATGTGTTGTTCATTGAATTTGATATAATCTTAACATTAAGTAAGATTTATGAATACACAAAAATTAAACCTCTAACAAAAACTCTCTATTTTATATAAAAATAATCGTGATTTTTTTGTGAAAAATTTCAAATAAATTTGTTTTAATGCGGAATTTATTCACTTCAATTTGTAATACATTGGCAGTATCTTGTTTCTATGCTGTAAATTAAGTTGTTGGTCACTGAATGGGAAATATGATTTACTTGAGGAATAATTCTTGTATTAATTTATTTAATGACCTCGGAGGAGAGCTTGAAGCTGATATTTATCGGATGTAAGTCCGAAGATCACGCTGGCTTTTCCATTTTGTTTAAACTTTGACCATCAGGATATTCATCAACAAGCCTAGCTTTGTGTGGTTGTTTATTCTATTGAATTAAGATTAATTTTTCAACAAATGGATTAGCATATAGCAGTGTTTCTCAAACTGTGAGGCGCACTCCCTGGGGGGCGCGATAACCCTATGAGGAGGGCGCGAGCATATCGAAAATAAAAGATTGAAAAAAAATTAATTTACTGGAATGAATAAAAACAAAATACTTTCAGACATCATAAGAAATTAACTTTTACTCGGATATAATTTATATATATATATATATATATATATATATATATATATATATATATATATATATATATCATCTGGGGAAATAACGTCATCAAAAATAAAAACTTTTTCAATACCTAATTAGCTATCTTTGATCCTATGAACAAATACAAAAAAACTTTTATTTGATTTGCTGTAATCTCATGATGAGAGATTTTTTATTACGTTTTCTTTTAAAAACCTAAAATATTACTCATTCAAAGAAAAAACAAAACCCAGACCCAGAATTGAACAAATTTAGGAAGATAAAAAATTCATCACTGTTATGAAATACTGCACATAAAGCTGTAGGCAACAGAATATATTTGCTCACCCTTTGTTTGACCTTCTAAGTTATTGGTACAGTTAGTTATGACTCCTCCATTATGTTTTTGTTTCTCATTTAGGGAAGTTGCAAATAATGTATTTCTGTATAGGGGGGGAGTTCCATGTGAAAGCGTTTGATATTTGGAAAACCACAGAGAGCACTTTGAAGGATTACTTGACCAAGATTTATTTTTATGAGTACTCTCAAACATATAACGCATACTGAAAAACGTTTTACACAATTTTTTTAGCAGTAACATCCATATTATATATTGAACACACTTTTAACCTGGAAGTGGTCACGCGGGGCATACAGATCAAGAAATCGTTAATTCAGGCAAAACTGTTTATTTGTTACAAAAGAAAAAGAAAAATTCCTTGAAAGTAGGTAACTATGCTTTCTTTAAATTAAATTATTCACTGGAATCACGATTTGTATCGTGTACAGTAAAAATAAGTATAAAAAAAAGTTGGGGGTCAGAGACTCTCAATCATCCCGCGAGACCATTACCGTTAGTATCGAGTGTGTGCCTGTTCCCGGAATAAAACATTTTGAAGTCTTCTCGCTTTAAATATCAAAAAGTAACACAATTATTCTTCATCGTAATTTTATATTATATTTATCATTATTTAATATTAATTCTAAATGCTCATTCTGTGAGGCTTAAAATTACAGTTCGCTTAAACTAATTATAATATAAGCATTCATTTTAAAATATTATTTTACATTTTCGTAAACATTGTCGCGCATTTGGGTTTACTCTCCTGACAATTAAGTTTTTATATCAAGAATGTTTTTTTTAGTTTTTTAAAAAATGAATTCGTGCGAAGAGTGGGTACTTCAGATTTTAATGTATCAGTGCTGCACAAGGTATTTTATAACTAATTTATGAATACTAAATTAATAGCAAGTTTGATAAGTATTAGCGACTTCCCTAGCAGAAGAAATTTTTTCAAAGGAAGGTTTATACGATTAGAAATTGACACTCCGAGTACTTTTTATATTTGGCTGAGATCTATATTTGTCTTCAAAGCAGCCACCGCATTTGGGAATTGTTCCAATTTAAAAATATTCGAGAAAGAAAAATGAAATATATATTACTTAAAAGTAACTTATATAAAATTGAATATTCTTATCTTATTAATTTACACGGTTTTTAATTAAGATCATATAGTAGCTTTAGCGTCAAAGTGCATTATTATTGCATTCAATACATTATTACTGTATAAGGGGGAGGGGCTATAAAAATTAAGATTGAAAAGTAGGTCCCAAATATTGAAAGTTTGAGCAGCACTGGCATATAGTGTGACATATATGAAGCAGGTATCTCGTACCAATGTTTCACATCAGAGTTCCTTCATGAAGAATGTAGCCACCCATAGTTATTCAGGCCTACACATAAATCCATCGTTATGTATTTTTCACTAATGCACAGTAGTTGATCAATTTTCCAAAGTAAACCAATAGTTGTTTATGTACATAAATCTATTATAGTTTGGATAAGATTATGGTATCTCTTGTCCAATGTCAACATGAGCTTCTATCTACGAATATGATTAAGATGGATGTACACAGTGAATCATCTTTCATAGAGACATTGACTGGGAAAACGACTGTGAATCGCAAAAGTATACATGTTGAGGTACAAATATTTGAAATGAGTTGAAGCACGTAGTATTCCTCTACTACTGGACTGAAAAGGCTAAAAAGGGATTTTGTATGTAAGCAGAGATATTGCGCAAGCCTGTGAGAAACCTATAGAAGAAATTTTTTGTTCCATCTTTATAATGAATTTTAGAAATTAAATTGATCCCAAGAGTCATTGTATCCTACCACGAGACACATTAATATGTGCAGTACCATCAGCTACCTAATTCTTTAAAAAAATACATTGGGGGAGAGCTTGTTTCCTAAAGGTTTAATTTAAATAACTTATACTATCATTCATGCATAATTATTTTTTTTTGTATTCGAAATAGTATTCGAAATAGATTTTAAAAAGAAATCAAAGAAACATTAGCTTGTCATCATCAATATACCATACATTCTAAGATTAGAATATAACCTTTATAACTGGTATTTTTACCTTTTTAATCTATATATATGCAATGGACTTATATATGATTTTAGTTTCTTATAATACTCAGTTTTGTTTCCTGATAAAATGCCTAACTTAGAACCTATATTAAATTTCGTAATATTACAGAGTAAAATTTTCATGTACCTCATATGCAAACTTTTGGAACATCTCAGTTCCAGGGATCTTGAATTTTATCTCCAGTGGTTTAAAAAACTTTTGAAGTTATTTAAAGGACTTTTTTTGAACACATATAATCTGTAATTTAATTTTATGCTTTACAAGTTCCCAAAAACAACTTAATGAAACACAGACTGTGGGAAAAATCTTAAAATAAACAGATCGAGGTTTTATTTCCAAAAATTGTGCCTTCGTCACCACTATATATTACATTTCTAAGACAACTAGTTGTTTCTTCATATGCTGGTAATTTTCCATTTCAATAACCTTTTCCTCATAGTTTTCTTTGAATGAAAGCATATTTGAGATTTTTGTTTTTCTTAAGAACATCTTGACAAGAATGCAAATATACTGCAAATAACTTCCTTTCTACATGATAGTGAAATAGTATGTTACAAAGAAAAATGTCATGTACCACAAATTATTAATTTTTAGAGCATAATCCGCTAGTGTTTCAATAAAAAGTTTCTAAACATAATCCATTCAAACGCCTTGAAATATATTTTCCTACCCTTTAAGTAGTCATATTTTTTACTCAAAATGCTTTAAAAAAAGTCACGTTTTTTATTGTTTATAACTAAACCTCATACTAATTTTTGTCTTTACCACAGAAAAATACCAGACGAAAAGCATTTCAGTATGACAAAAATCAAGGGACAAACTGCTCTCCTTTATCAAAATATTAGCACTAAATCAGTGTTTCTCAAACTGTGGGGCACGCCCTCCATGGGGGCATGACAACTCTACAAGGGGGGTGGCGCTAGCATATTGAAAAGTCGAAAACAAACCATTGTTTAAAAAATTATTAAATTACTGAAAGTAAACAAATAAAATACACTTTGACATAATAAAAAATAAAATACACATTTACACTGACATATTACACTTATAAATGTACCAGTGCTACACAACGTATTTTATAATTAATTTAACAATACTAAGTTAAGAAAAAAGTTATTAATTACCAGTGATTGCCATATATATATATATATATAATTAAAAACAAAAATTAACCCTTATCTTGATAATTTATACGGTTTATAATTAATCCCCTAACTGCAGATTAAAAGTTATCACGATTCTCTTCCCAATGTCACCGTTTTCCACGTAAGCGCGCGTATATGATGTATAGCGTGGGGAAAGAATAAAGAAGCAAAAAAATCTGAAATAAGTAAATCCATCGTAGACATTTTCAAGGTCCTTTATTGCATTCCAAAGCCTTCGGAATAATTTTATGGTTAGCAGTGCACAGAAAAGATTCTATTTCGGAAAGACGTATATACACGTCTGGGAAAATAAACGCTTTGGCTTAGCGCGTCGTTTATTTACGCCTAGGACAATTAAAGATGCTAAAGTCGTATATCGTAGTTTTAGCGTCAAATTATAGTATTATTGAGTTCAATATATTGTTATTGTATGAGGGGGACGCGATGAAAATTATGATTGAATATTGGGTCACGAAAGTCCCAACTTTGAGCAGCATTGCACTAAATAATACATCATAAGAATTTAAAATAAGCGCAAATAAAAGAAAGAAAGAATATGTCACAGAGTGCCCACGTGCACAAAGTAAAGTCAAACCATTTGCGGTTAACCTTCGGTAGTCCGTACCTTTCAAGGGTAAATCACTTAAAGGGACAAGCCCTCCATAGCCAATTTCAAAATTGTGTTCTGATAAGCATTGGCCAAACACACTGCTTGTTAAATTAATGCTGATTTAATAGAATGTAGTCATAAACTTAAACGCAAGTTGAAAATTAAAATAAATTTAAAAAAAACTAAAACCTTCATACTTATACTTAATTTCTTTTAAGGTATTATGAAATTCCAGAGGAGTTAAAATTAAGTTTATGTTAATGAAAAAAAAGCTTAACTTAAAACATCGATTTAAGGGGACTTGGCACCCTAAAAATCACAAACCTATCGTTTTTTTTAAATTTCATTTAGTCTTATTCCTTGCATTATTATCTTTCGATTGATATATCACTTGTGCATGTCGGAAAGTTAGAAGTTGAATAAAACTTCATTTGAAAACAAATTAGGCAATTCAGCCACACCCCCTTTTTAAAAAAAAGCTAAAAAATGCGTTATGATAAAAAAAAAATCTATTTTATAATTAGAAATAATAACTATAAAAAAAGAATGTGTAGTATTAAAAGCAGAATATTTCGAGGCAATACAATAATGTAATTTTTTTCTTCCTTGTGAAAAATGTGTGCATGTAAAATTTTTAAATTAAGGCATTTTATATTAATAATTTCATAATTTCAGTTCTTCTTCCTGATATATTTTTCATACAAATGTAATACTTTAATATTATAAGAAGAAAAACAGCTAAAATTTCTGTCGTGACAGAAAAAATTTTTTTTTTACGTTTTTCTTGAGTTTTCTTGTGCAATTAGTACTCTCTAAAAAGTTGATCATTTATAAATATGTATGGGTTGAAAACATATGAAAATGCAATTATTTTAAAGAAAAACGTATAAGTAATATCTTAAAGTGGTATTTTAAGTTTAATTAAGCTTATAATAGTTATTTTTTCGGAATTATAAACTTTAAAGTGGTTTTTCTCAGTTTGTGTTTTTCGAAACCTTAGTGCATTCAAAATGCTACTCCTTCGACAATTATTTACCAATCACTTCCATTTTCTTCCTGTGTGTTAAAAATGAAGCATGTAATAAAATTATGGATCCGTTTTGCTATAAACTGAATACTTTTTTTAAAAAAAAAATAAAATGTAAGACATGTTGTCTTTTTCGTTGATTTTTAGCCTGTATATCAACATTTTATTTTTTTTCTCCAAAACGAATGAAGTTATTCTAAAATCGATCTCTAAAGTTGTTTAGAACATCCATAAGAATATTATAAAAAAATTTCAGGTCAAAAAATTAATTTTTACAAAAGGAGTAGGATTTTTAAAATTTTCCCAATTTTCTTCAAAAATTTTAATTTTAAAAATTGTGAAAAATATATGAAAATTTTCATCTGGTAACATTTTCTTGAATAGAACATTGTATAAAATGCTAAAATATAATTTTTAAATACGTAAATAAAGAAGTTTGCTCAAAGGGTACCAAGTCCCCTTAACATTATTCACTTTATAAAAGAAGTGCAGTTTTTTTACTATTGCGATATGAAAAGTTTGCTAATGTAGTGTACATTATTTTAATTGAAGTTTTGTTGTAAATAACAAATACTATACTTCATCCTTATTATTTTTTTAGTATTTTTTAAAAAAATAATTAAAAAATTCAAAGGAAATTTGAGTAAGAAGTTTGATAAATCTGTTTTTAAATATATACTTTTTAACATTCGTTGTAAGTTTTCTTTCTTCAAATTTTGTGGGTATTCCACAGAGTTAAAATTCTATTGTGACAGATATATTTAAACCGTTTTCCTCTTTTAATTTACTTTTAGAAATTGCCAAATCAGAAAAATAATTGTTAGTCTTAACAAAGTACTTTTGCTCGAAATCAAGAGTACTTTATACATACATCAAGAAAAGTTATCATTTTCTGCTCTGAATAGTGTTGCATTTGCTTCATAAAGTTTATAACAGGAAGTTGCTTGATAAAATAATATAAAAAAGGACAAAATAACAAACTTATATTTCATATAAAAATAGTATATTCCACTAGCTTTTTATAATGAATTCATATTTAAGTCAAACGAAGAAAATACTCTTTCAATATCTTAAAAACAATTCATTTCAAATATGAGTAAAAATAGATGGTGCCTCAGTAGATTTATAATACCCCACTTTTTTCCTGTATTTTTGAATTGTTATTGGATCAACATCATAGAAATTAGGGAAAATTTCTTAAACATATGCAATTTGTGTGAAACTAGTTTGTCACGTTTTAACACTAATTAAATCATCACTGTCCTCTTCATTTTAATTTTTCTCAATAAAAATTAAATAAATAGAACACAAAATATGCGAAAAAATATTTCAAACTAATATATATATCAATTGATATAAAAAATTATTTTATAAAATTTAAAAAAAAAGAATTATCAATTTCGTATGTGTTTTTGAATTTTTCTAACTTTTTAAAAAAATCTTGTGTTTGCATTTGTGTGATAAAAGTAAAAATGTGTAAGAAATAATTACAGAAAACTACTTTAAATAAAAGACTTTTATTTTATAACATTCATAACGCTTTGTAATTGATTTAGTGAATACAATTAATAAATCCACAAACTCAACTTTCACAATTGTCACAAAGTTCACAAACATTTAGTTTAAGAAATTGTAATGTATTTCATCATCGTACAATATTACAAGTCTTCTAAAAGTGAACCCCATCAAAAGTTTTATAACTTCCAGGTGGACTTTTCAAGATCCCCAGATTGCATAATCGTTGTAATTTGCCTTTAGTCCCTCGTCAAAATCAATTGTCGTCTCATAACTCTTAAGTGCTGTGTCATACGATGTGTTCAACAACGTTCCGAATAATTAAGAAAGTAATTAGACTTTCAACGTGGTGTAAATTGGAACGGCAGACACTGACTCGGTACAAAATCCTCTGTTTAATAACCACGAACTAAGCAATAAAAGCCTCGACTCTCAAAATTTCTGAGATCGAGGCTATGAATGATGTCACCAGAGGGCTGTGAGAATGATAGAGCAACGTTTAGATGTTCTGGCCTTGCTTCTCGCCAAGGTTAGAATAAAATGTAAAAAAGCACATGTTTAATCATGTGAGTTTGTTTTCAAATGATTTGAGGGAAAAATACACTCGATTAACTCACGAATTTCAACTTGAGTGAACTTCCCCATTCATTTTCTTTTCTTTGCCAGAAAGCTATTGAAAGTCAATGCAATGAACAAGTACTTGAAATGAATTCAGTGCTGCTGTTGTTCCCTAGAACTAACTTCATGATTTGTTCCAGAAGAAACTACAAAATGTAAAATGAAATGTTGAATTACGGATAGTTTCAATCTTCTTGATTTATCACACAAAGTATCTTGAAGAATTGAGAGAAACTGATATCATATCCAATCAAATTTCGCTATTTTTGAATTACAGCTAAGTAAAATAGTTGGTATCTTCCATGAAGACATGGTATTAAAAAGAAAAGTGAATAACTGTCATAAGTTCCAAGTATTATGAAAAATTGCATATGTTTAAAAAAAATGTTTAAAAAAAATCAATTTGTTAGAAATGTGCGATTTGTATTGTACTCCACGCAACATTTTTAATGAACTTTACATCAAAAAAATTTTTCTTAATTTCCTTAACTAAAAATACTTTTTTAATCGTATACAAACTTATTTATATAGTTAAGTTATTTTATGATGCAACGACAATTAATAAATTTAATCAAAATTTTTATCATTAAATATTTCTGATCATTTTATTTTTAATTTCAGTGTATTATAACCCCCATATATGAACGTATTTACAGTGCAAAAAGTTGAAATTACATAAAAGATCAGATTTATTGGAAAGATTGTTTGTATAAAATGATATGTAGAAAAATAATGTATTTGATAAAGTAAAAAGAATGTTTAAAATAACTGTTTTCTTATGGTATACTAATTTCATATGCATATAATAATCCCTGAAAATATTGCTTGAAAATAATTTATATAAGTCTTAAGAAGCCTGTTTCACTTTTTAACATAGATGTTTCGTTACATAATTCACGAGGTAAGATAATTTTCTTACAAAAAGTGATATTATTACATTATTATCATTTTTTATGCAAAATTTGAGAGGTATTTTGACTTTTAAGCAACAAATATTGTTCGTAAAATTTATTTGTGTTTAACTCAGAAGTATTTAAAGCATAAAAATTAACAAATATTTACCAGCCATTGCTATATAATATAAAAAAAGACAAAAAAAAACTTTCTCTAGTTCAAATAAAATGTGTCATATAATTGATTTCTGATTGGAAATGAAATATCTCCAATTATCAGTAATACAAGGAATATATTTCATAAATTACTTAGAAAAGATGAACTTTTAAAAGGAATCAGGCTCATATGCTTAAAACTATTCAAAATTAGTAATAGTAATACGGGAAAATTTTACAAAAAACTCAATTATAAGAGATAATTTATTTTGTATAAATATTTTATAGAATTTCTGCCACCAAAGTTTCTGGCCTTTAGTAATATATTAAAGAATATTTTTTTAAAAAAATATGGAAGTTTCTCTCTCTAACTTTACCTGAAAATATGAAACTTGTAATTATATTTTTTTTGCAATACTACTGAAAAAATTTTTATTTAAAAAAATAATTAGTTATACTCACGCATAGATAGAGGTAAAGAATTTTGAAATGTTGTATTTTGTAAAGTAATTAATAAAAAGATGAACATGAATTTAACAGATGCATGTACCATTTCTATATATTTATCACATAATTTCATCTTTTTTTATGTATGTAATCGAAATAAATATTTATCTGAAATTGTGCTAAAAATTCAGTTTTGACTTAAATAGTTTAGTTTAAATTAAGTTAAGTTTGAAGTTTTTAAAAAAATATATTAGAAATATCTTTATTCTAGAACATTAATGATGAGCATTGACTACTTATAAAATGAAGTCATTTTGAAGAGTAAATGTTTTACTTGTTTTATGTAATGCAAAAAATAGTCTCAATTTTCAGATAAACAAAAACAGGAACTGATTACCTTCCTGAATTTTTTAGATTTGCTTCAATATTGAATTAAAAGCAAATTAAATCTACATTAATCAAAATTATCTGAAAGAAAAAAGGTTTTTATAAAAAATACGTTTCCTTAAGTTATCCGACTACGTTCAAAACCGTGATTTTAGAAAAGCTCATAAATGGATAATTTTCATGATATTTAGTGTCACTCAGATTAGAATACATGCATAAAATTAAAATTGTTTTAAGAACATTTTGACAAAAAGAATGTATTTATATATAATATTTTGGCAAAAAATTAACTTAGAATAATCTTTTTTCCAAATGTTCTCCTTTTGTGAAAAATGGTTCTATTATAATAATATTTTGCCTGTATATAGCTCAGACCTCTATACAGAGGCTTAACTAGATTTTTTGAAAAATTCACGTTATTTTCAGAGTTACCACCAATTGAAATAATTTTTCGCGTTTTTTTTCTTAAAATTACTCCCCTCTGTTGTCGTAAAATATGAATAAACCCACTTCTAAGTTATGTATTTCAAAAATTCTATTTGAGCCTCTGAACAGAGATCTGAGATATATACAGGCAAAATATTATTCTAATAGAAGCATTTTTCACAAAAGGAGAACATTTGAAAGAAAGATTATTCTAAGTTAATTGTTTGCCAGAATATTGTATTTAAATAAAATTTATTTTGTCAAAATGTCCGTAAAACAATTTTATGCATTTATTCAAATCTAAGTGACACCAAATATCATGAAAATTATCCATTTATGCGCTTTTGAAAATCACGGTTCCGAACGTAGTCGGATACCTTAAGCCATAAATATTGCAAAACTTGCTATATGCATGTAATTGACATGATAAGAATAAAAGTTAAAAATACGATGGAGGGTGGTTTCTGATTTCCTCATATATTACACTTTTCCGTAGTTCTAAGAAAATACAGTTTACTTCCGTGCATTGTATAATACTTACTCATTTTTATTTTAAGAATCCTAAATGAATGTTCTACCAACGTCATTATCACTTAAGCAAATGAATGTTAGTGACAAAATACTACAAATGTACTAAAAACAATTGCAATTTAGTATATTTACTTTACATTTGTTAATTAAAATCAGATAACCCAATTTAGGAATCAACTGATTAAATTACCTCTATGTGTGTTTTTAATCACTGAGAATTAATCAGTTTCCTTTCCTGCACTGAATACAATTTCATTAACTTTATCACACTAGTTGATAAAAAGTGATTATAAGCCTTATCATGTAACAACCATTCAAATTTCTTCTAAATTTTTCAAATTTAAGAACAATTATAAAGATATTATTTTCAAAATTATGGATTAAAGTTAGTTTATGTATAATATCAGTACTTTCTTATGCAATAATATACAAATCTATTATAATGATATTAATTGCTATATTATATAATGGACATTGCTGTGTAACAAAATGGATTCTAAAATATCGGTTTTTTACAGAGATTATCAAAGCTATAATTTTGCTTCTTTAGAATCATATTATAATTTCAAACAAAATCTTAACTTTTAAGTGTATTATTTGCAACAAAAAAATAACTTTCTTCATATTCCTGTTGAATGATAAAGTTCTATAATTCTTAGATCTATTTTCCTATAATTCAAAACTTTTTTTATTTATACTTGAAAAGTGTTTTTTTTTCCAATTGTTGATACAAATCTTTCATTTTCATTGAAAACTACAACTTAATATATTTCGTTTGTCAAATTCTATTTATCTTATATTTTTTATGTGTAAACTATTTAAGGCTGATTTATTGAAATTAAATTTAATTGCAAAATTTAATAATTTATCGGTGTGATCTTCCCGTTGTTAGATTTTATTATTGATTTAGTGAAAAATATTTTTTTTGTATTTATTAGTGGTAATTGTTTGTTTTCTACGTGAACATTTATATTTGTCTAGATAAAATTTAAACTGTGCTGAGAGAGAGAGAGAGAGAGATTTTATACATATGTAGATATAATTTTTTTAAAAAAAATACTTTTCAAATTCTGTATAAAATTAAACACTTTTCTAATAATTTAAACATTTTCTTTAAAGCAGAAAGGCAAACTATCATATTCGTTGTAAAAAAAAAAAGCTTAAATGCAGCAAGTATAAAACAAAGTAGCTATAGAATATTTTTTCTGCTCTCTAGAAGTAATAAATGAAAAAAATGAATTGAAAAAATGAAAAAAAAACAATGTATGAAGGGAAACACCTACAAATCTCAATAAAAATAATTAATTCATTCATCTATTCCTAACTCATTTATACAATAACGTAGAATGCTACAATTATTTTATATTCCGTCAAAATGTACAGTTATAAATTTTATGATGAAACAAATTAAACACATTCCACATTATATTAATTGAGATAAACATAAATATTTGAACAAAAATAACACTATTGTAAAACTAAATCTAAAAGGAATAATATTTTGCAAGATTAGTTGTCCTAAAAGTTTTTCGAACAGAAATCAAATACTTTTTATTGACGTTTCGAATAATCTGTTTAACTTAATCTAGTTTTTCTTTAATTAAGCGTTTATATATTTTCCCCACAGTTGCTTTGTTCATACTTCATTTATTTTAAAAGCTAAATGGAATATATTACTGTGAAAGCATCAAGTTATTTGTAAAAATAAAAATGGCATCATTACTTAAATAAATATAAAACATTTAAAAATTATTATTTTTTAACATTATGAATTTGTAGAAAAATTAAAGGATGATTTTTTTGTATATATATATTTTCTTCCATTTCTCTTGTTTAATATTAATATGATTTTACCTAAAAATATTCAACTTTTAAGGGATTCATTTTTCACTTTAAAGTCAGTAACATATTTTATAGTTACATTTCAAAAAACATTTAAGCAAACCTAATAGAAAATCTCCCCCTTTTAAAAATTTTCTGCCCAATTTAGATCAAAGAAAATTTCAGAATAGATTTATGGATTCGACACAAAGCACTCTAATAAAATTTATTTATTGTGTACTGAGTATTTTCAATTCTGCATTGTTGTAATAAGGCGTGTGTTCCATGTTCCAACAATAACAAATACAATTTAAATTCCAAAGAAGGCCTGAGAAATTAGAATTGTCTCTTTGTTTTTTTATCTATAAGTGACTCTAAATTTTTTTTTATTTTACAGTTATATTACAATACATAAGAGAAAAAAAAGCTCAGACATTAATTCTTTATATCTATAATTATTTTTAATGTTTTCTTATTATTAAAGTGTTTTCGATGCTTCCTTCGTAATATATATATATGATTATATATATATATATATATATATATATATATATATATATATATATATATATATATATATATATATATATATATATATATATATATATATATATATATATATATTATCCTGATTTATAAAAGTTACTTTCTTTACTTTCCATTTAGTACACTTTCAGCATGTGAACTTATTCTTGCTTAATTCAATCGTGCTCAGAATATGTATTATAATATCCAATGTAATTATGCACCAAATTCACATATAGTAAAACTTAGGTCAAATTTTAAATATTTCCATAGTGATGCTTAATACAAATATAATAAAGTATTTTTTATTTCCTCTAAGCGTCATTTTGAGACATATTTGATATAAATGTCTGTTAAGTTGCTTTTTAGTACATTGTGCATGTATTCTAGAAGGTTATTACTATTCTGAATGTGTTTATTGAATTAATTAACCATAATTTCGTGTTCATTTCAGGTTTATCTACTGGCTTGAAATTTGTGCAGCTGGACATACCCGGGGCATTGCACAGTGGCGAATCAACGTGGTTGAAATGCCAATATGAACTCGGCGTGGACGAACTTTATTCAGTCAAATGGTACAAGAACAATGTGGAATTCTTCCGCTATTTACCCAGTGACATGCCCGCTGGTCAGAATTACGAGCTGCTTGGAGTATATGTCGATGTAAGTCACGTATTGTTGGATAACTTTTCTACCCAGTAATCTTCCATTGCAAATAATGATTTACTTTGAAAAAGGAGGGAAGCAGATATACTTTCTAAAATATATCTAAATTTAAAGAATTGAATCAAATTTTGAACATTTCTTGATTTAGCTGAAAAGAGTATTAAAACTGTATCCAATTTGATAAATTTATTTCATATGTAATTGGGGTAACCTACTTTAAAGTGAGCTAAATATATATAAACTAAGTAAAAATAACTATGTGAAGTTAAGTCATTTTAAAATGGATGCCTGAATAAACTAAGCAGAAATTAATTATTGGAAGCATGTACTGCAACAACTGTTTTTAGTATGCTTATATTTACTTATCTATAACTAAAAACTGGATATCAATATTATAGTTTACAGGTTCGCGTTTATAAGTATTTTTTAAAGCAATTCAATACAGTGAAATCAGGCTTGGCTATATTTTTATTCACCAGCTAAATACACAGGAACCAGGTTTGTTTATATTCTTTTTAGAGAAATTGAATACAATGACGCTTTTCAGTTACAATACTGTTTTGCTCGTAGCATAAAAAAATGTTACGTGATTTATATATGTACTTAATTCTCCTTAATGCTTAAAATGAAGTTATATCTCCCTCTTACATTTAACTACATTTTGTGATAATTAAAATAAAGTAAAAAAATATAATAAAAATTACGACAAAAACACATTGCACATATATATTCAAATATTTTACAACATTTAAACATAGATCCGAACTATAAAAAATATTTTAAATCTTTATATTCTGTTGTTTTTACCCATCTCTATTTTCTTCTAAACCATCCTATAAATTAATAGTTTCACTATTAATCGTCATACAGCAAGACATCTACTGCTTAAATATTCCCCAATATAAACTTTTAAGGACTCTAGATTCCTCATTCTCTCTAAGATTACAATGTGTATCTCATATTTCCTGAACATTCACCCATTAATAAAAGAAATTTTGATACCCAAAGAAGCATTTTATTGTGAAGAACCTTTGAATTCTCTATTTGTTGCCTCCGCGGGAAATTAATTGGCTTTCTGTAACCTGCCTTAACCGTTGTTATTTAATTAGGCTTTCCGCACGGGTCCAATATAGCTCTAGCTTCAGGGTAAGTTGATGTTCTTGTGGTTTCTCGGAGAAAGAAAAATACCATTATCTGCTGACTTGGATTCGACGCTAGGGAGATATTTACGGTTGGCGATGGATCTAAAGTGACTTATCTGTGTTTTGTGGGCTCTTTAATGATGCGGAAGTCAAATCACGTTCACTTAATTTTAACTTAGATACATATCTACATATAATGGTACACTTCACGGTTCAACACGCCAGTATAGAAAGAAAAAAAAGAACAAATAATTCAAGAATGTAAACCTTAATCAAAAAATCATCGATAGAAAATAAAATTAGTATTAAAGAGTGCTTAATGCAGATATCTAGATAAACCTGTTACGCGTAAGAAAAGATTCATGCTTCCGTGAAACTGGAACATGTATATCTAACATTGCTGATTGGTAAATATTGCGAAATTAACATGCTTTTGTGGCATACATTATTTTTAAACTACGTAATGTCAAAGATTCTGAATCCGAATCTAATGCTTATGTGCCTGTTTATCTTTTGTTAGGTAAATTATTTAGAGTCTGTTTAAGAATATGAAAGTTCATCGTTGAGATAAAAGAACTGCGGAATAATTGATTTTATTTCAACTACATTGCTTTAAAATTGCTTTTAAATTAGTTCCTAATACAATGCGTGATCGATCATATGAATAATGGCTTAAGATAATTAAGAGTAGAAGAAAAATAGATTCTAAGAGTTTATTTCAAATAACCATTACTTTTGTATTAAGAAAATGAGGCAATGCAGTTAATCCGTATAATATACAATTATTGAATGCACACACTTATCATCTAAAATAACAAAAAATCCATAAACATTGATTATAGCATAGATATCTTCAGGATAAAAAATCAATAAATCAATTCTAAATTCCCATTAGTAGCTGTAAATAACGATTAATTTAAATATGAAAGATAATTTCAAAATGATGTTCTTAATTCTGCGTTTAATATTTGTTGTGTTATCTACCATTCAGCATTAAAAATAATAGTATTGATTTGCAGAAAATATCGAAGCTAAAATTTATGTAACAAGAAAGAGTTTTGATTCATAGGAAAGTATTTAAAAATAAGGGGGTAAGTTGAAGATCAATAAAGGCCTTCATTTTAAAAAAACAAATCTAAACTTATTAAGATATTTTAAAGAAAAACTTTGACGTTTTTTTTTATAATCTTCCACGCAACAGTTTATAATTTTTGCTCAAAGTTCTAAGATATTAAAAAAAGAATTATTCAGGGTTTATATTATATGTAACTTATAACTTGGCTGTTTTCGGATCTTAACGAAAGAAAACAATATTTTTTTCACTGTATATATACTTTGTACTCAGGATAATTATTTTTATCATATTATGATGTTTTAGTTGCCCTACGCTTTCTAATTCTCAAATATTTTGAGTATTTTGATATACCCCTATTGCATACGTTATAAAAAATACATAGTTATCGAAAATATCTAAATATAAATCTTTTTCCATAAATAAAATAAATATTAGTATGAAATTTCTCATAAATTACCAAACAAAATTCCGTTGAAAAAGTTATAGGGAAAATTATTTCATTTTAGTAATTCAAGAAATTAAATATTAAGTTTATGCATAGAAAAAATGTTATTAATAAGCTTTGTACAAATATATATAACTAATTGAATATGCAGTTGACAGAAATTCGAATAGTATTTTTCTTAGCTTATTTTAAAATTTAACTTGAGTATATAGCTAACATATATATATAGTTCTAAACATATAATCGTAACTAACTGTATTCAAAAAACAGTGTAACATGTAATGCATTCGATATACGTAAAAGTCACTAAAATAATTCCAAATTGAATTAGATTTGAAGTCCAACTTTTTAAACGGTTAAATTGTAAAGTAATACAGTAATTGTGTGTGTGTGTGTTCTCTTTCTTATGCAGTTATGCTGAAATTATTAAAACAATAACATCATATGTCTCATAATACTTATTGAATAAAAACTGATAATGCGTTATTCATGACCAGCAACTTTCGATTCAAGTTAAGTGCTCGAGTCCTACTATATTAAAAAAGTTTCTTGGCGAATAAATGAAATTGGCTTGAAAGATAAACCACGAAATTGTGTGGAAGTAAAGATAAAAATGTACTGGTGTTTCCGTGTCGTACTTATCACCAACAGTGTGGAGTCAATTGCCGATAACCTTCATTTAGTTTTAAGATGGCTATCAAGCGCACCACATCCAGCTATAGTACAAATTTCCAGCACTGCAGTTTGTGATACCTAAAATATTAATATGTAAATGTTGATACATTCTGTGTTTTATTCATTGTAAATAATCAAGTGAGGGAGATTTTATCAACACCACACCATAAAGCAACACAAGGGCTATTGGCAAAGAACCTCGTAGTTTTGTTCAAGTGACGAATGCGACACCCGAGCTGGCACTACCTCTCCGAGCTTCCACATCACGCTGATGGGATAACTTTGAACCTCGACAGATTTAACGTGTATCAGCCCTTCTACATGGTGGCTCTTCAGAGGCATTAGGCTCGAACTAAAATGATGCATCAGCCACGAGTGCGTCACTATGACCATGCAACTACACGGCCACGTAGCTAATCAAGCAATATAATGACGTAAAGAAACATTTCGTTAAGAACTGTAAAGTGTTAAAGTATCCGACTAAGTTTGGAAAAGCTTATAATTTTTTTTTCGTATTTAGTGTCATTTAGATTAGAGAATACATGTCTTAAGAATGTTAAGAAAGTAAAAAAAAATATATATATTTAAATGCAATATTTTGACAAACAATTAACTCAGAATTATCTATTTTCGAAACATTCTCCTTTTATGGAATAGGCTTCTACAGTAATAATATTTTGCCTAAGTATAGCTCAAAAATCTATACGAAGCCTGAACTAGGATTTTTGAAATACATAACATAGAAGTGGGGATTTATCCATATTTTAATACATCAGAGTGGGGAAATTTTAAAGAAAAACACCAGTACTTTTTTAGATGGTAGTAACTCTGAAAATAATGTTAATTTTTTCAAAATTCCTATTTCAGGCTCTTTGTAGAAGTCTTAGCTATGTATAAGTAAAATATTATTACTATAGAACCATTTTTCAAAAAAGGAGAATAGGTAAAAAAAATAGGTAAAGTTTTGAAAAATAGGTAACTCTATGTTCATTTTTTGCCAAAATATTGCGTTTAAATGTTTTTTTTATTATAATAATATTTTTAAAGCACACATTTATATGTGTATTCTAATCTAAGAGGTGCTAAATATTAAAAAAAGTATTCGTTTGTATGCTTTTTTAATCACTGTTCCGAACATAGTCGGATATCTTAAGTATTGTGCGAACCTATCTCATAGATGATTTCTTCCTAAACGGATTAAACGAAAAATGGGATTCAATGATTGTAAAATATCATTATATTCCACTGATGATAATTTGTTAAAAATTTATATTAACCAATATTATTTTACAATTAAAATTGTGCGAAGTTTAAGCAATGTGATATCTGCGTCTGGTGTCTGAGTTTTAATTCCAGGTAGAAATAATTGAGAAGTTATAAAAACTGAGAACTTATTATAAAAGATCAAGAGTTTAATTAGAAGTTAATTTCAGCAGGATTAGATGTGACAGAATGTATAAAGTACGTGTTTTGAATCTTCGTTAACAAATAAAGCCATTAAACCTAAAATTAATTAATATGCTCATGAAAAATAAAATTAAGTTCATTAAAAATATCAGTGCTTTATGAGTGTTTTCCGTAGTGGATGCTTACGGAGAAATAATAATTTAAAATTAGACTTTTGCTGGATTTTTCCTTTCAAGTTGTAAATTTATAAACAAGATTTTGTGAAAAATTTCCATATGGAAGCATATATACTTAGTATTATCTAAGCAAGTTTTTGAAAAATGCATTATGTTTAAAGAGAAAAAATTGAGTAACTTTTTTACGTGTCTGCATTAATCGATAAATTTTTAAAATACAAATTAAAAAATGTGGTTATTAATTCTTGATATTACCATGCTTAAATCTATATTGACAGCTTATTTGTCTAATAATTAATATTTTAAGTAGATTACTTTTAAAGAAGTTAATTAAGCCACATTTATGTATTTTTTAATTTAGTTTTTCGAGGGTATATTTTTTGTATTCTGGTAAAATTTGTTTCATTCATTGCAAATATGCTTAGTGATCTGTGGAAAATCATTCCAATTCGGAAAGAAGATAACTTGTGCTACAGAAAGCAAAACAGTCATATTTACTTCTACTGAAATTCCATACACAAATTTATAATGTAGAGTATTTTTTTTAACTAAAACTTATTTTATGAGCTTCAACTATGCCTTATTTCGTTTATTTTTTATTGTATAAGAATGTCAAAATGCCAGAATCTGAATACATAATATATATATATATATATATATATATATATATATATATATATATATATATATATATATATATATATATAATATATATATAATATATATATATATAATATATATATAATATATATATATATAATATATATATTATATATATATAATATATATATATATATATATATAATATATATATATATATATATATATATATATATATATATATATATATATATTTCGATGCTTGAAAAATACTTAGGAAAAAGTGACAGAGAAATTTATATACGAATAAATCACGAATGGTATTTAACTAATGTATCTATAAATTCCCTCACATTTATGAATAATTTTATTTTCAAATTTGATTTTAAAAAGTGGAAAACTATTAATTTTGAATGTATTTTTTCATACCATCTTTTCTATACATGTAAATTTGAAAATTTTTACAGAATATCAAGATTTAATGAAACATTTGTCTTCCTTTTGAATTACATTTAGAACTATTTAGGAAATACACTTTATCTTAGAATTTGAGGGAATTCTAATTTCTTAAAACATGACTTCTCCCAAAATATTCGTCAGTAGAGTATAAAACATTATCTTTCGTTTTCCTTTTTTTCATATTTTAAGTATTTCAAGACAAATTTTTAATTGTATATTTTCGACATAATTAACAGAACTTCTTTCAAAAGATGTAGCATCTACTGTATAAAAAGAGAGTGCTTTGCTTGGGGGGAAGGGTCGAGTCCTATTATCACTACAGATCCACCGTTTGAAGCTGAATGAAGAATAAAGGCTTACAGACTTTATGTTGGAGTAGAAGTTAGGTGAGAGGGTGCCAGCTCGTCAACAACGCGGCTAAAAACTATTAAATACTGACTCCCACAGTAAGATATATGTACAAGATTTGGATGAAATATATTGAAAAAAGTAAAATGCATGCATTTATTTTTGTTTTAGAAAAATTAATTCCAGCATGTTTTTATTTCTTTGATTTTTCTAGCTTCCTAGATCGAATGCTACCCACGTGTACCTATACAAAACTGACCTCAACACGGAAGGAACGTATGGCTGTGAAGTTTCTACAGAGGCGCCATCATTTCGAACTGTGAAAGCAGATAAAGAACTACGAATATATGGTAAGCCAAAACAAAATCCCAATTTAATAGTTAGAAATCACGAGTAAGTGGAGAATCTGAGGTCAATCTTTAATTTGAACCATTTATAATTATTGTAGGTTATAACAAGCACACGTGTAAATGGCAAACACATAAAAACGATTTGCTATAAATATTATTTAGTAGTATAAGAAATATAAAAAAATTAGGTAACTCAGGTACTCTAAATATAAGGTAATGCTTTTTTAGCAAACCCTCTTAGTTAAGGGAATACAGTACGATTCAAATGATAAAATTGGTCAAAGATCAATTAACACTTTTTAGCGTAAATTATTCTTTATATAATTTCCTGTAACCATACAAAACTTTAATGCTCTAAGTTAAAGAAAATCAAGAGTTATGATAACCTTTATGTACAATTTTATACACATCCCAATGGCAAATAAGAACTTTAAACTGATTTATCTCGGTAAAAGAATTACAAGTGTATTTTCGTTTTAAAATGCTAAGATTTTTTTTCTGTTGCGGTCAAATGCGTTCATATTTTTTCCAACTATTGCTAATAGTACATGTGACAAAACCTGGTATGCATATTTTAATTAAAGCAAAACTTAATTTTTAAAAAAAATAATCTAATTTAGAATGAGGAAATTATTTAAGGATTTTTTTCAATATGCATTTATAAAATAATATACTTTACAAATGTCAATCATATTAGCAGAAAACCAATTTAAACTATTGTTTTGCATAATTGGACGAACTTATAAAGTTAAATTTATGTAAATGCGTTCATTATTATAGGAGGTGTAGCATTTTAAACAATGACTTAAAAAATTCTTAAATTTTTATTTAAAAAAATCAAATGAGTAGTTTTTTGCAGTATTTTGAACACAAAAACTGTCTTACGTGATACATATCAATAGATTACAAGCAAGACAATTGTAAAAACCATTAAATCAAAGATTTCAGTCTAATCATACAATTACCCCTTAAATAATAACTAAAAATAAAGCCTAATATGTTTAATTCTATTAATCCAACTAAAAGATTACTTAATATATGTTCAATACTCCATTCAGTAGATCAAATCCTATTTTCTAACAAGCTAGAAGAAAGAACTTGATCATATTAAGCTCTTGATTCAGAATTGATGAAAAAGTCACTCTTGAGTATTTTCGCTTTCCATTAATACTTCGCTGAAATCCTATTTTTCGAGTCGTGGTTGGAGATTGAATCTGACACCAGAATCGATGTGTCTTGAATCAGTATTTCTTTTATATTTTTCGATGCCTTATTTAATAAAAAAAAAGTTTGAAGCTGTCTAAACTAGTGGGATAAAAGTAAATATATATATTTATAGTAGAACTCTGTAAATATAGTGTACACATCTTTATTGAGTCATTCTAAATCAGATCACAAAATACATTTTGTCGAGTGAGTGTTTATTAACTTTGCACTCTAAAGCAACATGAGGTCTATTGGATACTTTTTTTTATCGGAAACATAGCCCTTTTTATGATTTGCTTTATAGTAGGCGTAGCAATAATGCTACTGTAAACTTTTTGCGAAGGGAAATCGGCTTAAGGCCTCCACATTCGTAAACCTAATAATCATTGATTTCTGATTACTATTAATTGATAGATTGATTGATTGAATGAATATTAATGTCGCACTGTTCAGCTACACGAGGGCTTTAAGCGACGGACCACGTAATTTTGAACCATGGTCAAGTGACGTGGATGACACCTGAGCTGGCACCACCTCTCCTAACTACCACACCACACCTCGGGAGGACGTTTCAGCTCTCGACATATTTAACGTGCATCGCTGCCCTACACGGCGGGTCTTTAGTGGTACTGGACTCGAACTCGTGACAAGGCAAGCCACGATCTGATACCTATACCACTCGGCTACCGCGGCCACTTATTGATTGATAGAATTATCAAAGCTTAATTTACTGAGGATTCAGATTAAATTGTTTCTTTTAAATCAATTACTATTTTGTTTATATTATTTTGTAGATTTAAACACGAGATTATTTTACTTGTGGTATCTTCAGCTAGGTAGGGGATTCAGTAGCCTGTGAGTCAGCGAACTCGCGGCGAGCAGTGTTTTTGTCGAGTTCTTATTTCCAGTCTTGGCGCTACTACAAACCCACCGTATAGACAGAGGTATGCTCCTAAAATCTATCAAAGCTCAAAGGCCTCACGATGCGAGATAATTTAAGTTGATATCTTCAGCTATGTAGTGGATACGGTAGCCTAGGAGTCATAGTTGCGAACTCGTAACCAGCAGTATTTTTGTCGAGTCCTTAGTTCCAGTCATGGCGCTATTACAAACCCACCGTATTGACTGAGCTATGCTCCTTAAATCTTTCAAAGCTCATAGACGTTACAAAATGTGGTGTAGAGAATGAGGTGGCAGCTTAGGCGTTGTCCTTATCACTTGACCAAAGCTCAAAATTGTGATTCGTCAATAGTTATCCTGTAACTTCTGAGGGAGATATTAATATTCAAACTTTCAATCAATCTTCAACAGTGTTTGATACCCCTTTAATACTGCAAATTAGTATTGGTCTAAACTATTTTACAAAGTATGTTTCATTACATTATATTTGTATGTTTTTTACATTATTTTATTTCAGTTACAAAACTAAAAGGTCAGAAAAGCCGTATATACACTCATGTCCATAAATTAAAGATAATTCAGAATCACACAGAAATTGAACTCTAAAATAAAAATTTCATCTTTAAAATTATCACACACATTTTGAAGAAGAATATGCAAATTACAGGAAACCACCAGACGGCGCGGAAAGTAGGTCACAATGACGAGAGTGTAAGATAGGGGTATATAAGGAATGGTGGCAAAGAAGTAAAATTGTTTACAAGCGCTTTAAAAGCCTTTCAGTGCAATAACCACATAGTTATGGCACAAAGGAAGCATTTGGATGATTTTTTACGTGGTAGAATTATTGGACGACTGGAATGTGGACGTACCCAGCTGGAAGTATCCGAGGAACTTGGAATCGCCCAGAGTGTCATCTCCAGGCTTTGGCATCGATTCCAAGATGATGGTCATGCGAGTAGATGTTACAGCACAGGTTGCTCGCGAGTTACAACGCCGAATGAGGACCGGTATTTCGCAGTTACTGCCAAAAGAAACAGAAGGAGCACAGCATCCGACCTGTCTCGTCGCGCTGTCTTCAGCTATTGGTACGACAGTTTCAAAGCAGACCGTGTACAGATGCTTAGGGCACATTGGTCTACATGCTCGTAGGCCTGTCAGATGTGTTCCACTTACCGCAACTCACTGTCGCCTGCGATTAACCTGAAGTAGAGAGGATGCATTGTGGGCATCACAACAGTGGTCTTGTGTGATGTTTTCCGACAAGTCCATGGTCTGTCGCCAAAGGCCCTCGTGTAGCTGAACAGTGCGACGTTAATATTCAATCAATCAATCAACCGACGAGTCCAGGTTAAGTTTGAGGTTTGATTCTCGCCAGAATTTAATATGGAGTATATATCAATGTAAGCACCTGCCTACACTAGCAGTAAGACTTTTACAATTAGTCATTTCGAGACTGATGGATGGATTGATTGTTAACTTAGCTTTACAAAGCTTCCCGAGGGCTATTGGAGACAGGCCTTGTGATTTTAAAAAATGGTTAAGTGACGAGGACAACACCTGAAATTGCATTGCTCTACCCAAAATTTCCCCCCGTCATGAGAAGTTTGATTCTTCATAGATTTATTTTGTATCAGTTCCTCTACACGGCGTAACCCTTTCAAAGTCTGGCAAAAATGTTTATTAGCGTTTAAAAAAGAGCTAGATTTAAATTAGACTAATATTCTAATTTATCAATATATACACATTTTTCTAATACATATATTTTCAAAGGGATGCCTACATGGTTACCTAATACATAATACGTAGAATAACACTCATGATATTTTTTACTGTTTGATTTTTTTGCTGCTATTCTAACTGCCTTTCAAACTGTGCCATTTCCAGAAAAATAGATAATCATGTTCAAGTAATATTTACTTTTGGGAAAAAATAAAAACACCTTGTTAAAACTATACTTATCACAATAAAGGCTTTCAAAGTAATATTATGTGGGAAAAAGTGCCCATATTTAAGCATACATTAATCAGATATTTCACTACAATAGAATTTATTTAATATGTAAAATCCTCGTGATTCATCCACAAAGGAATTTAACCTGTTTGTCAATAAATCACATATTACTTAATAAAATCGTTCCCATAGCTCATTCATCTCCTTCTCAATTATACCAGTTTAAATCAATGAGGGTTAAGATTTCTGATATGTTCAAATAATACGTGATCATTCAATACGAAATATTTCTACGAGATCAGATGCTGAATTTAAGCTATTAAAATAGCTCAAAAACTACACATACACGAATCGGGATGATGTGTGTTATATTTTTAAGAATATTTAATATTATTTTTTATCTCATTAAGGTATATTTAAAAATTTAACATTTTCAGCATTAAAATAATATTTCATTTTCTTTGTAATTAAAATATATTTTAAATGAAACAAGTTAATAGATTTAAATATTTTCACAGCTGAATCTATGAAAACGAAGTGGAGTTTATTTATTTATTTTTATTTTTTTTTGCTAGTGAAACTGGCGCAAAATTAAGTATAATGTGTGTTTGTGTGAGCCTATTTCTTCAAAAAAAAAAAAAATTCAAAACTAAGTAAAGAGTGTTTTTTTTTCAAGGTATAGAAGTTCAAGTTGGCATTACTTTCCAAGATGGCGACCGATTTAACAGCTGTCAAGTGATTTATTCTCAGTTTTGTTTGGAAATTCATCATGAATAGACTCACGCCTCATAGAGATTCGTCGAATGGGCCCAAAACGAGATTGCCGTTGTTCCCGATTTTCATAAGCAAATTTTGTTTAGCGATGAAGCGCACTTCTGGTTGAATGGCTACGTCAACAAACAAAACTGCCGCTTTTAGAGTAAAGCTAATCCACAAGTGTATGTCGAAACACCGTTACATCCAGAAAAACTGACTGTTTGGTGCGCTTTATGGGCTGGTGGAATCATTGGTCCGTACTTCTTCAAAAATGATGAAGGCCACAACGTTACTGTCAATGGTGACCGGTATAGAGCCATGATTACTAACTTTTTCATTCCTGAATTGAACAATCATGATGTCCAGGAGCTGTGGTTCCAACAAGACGGCGCAACATGTCACACAGCTCGTGCCACAATCGATTTATTGAAAGACACGTTTGGTAATCGCCTAATTTCACGTTTTGGACCTGTGAATTGGCCTCCAAGATCTTGTGATTTAACACCGCTAGACTATTTTCTGTGGGGCTATGTAAAGTCATTGGTCTATGCGGATAAGCCACAAACGCTTGATCATTTGGAAGACAACATTCGCCGTGTTATTGCCGATATACGGCCACAAATGTTGGAAAAAGTCATCGAAAATTGGACGTCCAGATTGGACTACATTCGAGCCAGCCGTGACAGTCATATGCTAGAAACCATATTTAAAATGTAATGCCACAAGATTATCATTAGAATAAAAAAAATTCATGTCAATCGAATAATACATCGTTGTTTTATTGCAATTTAAAATTCTATACCTCTAAAAAAACACCCTTTATTTTAAAATGTTATTTGGAGGTGTACAACGTTATAAATTTAAATTTTTATTCAATTTATAAAGTAATATCATATATCTATACTTATAATATATGCACTTAAAAATTCTATTTATATAGTGCAAGTTTTAAATCTTCATAAAAAGTAGCTTCTTATTTTTTATCAAAACCCATAATTCTTCGGAGGTTGAAATAAATGAGTAAAGTTAGTTTTTCTTTCAAATTTAAAAATTTTTCTACATATTTAAATAACCAAATAAATACTTCCATTTTTAAAATGTCATTTTTATTCTAGTAGCTCTGAAAGCAAATAAATGAACAAATTTGCTTCTTATGCAAAAAAAATTCTACAATGCTTAAAAACTTAGTTATGTTACAACTAATGCATTTTTAAATAACTGTATATATGTACAAAAAGTTGTGTGGAAGATTCAATTATGTTATAAAATAAATAATGGTAAAAAAGTATAATGTGGTATAAAACATGCATAAAAATATTAGTTTCTTATTTTAATGTTAAATCATAAGTATTTTAAGCAATAAAGAATAATATTGATACATACATTTAAATTGGTAATTTTAGAATTACATATTTGAATTTATTAAGTAACTTTCACTTTGTTTTTTTATATATTTACATTTATTAAATCAGGTTTTTCTTAAATAAAACTGAAAGAAGAATACATTTTTTACGTAACTAAATTCCTGAAAAAATACAGTATTTCTGTAAAATAATAAATTTGATATATCATATTTCATACATCATGTTACAAAAGAAAGTGACCGATAAATTTTCAAAAGAAAAAATTAAATAAGCAAATAATAAAAATAAAACATTGAAAGAGTAGCAGTAGGGGGAATTCTTGATCTCTTCATGGATCCTTGAAAGTGAATTTCTCTGAATTAAGAAACCTAGAAAAAGAGCTTTGCATAGTTTTCGAAAGAAAAGAAAAGAAAAGAAAACCAAAACGGAATCTCTTTCCAAATGATTTCTTTTTGTAAATGCTTGAACTCACAAATTCTAAGGGATACGATAATTATCGTCTTAATTTTTTACCGGATTGCTTAACGTTTTCTAATTATTAAAGTACATTGTTCAGAGCTTTAAACAAAACGTTATCTAAAAAATGTTATTTCCTCTAATTTTTATTGGTTTCGTATCTTTAAAAGGTGGATGAAATCTCTGGTGTTTAATGGAATAAAAAAATCTTTAAGCAAATATGCTTCTGTAAAGAGCGAAAAAAAGGCGAACAGAAAATTAGATGCAAATGAGAATCGTTTTAAACGAGTTTGTTTTGAAAACAGTTTTAATCGTTCATTCAAGAAATGCTGGGTCTTTTATTTTTATCGTGCAAAAACTTAAAGTGCCTTAAGTTTATCAACCAACAGATGGCACATGTGGATTGAAAATAGAAAAGATCTCTCGATTTTTAAATAACGATCCCAGTTGTGAGAATCTCATCATAGTAGATAAAAGAAAATTTTAGATCTTTATAAAAGGCGTGATTTATTCATTGAATTTAAAAGTGAAGTAAAATAAGTGATTTTTTTTTTAAAAAGAAGTTTCTGTTGAAAGAGGGATTCAATCAAATGGTACCTTAGCACTCAAAATTAGTTTTTAAATATTTAAGTGAGTTAAGTTTTTAAGTGAAGTTAAATAACTTCTTAAAATGCACAGTGCAGATATTTCTCTTGATCTAAATCGCACATTTAAATTTATTTTTGAATAATAAATAGGGTAGTTTTTGCATTGATGTACAACAAATATGTTTTTGAAATTGTTCTTTTAAAAATATATACACATACATATATCTGCATACTTTTTAATTATAGTAGTATATATATATATATATATATATATATATATATATATATATATATATATATATTATATATATATATTATATATATATATATTATATATATTATATATATATATTATATATATATATATATATATATATATATATATATATATATATATATATATATATATATATATATATATATATATAGATAGATATGTTGAAGACAATACACGTACAATAAAACGTTGTAACGGATTACTTCTAAAATTAAAAAAAGTATACAGAGATATTTATGTGTATATTTTTAAAAGAACAATTTTAAAAACATATTTCAATATTGTACATATATAATATATATATATATATATATATATATATATATATATATATATATAATCATTAATGATATTGTAATACCTTATTATTAACATAAATTAAAGCAAAATATTGAACAAGCGAATACAAGATAAAAGTAAAAAGCCACTGTAATACATTAGAAAACCATTAGGCTTATCGATAAGAATTAAGGGTAAACAACATTTTAAGGTATTCGAACACACGTTGAAATAACCAAATTCGATCAAAACACATATTTTTTTTTTTTATTTTATTGAATAGAGCTATCTTTCTTTGGCATTAAAAAACATACTTTGTTTTGTTTGTACATTATCTAGAGGCAAAGTTGCAGTCAGGCATTTAAAGAAGTTATTTAAATTATCCAGAATCTATAATGTTGAGTCCCATAACTCAAAATATTATAAATGTATTTATATAAAACTTTTTGAGCCTGATATTTATACAATTTTCTAGAGAATGTCCTTAAATATTTCTTATTGTATCCATATTTTTTGAGTAAAGGCATGTTACTTAAATAATGGTCTTATAAAGAAATGTCATATTTCTTATAATATTTACTCAATCAGGTCTAAAATTTTTAAATTTTAATAAAATTTATAATTTTAGTACATTCTCTAGATAAATGCATCTATCTTGATTTAGTAATACATTTACTGATGTATGTTAATTGATTTTTTATTTAATTGTTTTGACATAATCAGAAATATTGTTAAAATTTCACTCCTAATTGTGATTTTTGTAAAATTTAGATAGGGTTTAAAAAGTATTGTAAGCTAAATATTTGTATTTATTGGAATTGTTTCTAAAAAAGAATTTATAATGTTGTAGTACGCTATTTTTAAGAAAGAAAGAGTACTCCAAACGTGTTCGGATATCTTAAGGCATCAAGCTCTTATTGACTGAAATAAAGTTTAAAATTAAAAGAGTTAGAAACAATGTTTAAAATTTTCGTACTGAAACTAATCAGTAAAATGTCTAAATTGCCATGAAGTTAAAGTATGAAGAAATATATATATTTAAACATGAATATCTGACGGAAAATTAATAACAGAAAATACATTTAAGGCTTTCTTCTCGTAATAATAAGGAACAGGGCCTAGATTTGGAATATATTTTTAGATAAAATGTATTCCAACATTAATATTGTGTTCTGGTTTCTCTATCCACCATAGAGAACAGCATATTTTATAATACTACTCATTTGTGTGTGTGTGACCAAGTTAACCCTTTTTTCTATTACAAAAAGTATTTTATTGTTTCTTCTCCTATACCGTTACGATAAATGATAATAGCTCTACATATTAAAATGAAAAATGAAATATATATAGAGTATCTCGAAAATTTAGAAACCTTTTTTGTTAACAAAATTACAATGTTGAAAATTTTCATAAAAATCGGAACATTTTTCTGTCTGAAAATGTGCTTTGTGTTTAGTTCAGGATCTCGTAAATTTGGCGAAGAAAGTCTTAATAAAAATATATGATCAGAATCTTTATTTTTTGTAAGAAAAAACATAACTTCTAACCCTTCTCCCACAAAATACTCGGCATACGACTTGAGAATATCTGCTTCATCCCTCAGTTGAGAAAAGCTAAGTTAAAACCAATCTAGCTGTTGTAAACACTGCCACCGCAAAAAGCATCCTAAAACCCTAATAAACAAGAAGAAGCATTTCATTGATTACTTTATAAATTGCTTCTTCCCTGCTGAGCCCATTACAAGACGACTGACAAACTTACCTAACACACTAATCACTTAAAAACAAAACCAAAAGCAGTGAAGCTCAACTATCCCTAGTATAAACGCCGCCGTAATTGCTATGCCATACGTGAGGCGCCTAGCTTCTTGCCCTTAAGTAACTTACGTACAGCCTAAATGGTTCTAGCTTTCACATTTAGCCACAGCTATCGTTGGCTTTGTTTAGGTGTAATCAATAGGTTTGTAGGTTAGGAAAGGAAAAACGGCATTGAGGGTTCTGGAAGTTTCAGTTAAGGGACTAACTGTTGTTTCCTCTGTTAAACTAGTGTTGGCAAAAGAATTGTAGTTAACATGCGGATCTTGCTTAACATTTGATGGGTATTCTTCCCCTTCCTTTCTTCTTCGCACTGTGTGTAATATGTGGGATACTTTCAAGTTCCTTAATAAAAAGACCGCATCATATCCAATACAAATTATTTTCCTTAATGTATGATCTCGTTGGATGGGATTATAAATAACTATTGCTTAAATGTGTCCTATTTTCTTTTAGATTGATTATATGACGATTTAAAATGATAGGTATATAAGTGTTCTAGGTTAAAGAAGTATTGTAAGTTGCTTGAATGATATGGATTGGAAAATCGGCACTTTAAAAATACTAATGCTGTTTTCATTTAAATGTAATTAACTGATAAAAATAAATCTTATTATTTTGTCTTCTTTTTTATTGATATTTTAATGCAAAGTAAGATTTTAATTACTTCTTAGTGAGAAAATTGTGTGGAGAAGTATCATTTATCACTTAATATTCATACTCATTTAAATTTCCTAAATAATTTCAAAAATGTGTTTTGTTTGATTTACAGGAAAACAATAAATCAAAACTCTGGTAATAAAATCAAAGGAAATAATTTAAGAACTTATGAATAAGTAATTAAAAGAAGAATATAAACGCGTATTTTACCTGCATATTAAAGATAAATAGATAATCATATTATACCTAACAGCAAAATTTATAATTAAGAACAAGAAATGTACGTTATAGCCATTTATAAGAGATACAATATGAAAGAAAAAAGTATCGGAATAAAACTCAGAAACAAGCATTTATTTCTAACAATTGATACATTTTTTTTATTAAGAGAAAATAGAGAAAATAATGTTAAGCAGACAAAGAAAATGAAATATATATATAGAATAACATAAGCAGACAAATGAAAATGATCATATATTCATATATATATATATATATATATATATATGGATAGTTTACGTTTCGTTCAAATTTGTACATCTGTATACCGCATACAATATTTTGTCATTTTTTGTCTAGCAAACAAGTTTTATAAGAAGTGTTTATTATAAAGTTGCTATAGTAATGGACTAGTAAATAAACCAGTGGCCGCAGTATCCTATTGTTCAAGGTCATGGAGCCTTGTTCAGCTGAAGACCCACCATGTTGTGGGGGTTGATGCCGAAAAACCTTTTTAAGGTTTAAACTTCCTCCCCATGATGTGGTGAGGAAGTTAGGAAAGGGGGTTTAACCTCGTCACTTGACCATGGTTCAAAATTTCGAGATCCGTTATCAATAGCCCTCATGAAACTTTATTTTGCAGAGTAAATATTACACTCTGACTCTCAGTAAACAATCCAAGCTCAAAACAAAACAATTTACCAGATTGAGCATATTTCAAATTATGTAGCACATTTTTTACTACACCTTTAAAGGTATAACTAATAAATATATACTAATTGCAGTATTAAAACAAGAAGTATACAGGTGTATCCGAAATAAAATGAAAAATAAATATTTAAGGGGTTACACACAGTTAATGTATTAATTTTTATAGAGAAGTTTCATGAAATAACCATAATCATTAAACGAAAAGTGAGTTAGTATTAATTTATTTTTAATCTCTTATATAAAAATTATAGCTGAACATCTTTAAAAGTTGAAGAATAAGAAAAAAAAGTAATGCAATGCTTTAAAGAGAGAAATACGTATGAAAGTGAGGCAATTTAGTCCTATATTTAATCCCCTTTTGAGAATGTTTCGACTTGAATGGTATTATGTAATAATATCCATGGGGCAAAAACAGTTTCATAATTCCCATAATTTACTGAGAACTATAATAGAGTCATAATTTGTTGAGTACTTATACATATATAAGAACACATTGGATTCTTTTTACTAAGTTGTTACTTCTTATGTCTGTAGAAGTTGAAAAATTTAAATTATTGAATACCATAAATTATATAACATTCTCAAAAGAATATTATTAGTATCTGCATGGATTTTGACGAATTAATATACTTCACGTATAACTAAGCACCGTAGCAGTTATTTTTACATACATAATAATGAAGTATATGTCATAGTGAAGATGATCGTGGATTCAATCTTAGATTCTTCAAAATGTCTTTGAGAGAAACAATGAGTGTTATAACAAGTTAAATGGGCAACTGTAACCAATTGTGTACATTGCGCAAAGTAGACCAGTGCCAAATAGTGTACTTTGTTCGTCAGTCTTGTGACGGGCTCACGCGTCTTTTCTTTAACATGTCCTTTGGGTTCCTTGGGCCAGAATTAATGGTAACTCTTTTCTAACTAAATCCAAGAAGTGAAGTGTAAATGAAAGATGCAAATGAACAAGCTTTTAAATATCGGATCTTAGAGTAAACGGAATGGCGATGTAGGGAAACGTATAACAATTGATGTTAGTTTGTGGCAGTTGATGGCAAATAGAGAAAAGTTTATATATTTCGTGGTTCAAGTCTGAATTAGTTTTACAAGATGGTGATTAGAAGTTATAAGTGATCGACTATATGAAAATTCAAGTTGCACACCAGTGCAAACAAATAAAGACAAGATTGGGCATAAGTCAATATTGATTGATTCTTCAAGCTCTGTAATAAGGTAGGATTGACTATTTAATATTAGAATCAGTGATTAGGTGGTTCAGTTATTGACAGTGGTCCGAATTAGATTAAGTCTTATTATCTATAAATATATATTGTGTGTTGCGTATTTTTCCATCGTAGATTCTCTCACATAAATTATTATAATTTAATTTATTAAAGGTTTAAGTTGAATATATCTTAATAAAGTCATATTAAGATAATGATACCTTCTCGTTCTTTCGTTAATCCTACACCTCTAGCTCACGCTGATACTCCGAGAGATGTTCTCCCAAGAGGAGGAACATCACAGTCTGGTCTATAAAATTTTGAAAGATGAGATACCACGCAGCTTAATTGTCCTCCATAAGCATTGTCCATTTACAACAACCCGCTTAACAACCATTGTGCAAAGGTATTTAAATAAACTGATCAATCAAAAACTATATTAATGTCCAAGATAAGGGAAAATGTTATGTAACTTTTTTTTATTTTTCTAACCAGGCAAGTTTTCTTGGAGAAATTATCTATTGCTAAGACAAGTTTTATTCACTTCTTTTAGATTAACCCATTCACACAGCCAAATACGAGATGTCTCACAGTGTGTGCCTTGCAATTTTAGATTGATTACATATCTTCATTTGAGTCAGGAGTTATTAGAAAGGATGAAGGAACAACGCATTAATTATCAATTTTAATTATTAAAGTTACAACATAGACAATTATATTATAGCAGAATAATAATTATATATATATGTGTGTGTGTGTGTGAGTGAATGTATTTCAAAAATTTAAAAAATATATATTTTTGTTGTTGTTGCTGTGAATGATGAGCTTTAAAGCAAGGATCAACGCAAAGTGGTGCGTTGTTGGGACACACTGGACAAAAATACCTAGTCTCCTTACGTGTTTTTGTTTTGTCTTGTACACATTCGACATGACTTAGTAGGCATCATTCTTTTCTGTGAGAATAAGATGTTCTAAATAATAAAAAATGTGTTGTATTTGTATTATAGTTACTTTCTGACATCACCATTAAAGACAGTTGAACCTGTTTTTGTGCGGTAGATAGGAACCGCATAAAAACGCACAAAAAATATTCAAAAATTTCATAAATTCTTACATATAATGAACTAATTCCTGGAGATATTACTAAAAAAAATTTTATGCGGTGGATAGGGACCGCATAAAAAAGTCCCATTTATAAGATATGCCAATTATTTACGAATTTATGTAAGAATACTTCCATAACAAAATAAATAATTAAATATTACACATGGAAACATTTTAAAAACATATAGCTCCTCATTGTATACACGGATAAGTTTTCAAAATGCACATACATAATTCATTGCTACTCATCATAATCCAAAGCCCAGTAATGAATAAGTTCAAAATCTCTTTCGTCACTTGAAGGTACAATTTCAATTGATTTACTTTTTGGCAACATAATGTAAGAGATGAGTTTTGGGTCAAAGGTCGGGTTTTCAGTTGCTTGTAAATGTCACGATAACCAGCTATACATGATTGAAACTCTTTTTGGAATTTTGTACTCCTTTTTTAACAGGTATCTATTTTAAGAAAATGCTTTTCTAATTTGTTGGACAGCTGGATCCCTACATATTTTTATCCACTCTCAAACAATCTGGCTTCTTGTTCGTCTTGATAATTTATCAAATTATTGATAATTTTATATTTATCATTGATATTGATATTTGATGATTGGCATTGAAAGTTTCGTCTTCAATCAAGCGCTGGCTGTTGAAGCGTTGAGAGAAAGCAATTGAATGTGCATTGTCGGGAGACTGTTTATAACAAATGAACAGAGCATCTTGAAGTGTCTACAATTCAGAGGCGTAACGTGAACCTCCGCATCACTGGAGGGGTTGCAGGACTCAAGGGGCCCAAGGCCTGATTTACGCTAAATACGTATTTACCCAATTTCTAAAATATTAAAGGCAAATTATGACTTTCAGAGAGTGGGGGTCCTAGCATTCTTCGTTGCACCACTAGTAAATAGATAGAAAACATTACAGTGGCACCAAAGCTATTGAAATTCATACACCGCATAAAAAAATACCGCATATAAAAATAGCACAAAGATGAAAATCGCATAAAAAAGACCGCACAAAAACAGGTTCGACTGTAAATGCATAATAACTGATTCCGTAAACTGACACATCCTCATCTTTTTATGCCCTCTATTTCTTTGATTATAGGACTTGTATGCATTCTGAAGGAAATTTTCGATGTAGGGTAGAGCGATTTTCTTCTACCAGCGGATAGTTTTCCTGATGTTTGCTTATAATTATCAGTCCAATTTTATTAATTTACAACTATTTGTAACTACCATGATCTTGTAGGTTTTTCCTAATGAGGATCATTACGCATCTGCATGATATTCTGACATAACATTACACATCTTACTGCGTCCAGATGAAATTAGGTGACTAGCTTGTAAATTCAAACAAATTGAAAAGAAAATATTTGCATATGAAGATTTTTATTGAAAAAAACCACTATGAGATAACTTTTAAGTGGCACTCAGCACATAAATCTTATGCAGTGACGCCATCTACGAGTTATATCGTAGTGTTTTTGTTTTGAATAAAAATTACTGTTCATGCAAGAACAATATTATATCAATAACTTAATATTATTATATTTTTTAAAATTTTATGTTTTCTTTAAAATGAAACTTTGGCACCCAGAGCAAGACCCTCTAAATTTGCTGTCAGTGAATGGGTTAATGATGTAAAGCAAAATATTTAAGAAAAATGTTTGGGTAAGCAGGTTAAAATATCTGTCCCATTCGACTATTAACGAGTATTTTTCAAAGAAGGAACATACAATAACTTAACTCCACTTTTACTATTAAAAACGAAACAAAAAAATCAAAGGAATTTATATCTTCTGTTTGCTCATATTTGAAATGTTTTGCACCATTTACGAAAATCACTGTTTAATACCTATGTCATCCTTACAGTCTTGCTTAGAAATTTTTTAGTTATAGTGTGCTGGTTAAGCTATTAATATTTCATCTTGCAATTTGAAATTCTCCGTAATGAAACTTATGTAGTAAACATTTTTGCATAGGTTCCACGATTCTAAAACCTTTATTCGGAATTATTTTCCCTATATTTAAAGTTCAATATTGAAATGATTCTACCGAGAATATCACCGCAGGTAACCCTAAGATAAATTGCATCTCAGAAACATTTCAAGCAGAGAAATAAATTCAGTGCATGCCAGAATCTAAGACTTTCAAGTTAACTTTTATTTGTAAAGCTCCAGAAACTTATAACTCACACACAAACTTATATTTTTAACTCAACTGGCAGATGCTTTTTATGTGTCAGTAGCCTTGTTCAGAGTGTTATTATTTCCACTTTTTGGATTCATGAAACTAATCCCACTGACGAAATAAATAATAGATTTGTGTTTCAATGTAAGAAAATCTATTTATAAAACAGGAGTCGACCAACAAAAAAAGAATGCAACACACTTTAAGGAAGACAAGAATAACACGGACAACAGTAATAGTTATTATTTATTATTTCCTCGCTAAAATATAATTACTTAATTCATGTTGATGTTTTGTAATAATTATATATTTGCCCGTTTAAAATAGAACAGTTTAATGTAGAGAAATTACGATACTTCTTCATAAAATATATCCACTCTCGCAAAAAGCTCTGCTTAGAGCAACCTAGAACCCATGAACTTATTGTTGTTGCATTCCTTAACTTCTTCAAAAGAGAATTTATTCTACAAAAAGCATTTAAAGTCCAAGTGAACAACCTAAAGTTACATATTTGATTTTATGAGGAGAAACCCACGTGAGTTAACATGGTTTAAATTGCTTTCATTGTGCTTAATTTTTCATCTAGCATTTGAATTAAATTTTTGTTTATTTTTTCCTGCATTTCTGCTTCAGTTTTTCTCATTAAGACAATTGCTACACTTGTGTTACTATTATTATGAAACATTAAATTTCCTAGCGCAAAACGCTAATTCTTATGTTTCAGGAAGATTTTTTAATTCACTTTAATACTTACCTCAGTACAAATCATGAAATTTGAGGGTTTTGTTGTTTTTAAAATTTTTTTTGAGTAATTACTCTTTTAAGCTTTTTATTTCTCACTGTAGAAAAAAATGTGATTTAGCTTGAGCTTCACCGAAAATTCTTTTAAGGGAATGCTTAAGAGAATGCAATTTCATTCTCAATGTAAAAAAAAAAAAAAAAGAATTAAATCTGCATTCTGTTCTTTAAGACATTAAATCGAAATTAAAGGATAAAAAATAACAATTTCAAAAAGTTTCTGCTTTATTTTATGATATAAATGAATTTGTGCAACAGAATCGACACAAAGAAAGCAAACATTATCTCAATTTGAATACAATGCTCCTAAATTTTTATTTAATCATAAGATAAATAATATCAGAATGCTTGGAAATATGAGCTTTGTAATATGAAAATAATTTCATTGAAAACAATTATTTTAGATAAATATAATGATAAAAATAAGGGAAATTAAAAGACTTCTTGTAGTTGAAAGCTTGAAAAATAAAATGAAATTCATTTTAATATATTTCGCTCTTTAGCTTATTTTCAGTGTAATGTGATTTTGGATTATTTATGGTTTTATGTCATTAACTCTTAAAATTAAACATTAAAATGATTATCCAAAAATTGTTTCTAAATATAGTTTTATAATTCAATTACAGCAAAATAACTTTTCCCTTTCATTTCAACATTTTTTTCAAATAAGATATTAATGCAACGCCCGAATAACTTAAGTTAATTTAATTTATTCTTATTATCCGTTCTTTAGTACCCAGGTTCTAAATTAACATTTGGCGTCGCACTATAGCTTAAATTTAGACATTAATCATTAAAGACAAATAAAACGGACACTAAATTAAAAAGCCTTCTTTAAATTACACTTAATTTATTTACAAAACATTTAAATTACGTTAATTACTAAAGACATACATTATCACTTAACTGAATTAGGATCTGAGAGAGAGAGAGAACATGGTGTGCCATCTCGGGAGTCTCCAACCTCGGCAATTTGTCAAAGGGTCGTCAGACCAAAATCGGTGATAAAATTTGTGTCAGAGAGTGACTAAATTCGTCGTGCAAGCGCTTATATTTCGCGGCGGTTTACCTATGTATTCTGGAGAGGATTCTTTTTCGAAACACAATCAGCTTTTCTGATTGGTCTGAAGTCAGCGGAGGGATATCTTCCCGGGGTCCATGACTCCCCCAAAACGCGGGAAATTCCCAAAAAAACATCCCATATCATGATGTATTTATGGGTACATTGCCTTCTTCCAGGCGTGGGAAATGCGTCACCCTTTTCGGTGGGGTGAGAGGCCCTCCCAGAAATTCTTCTGCTTGTAAACAACAACAGGGCCGATATACAAATTACTGTTGTAATCCTTATGGAAAGGCGGCCCCCCCATCACTCCTCCCCTCTCTCAGATTAACAAAACCAAAATGAATAATAAAAAAAAAAAATTTCAGTAAGCAAACGAAATACAGAATTGGCCTAGCGTCGGCAAATGTCTATGTCAAGAACAAAAAATTCAGACTCCGGGCTCACGATCAGCTGTCCACGTCTTATGAGGGGTTCTGTCCATGTTCATCCATGATGTTGGCAGCTCCATCGTCGCTCAGATATTGCTAAAGAAATCTGCTAAACTGCAAAAAAATAACAGAAACTTTGTCTCCCAGGGAAACCATATTAGTAATGAAACAACAGTTATGAAAAAAAAATTAAACTTGGCCCTTTGTGACCACCCTTGAAGACTCCAAGCACCAATTTCCAACTCCTCTCACCGCTCATAAAATGAAAATAAGAATGTTAAAAAAAATACAATCAATTTCTGAAGTTCCTAACCTATTCCGTGAGGGAAAACCAAATGAACTATCAACAACTACAATGACGTTAATGTACGAAGAGGAGAAAAAAAAAAAATTTTACTGAATGGATCACCTAAACAATTCACAAAAACATCAGACACAGACTGACAAATAGAAATAATTAAACAATCACAAAGAATCGTGTGCCACTAAATAATAAAAATATTAAGACAAATAACACGTAAGAATACAAAATTGGCGTATCTAACAACTGCGCAACTAATAAAACAACACTTAGGAGTATTGAACAAAATACATTGATAAGAAATAAACGCCAGTGAAAACATTTACATACAATTCAAGCGTGGCGCTCAGAAACAGACACTTCATAATCGTTTAACATCGAAATCTTGACACGACCAATGTGAAGTGAAAGTCCCAGACCATCAAAAAAAAAAAAACTAGCAGAACTCTTTACATACTCAAGTGTAAAAATTTCAATGGTTCACTAAGAGCATTGATAATATTTAATGAAAATAATTAAGTAAAAGTAAAAAAAATAATTAGAGATTGAAATGATGAGTGTGCATAAGTGGAGAAAAAAAATTTTGTAACTTCATAGAATGCTTGGTAGCCTAAGAAATAAAAAAAATTCACTAAAAGCATTGGTTACAAAAAAAAGTTTTAAAAAAATTTAACGGAATTAATTCAGATTTGCAAATTAAAATTTTATAAATTAACTAATCGTATAAATGATAAAAAAAAATATATAACCTGCAAGAATGCTGAGTAGCCTAAGGAATTTGAAAAAAAATCACCACTAGCATTGGTTACAAATGAAAGTTAAAAAAAAAATACTGTAATTAAATTTAGAATTGCAAACTATGAGTGCACATGTGATCAGTATGCATCCCCAATGTGTACAAAGGCAAAACAAAACAAAACATAACATCCCATTTCCTGCGATATGACGATCGCCGGCAACCGCCAACACAAGAAACAGAGTGCAGAATTATAACTAAAAAAATAGCAAATCCGATTGTAAAAAAAAACTATATCGATTAATATTGTTTAAAAGAAACTTTAAAAAGAAAAAAAAATTTCTTCCACATTCAATACATTTGAATTTCCATTTGAGAAATGTATTCCAGAAATCACAAGTGCAGTTGAAAATTTCAGAAAAAAAAAAATTAAAAACATAAAATTGATATGCAACCCAAGTCATATGAGGCGATACATACAGAGTAAAGTAATTTAACTAAAAGAAAATTATTGCAAGTGTTACACAGAATTAAACAGTTTCCAATATAAAAAAATATCGCTTAACTAATCAACATAACTTTTTAACAATCCTCGTAATACAATGTATCCACAAGTCCAAATAATATAAAAAAAAACTAAAATTGTTTCACTATACGCGCAACAAATATACAAACACGAGAAAAAAAAAACACAAGATCCTTGATTTACAACAATACCGCTAACTCAATTCATCGAAAATCCTCTAATTAATAACTCAAGTACAATTCTATAACAACCTAAAATTCTCAGTAACCTTAAAATGATTCCTCGATAATCCAAAATTGCCTTTACCTCAGATCGTTCACATCTTATGCCTCAACAACACTAACTAAACTCATCTGCAACTACCGAATAATCAATTGACTGCTCCACAATACCATTAACTAAAACCATCTATGCTCATCAACTTATTTACACAAAATCTCACATACTCAATAACACTTAACTAGACTTACATATCTTCAACTTTCAAATAATTAATCGACTTCTCCACAATATCAATAACCAAAACCCATCTTAGCTCATCAACTTATTCACAAAAATCTCGCATAATCCTCCACTCGAACTTTCCTAAATGCATCTCAAAACATTCCTAAATATACCACACAACCATTAATTCAACTTATCCATGTTCATCAACCATTTACTCGGAACTGTACCAAATCATTAACTCAAATTATTCTATCTACATCAAAACAACTTTCTCAATTATACCGTATAATTATATCAACTCAATATTTCCTTTGCCCAAAATCCGTAACTCAAAATATCCTTCTGTACATCAAACAATTTTCTCAAATAAACCATGACTTTCCCTTCAATTCAATTATCCATTTCCATAAAAAAAACAACCATCGAATAAACGTAAACCTTGAACACAAACTCAACTATCTCCATAAAAAAAAACCTTCCCAACCATTCAACAAATTCATCAGTGCAAACTTTATCGATCTCCTTCAAATAACTGTCTCAAATATTCCACGAAATCTCTTAACTCAAACTTATGTAACTCCTTACAAGTAGTGAAACAACAACAAAAAAAAATTCACACCCAATCCTATTCCAACATTTCCAAATTCTCATAGCAACAGCACCGTAACGTAAAAACAGGAAACAAGGGGTGGGGAACGAAAACCCATCGGAAAAATTTTGCTGAATCTCTGTCGCGACAGCAGTGGGGGAAAGGGAAGACCCCTCCTAAGGCGGCAAGAATCCGACATCCAAAAATTCCACCCCTGAATTATGCTGCCCGCGGGGAGGAGTCCCTGCGACAAGGAGTAACCAATAAACAGAAATTCCAATCAACAGTGTCTTGTCCTATACCGGATGTCGTGCGGGGGGGATACGACGAAAAGGGGTGTGGACAAGCTCTCCCCACGTTTTCGAAACGAATGGACGAAACATTTTTAACACCATTAGCTGACCAACAAAAAAAAAAAAAAAAACTTTTACCAAATAACAAGCAGAACTACGTACTAAAATCCAGAACAAAAAAAATTGAATCAACGTCAACACTCAGTGAAATAATCTACCCGCACTGACATATTTCAACACATGTAAACCTAGCCCCAATCGAGAAAAAAATACAATATCGACCGACCAAAAAATCAAAATTCTTAGTAGTTTAGCACACAACCGAGACACTTATTGACTGCAAATTCATTTAACAACCATAATTAATCTAAACCGACAGAAATACTATCTCGACAAACAAAACCTTCAATTCCTAGTACAGTTTAGCACACAAGCGAGACACAATGATTGACTGCACATTAATTTAAGAACCACAAGTAATCTAAACCAACAGAAATACTATCTCGACAAACAAAACCTTCAATTCCTAGTACAGTTTAGCACACAAGCGAGACACAATTATTGACTGCACATTAATTTAACAACCACAATTAATCGAAACCAACAGAAATACTATCGCGACAAACAAAACCTTCAATTCCTAGTACAGTTTAGCACACAAGCGAGACACAATTATTGACTGCACATTAATTTAACAACCACAATTAATCGAAACCAACAGAAATACTATCGCGACAAACAAAACCTTCAATTCCTAGTACAGTTTAGCACAAGCGAGACAATGATTGACTGCACATTAATTTAACAACCACAATTTTAATCAAAACCCCTGAATATATATAAACCACAACAAAAAAAAATTCCAAATCTATAGCAAAACAAACAACGCAGAATTTAGATGAGCATTAAAACACTTAACAGAAATAGCCGCAAATTTTAAGTCAAAGTTAGCAATCATCTCACATAAAAAAAACAACATGCGCGAGAAAAAAAATTATTAAAGTTTCAACCTAATATCTTATAGAAAATATTCAAACAACCATCTCTATCCATATCTTAACAAGCATAAATTCCAATGTTATCATCATTTAGTAATACACAACCACTTAAAATTGATACACCAACACAATTTAGCAATAAAATTGATTCTAACAAAATGCTGCTAAAAAAATTAATCTTCTATGCAAAATAAAAATTTAACCAGAAAGTACAGTTATAAACATTCAATTCAGCATAAACTAAACAATTCAATAAAGGAACCTTTTATATGAAAAAATTATTGAAATTCTAGATAATAATCACAAAACAAATTATGTAATAGGGAAAAAAAAATTTTAAAATATGTATGTATCATAACAACATTCAAATTTCATGACAGGTGTCCAGAGACCCCAAAATTTGACCTTTGTCACAAACATAAATTAAAGCTTAAAATTACTAAAATTAAAAAATTGACGTACGTACATCATTATCATTGAATAACACTTGCATTACAAATTTATTTAAGATATTGCACAAAACACACAGCATGAAAATATTTTATCTAGAGTTAAAATTGATATTAACCACAAACAACACTATGTCATTTAAGCATAAAATCACGACATAAAACAAACTGCATAAAAAAAAATTTAACTGGAATTCATTAAATAACAGGAAATCATTAAATAAATGAGTACAAAATTTGATGTAACTAAAAAAAAAACATAAAACATAGCATGAAACAAGGTGCAACTATGAGACAGGTATCATTCAATGCGTGCTCTCGAAATGACGAAGCGTAAAATTGTAAAAAAAAAATTAAGTCTCCCTCAAATATTTTAGCGCGGAATTGTATTAACGAGCCGAATTACCTGCACGAGCTCTTAAATTTAAATGAAACTTTTAACTAATCGTCTCTCGCGTAAATACATGCATAGAGAAAAAAAAATTCACATCAATATTGAAAGAAAAAAAAATTAAAGAGCACAAGTACCTGCGTCATCGTTGCACCCCGGACTCTCTGACAAAACTGCAAGAAAAAAAAATTCACAGTATCAAATTCAAGCAATACATAAAATACACAGTAGCACACGAGATGAAATTTTGTCCTGATGATCCATCAAGAAACGTTTACAAAAAAAAAAATTGTAAAAAAAAATTCTAACTCAAAGGATGTAAAAAAAAAATTTCTAACGACCAAAAAATTTTAAGATTCTGGTCAACTGGCACCATTATAATGCAACGCCCGAATAACTTAAGTTAATTTAATTTATTCTTATTATCCGTTCTTTAGTACCCAGGTTCTAAATTAACATTTGGCGTCGCACTATAGCTTAAATTTAGACATTAATCATTAAAGACAAATAAAACGGACACTAAATTAAAAAGCCTTCTTTAAATTACACTTAATTTATTTACAAAACATTTAAATTACGTTAATTACTAAAGACATACATTATCACTTAACTGAATTAGGATCTGAGAGAGAGAGAGAACATGGTGTGCCATCTCGGGAGTCTCCAACCTCGGCAATTTGTCAAAGGGTCGTCAGACCAAAATCGGTGATAAAATTTGTGTCAGAGAGTGACTAAATTGAACGATTGAACGATTGATTTATGGGCGTCTGGACGCGGGAAATTCCCAAAAAACATCCCATATCATGATGTATTTATGGGTACATTGCCTTCTTCCAGGCGTGGGAAATGCGTCACCCTTTTCGGTGGGGTGAGAGGCCCTCCCAGAAATTCTTCTGCTTGTAAACAACAACAGGGCCGATATACAAATTACTGTTGTAATCCTTATGGAAAGGCGGCCCCCCCATCAATATCTAAGCATACTGGCCTTTCTTTTAACACAACTAATTATTACAATAATATATTATTTGTTAAAATGTTGTTAGAATAAAATATTTTTTTTTATTAATATATATATATACTAGCTGGTATACCCGTTCTTCGCACGGGTGAACTGAAAAAATTAAACAATACAGATTGAAGGATAAAGAAGTTTTTAATAAGTTAATTTTACGGGAATTTCAAATTAAACAAAAAAAAAAGCTTTTTGCATATCTCAGCTAAACAAAAAAAAATGTAATGAACGCTTAAAATAGTGTAAATAATTTATATCTGAAAGTGTAATACATTAATATTATTTTCTGTTGTATTTATTTTATGTTAAAATTGTAATATTCGCAAGCAACGCCGTTTCTTAAATTTAATGGCGATTCAATGAAAAACAGCGAAATGTTAACGATATAGTCAAGTTGGCAAATGTCCAGCTACTTTCATAGCTCGAGCTTTATTAGAGCTTTGTAAGACCCGCAGTGTAGGGGAGCAATGCACGTTAATACTTTATCCACCGCATTATGATTTACTGCAGTTTTTTTTTCATACAATATATATATATTTTTTGGGGGGGTCACTACATTGAAAATTAAGGGATGTACAAAAACAAAATACTCCACTTTGGGAAATTTAATCCGTTAGAGCTAATAAATTAGTTGAAGATATTCTACTGTAAAATTAATTATATACACCGTTCACTTAAAATAAATAGTCAAATCGTTTTCTAAGGGCTTCATTAACATACAAACACATAAGACACTTAAATTTTGACATAAACTATTTTTTCGGGACAAAAATAATAATCTTTGCAATCCGCTGAAAACGCAATATCTGCTACAAGACTCTTCGCCTTCTCCGCTAAAATACTCATCATAGAACCCGTGCTGCCATATATCTTGGAAGAGTGGATTTCAAAGAATATTCCTGCTAAGTATTGGTAGAATATTCTTTCTAAGTTGGTGTGGTAGTTAGGAGAAGGGGTCGCCAGCTCAGGTGTATAAAATAATTTTATACTTCTTGCTAATGCTCTTCAATTCAACCTTTATTTTTCAAATTTTGAATATGTATTTGGATCATTGAATCAGGCAATAAAGTATATTATTCTTTAATTCATGTAGCTTAGGTATTCTATCCTATACATTATTTCACATAGTTTTGTTCAGTATTGTAAACAAAAAGGGGAAAGGTAAGCAAGCCATAAAAATGTGATTAAAACTCACATGTACATAAGTTTAAAATCTGCCCTCAGATAGCAATGTTTGTAATACTGCAACTTCCATCTGTTTATATTTCCAAAATAGCAATAGCATTGTTTATCTTTAATGTTCAAATCATTTCAGTCTCTATAGTAGAGAGAGAGAGAGAGAGAGAGTTTAGTAAAATTGCATACATATACAAGCTAAAAGCGACTCACTTATCACGAAATCTCCAAAGACAAACCAAAATCCTCTTACAGACTTGAAATTTGTTAAAAATGTGTTTCGTTTTTTGAGTAGAGAACGGGTTTTGCAGGTTGTAAGGTTTAAGAGAGCGTTTAAGACAAAAATTCCTGCTTTTAAGCTATCAGACCTACAGACTCAAAATTTGGCAAGCATCTTTCTTTTGCTGAAAAGAGTTATACTAAGAACAAGTTTTGAGGAAACTGACTTCCAAGAGTTATTGCGGGGTCGTTATATATTGTTAATGTTTTCAGAGTAAGACGTAAACATAATTGAAATTTGATATACATGCTCTTTTTTTGAGTAGAGATCCACTAAAAATGAGTTTTGCTAGAAGCGACTCTTGGGCTCACAGGCACTTGAAAGATAATACTTTTGTTTTAGTAATTTAAGACCTAACCTTTTTAAATGAAAAAGTGAGGGCTAAAAGAATGCTTATAACAATATCATTCAAAGCCTAATGCTAGGATTTATAGATATAAATGTAATCTAGAAACAGTATATATAGTTACACAAAATCATAAAATACCCATGGAAGTGAAGCGGCCGGATAACTGCTAGCAAATATATATAAATATATATTGATTTCTGATCATATTACCTTAAATGAATAACTTCATAATAACTGAATTATATTTTCTTTATCTACTGTTGTTACTTTCCTTCAAAGTAAATTACAATCCTGAAATCAATAAAAATTTTATTTGCTTTCTTACATAAATCCTTCTAAAAGAAAATGTTTGTTATACTTTTAAAAAAAATTGTACATTATCTCATGTTATTAGAGATTGTTCTCAATCCATCACCTCAAATGGCTTCAAACATAATTTCTCATGAAATACGTTTCTTCCTTCTACTTTGATTTTCTGTTTCAAGGTGAATTTTGTAACATCTGTTATCTTTCTTTGTAGTCAATCACTCAAAACTTATTTCGTTTTATGCTGTCTTAGAATATTAGGAGTGATTGTACGGAGATTGAGTGATTAATTCAATTCAAAACATTCTTAAATCAATTATGAGTACATTTATAAGGGTTTTAAACAACGCCTTGATTCAAAGTTGTAAAAAAAAGAAATATCATACGCACAAATAACTTCAGAAGTATTTTAAAATTAAGATAAAAAATATTCTAAAAATAATTAAGTTTTGCTAATTTTTAATAGAATATTTAGCTGTAAGTGCATTAAAAATATTTTATACTTGCATTGCTTTGTGTTTTAAGTGACACATAAAATGTTTCTTAGTTTGCATCTTTAATTATTACAGATACATTAATCACAACTCACACATATAATAATATTGAATTAATATCTTCCTCCTATAATTTGCAGGATTTTTACATGAGCCAAATCTTAAAAACGAAAGTTATAAATTTCTGTTCCAAAGTTTTTTTGCAAACACTAAATATTTTAAACTTTAAAATTATTTGTTCTCTACTCCAAATCCAATAATCAAATGCAATTGCATATTTACTTCTCATTTTAATTGACAGATAAAAGGGGAATTGACTGTTCATCTATTTTACCCACGAAAGCAACCTATTAGTCATTATTTATATTAATAACTATAAAAAACACGAAAACGTGCTTACAATGAATTGACCAGTTTTTAGCCAAATCCTCTTCTAGTTTTACCAGTTTTTAACTAATGGTGTTGAAAATCTTATTACAGAATCGTATACACGTAAGCCTTAGAATTACTTGTGATTATACAGCTGTATTTGAAGGAAATAAGGAATATCAAATATGAATTCTGTAGTAGCAAGTTATAGAAATGATAAATATATGTGCTTCTTAAAAGAGCTACATATGAAAATACACTCTGTCGCAAAAAAATATATGCACCCAGAAGAACTCAAGCTACAATCACGAAACTCGGCAAGAATGTAGTCTGGTAAGAGATATGCAAATGATTAAAATTTCGAAGCCAATGAGACAAGGCTAAGTGTGCTATGCGCATATTAGTTGCGCAACTGGGAGAGTTTAAAAGCATGAGTACGAGCGCCGTACGGCTATCCAAACAAATCTGATGACTTTGATAGACGATATTGAGACTTAGGATGCCTCTAAGACGTAACCGGCGGCAGTACCAGCAGCTGACGGACTTTGATAGGGGCCGTATAATAGGCCTCAGAGAAGCAGGTTGGTCGAATAGACGTATCGGCCGCCACCTCGGTCGGAGCGATATGGTAGTTGCTCGGTGTTGGCAACAGTGGATCACAGAAGGTAGAGTGTACCGTCGCGGAGGGTCAGGACGTCCCAGGAACACAAATGATCGCGAGGATCGTGCAATCAGAAGAGTGGCCACTTCGGCACCAACAACGTCGCTAGCATCGATTCAACGCCACTTACCTCCTTCCAGACATCCAGTGCCATCAAGAGAAACCATAAGGAGACGACTGACCGAAGTTGGCTTGAGGAGCCGACGTCCGCTAAGACGCTTACCACTGACCCCACATCATAGGCAGTGTCGACTGGATTTTGCCGACCTCGGGCAACTTGGAGTGTGACAGACTGGAGACGTGTCATCTTCAGTGATGAATCCCGATTCAGTCTCAGTGATGATGACCACCGCACACGTGTCTGGAGGCGCACCGGCCAGCGGTCCGATCCGGCATTTATTGTCGAGCGGCATACAGCAATTTCACAAGGTGTGACAGTGTGGGGAGCAATTTCTTGGGACACACGATCATCTTTAGTGGTCCTTCAAGGCACTTTGACAGCTCGCAGATACGTGGACGATATTTTAACGCCGATTGTGCTACCCATGCTATCAAGTCGCCCAGGTGCCATTTATCAACAGGATAATGCTCGTCCACATACTGCGCGACTCTCCCAACAATGTCTTCAAGGATATGACGTCTTACCATGGCCTGCCAGGTCACCAGATCTTTCGCCAATAGAGCATGTCTGGACGCTGGGAAGGCAACTGCAGCCGTCCCGAGATACAGGAGAATTAACTGCGCAGATGCAAAGACTATGGCAGGATCTTCCACAGGGGGTCATAAGTGATCTAATTGAATCGATGCCACGCCGAATTTCGGCACGTATAGCTGCCAGAGGTGGCTTTACTACTTACTGATTTTTAACCTTTTGCAAGCTGTAACCGCTTAATAAAATGATATTTTGTTCTGAATTTTTAATCATTTGTTTATTTTCATATACACTACATGCATACCAAATTTCGTGAATGTAGCTCAATTTCTTCTGGGTGCATATATTTTTTTGCGACAGAGTGTATAAGAATTCAAGAAAATAAATATATATATATATATTTGTGTGTGTGTGTGGCCATTTTTTAGTAAAATATTCTTACTCCAAAATTTGTGGGTACATTTGACAAACATGGCAAAGCAATGCTAAGTAACTATAAATTCTTCAAACAAACATTATACTAAAATGTGTTAAATATGGCTTATTATCTACAAATCAAGTACTATTTACTACTATATACACACTGAATTGACAAATAAGTCAAAGAAATCAATAAAGAAATATCACAACTTATAAAAGTTTCTTCAGTAGCAATAATTGATAGTTATGTTTTTGTATGCCAATTTGCGAGGAATAATACATGTGTAGTGTGAATAATTATGCATAGAGGGAAAAATGAGTATTTTAGTAAATTCTTGCTAGTTATTTTAAGCAAATTTTTTGAAGAACCTATCAAAGAACTATTATTTACTCTTTTGTAAATTTATAATGAAATCCCGTATACCCAAATAACTGGTATGTATTCTGGTGTTTGTTTTTATTTAGGGAACCAAATGTAATAGAAGTTTTATTTTTTTTTAGTAGTAAAATTGCTTTTATGACTAAATTAATTTTATATAAGCCATTATCTCATTTTATTAGTAATGGTTATAATTACTACTTTCTCTCTTTCGCGTGTTTTTGTACAGTAACATCATACTTTTTTACAACATTATTTTCTTCTTCATCATATTTCTTCTTTTATTTTAATATTACTTTCTAGAAATATCGCTCGAGGATTCTGGTTGCCAAATCGCACCTTGGCAATCATTTATTTTCGCAAATGATCCTTTCTTTCTAACTCACACTCATAAAAGTTTACTTCCAAACCGGGAGTCATTGAAATTTCTGTTTAAAACTCTTAAAGAATTACATAATTCAAGATCATCATTCATGGTGCCATTGGGAGCCACAAAACTCTCTTGCTATGTAAATTTTAGATTGTCATCATCTTTTCGTACTCCGCAAAGTTTCTGTGTTAAGTGGCCGATGTTGTAAATTCCTCCCAGAGATGAAGTTTCTCTTATTGAATTTGAATAATTTCTGTAAGTGTTTCCACGTTAGTAGCTTCAGCAGTTAATCCGGTAATTGTTTCTACATTATGCTATACTAAACGCAAATGATGTTTCCAACGGAATATCATTTGCGTTTTTAAGAGGCTACCTTTTTAGGTTTATTGGACGCATCTCTCTGTCTTGTTCGAACATTGCAATTAAGCAGTTCTTGGTAATTTTAAAACTAGTTTTGTTGTTTTTTCACTTAAATCTAATATACGAAAACGTGAAATTTACAATTTAAATTTTTAGATTTTATATTTGAGAAAGGTAATGCATTATGTACTGAAATAAGTTATATTTCTTTCAAAATTCAAAAGTAATGAGTTTATATTAGAATGGAAAGCTTATAGTGTAGGTTATGACATAAGAGAATCAGCTCGTTAAAATACGAAGACTATATTTATTCTGTTATTTATGTCATTTTGTACCATTGTTAAGTAATATTTTTACAATATAAACAAAAAAAAATATCTCAAAATTAGTCTCCTTAGGTATAATGAACTCAAAGAAAATTTCTAAGCATGTAAACTTGCTTCTAATAATTACATCAACAATTTTGCTTTGCTTATACAAGGATTAGAAGGATAGCTGTAATAATAAGAAAGCATTATAAATTATGAAACTATAATTTTGTTTGCGTTAACAGTCAAACTAAAAGTGGTGAATTCAGAATTACCTTCTCAATGAATCTCTCTTTTATATAACAATTATTTATAAAGTTCGGTTAGGCTACGCAAAGACACCAAATATCCTTAAAATAAATGAAAGACAAAGAACATGAATGGTTTTCAATAACGATCACATTCTTCTTTTACTTGGCCTGTATAAAAGATGAGTGGTCGCGAGAGTGCGCTTCTGCTGCATGGGGCAGTCAGATACAGTTATTATAACAAGAGTGGTTACAATTTTAAAAAGTGGCAAAAGGTTTTAAGAAACCCTATGAAACATTTAAGCTTTTTTAGCTTTGTATAAAGGAAGAATTTTCAACAATTATACAAAAAGAACCAAAGGATAGGAAGTACTTTAGACGTCAGCCAAGTATGATGTTGAAGATCAAATTGAGGTTAAATAGCATAGTTTTAAATTAATAACGCATTTATTTTTTTTTTCTTAGCAAATACTTCCTTGAAATCAAATCGGTTGAGATACATTTTCTTTAGTTATAACTTTTGAGTTACAGAATATAATTTTTTACAACAATTTCAAACAAACATTTTCAAAAATTATCCTGACATCATTCTCATATGACTAATCTCATACCAAAGGCAACATTTCAGTTATTAGTCCTGCTATGAAAACTTTAATATAAAGTCATAACTAAGCCAATAATCATTTTTCGAAAAATTCCTTTGTTATTTTTTTTAAATTCAGTATTATAATTTTTTTAGTTATCTAACTTAGAAATAAGTTCAAACTAATCCATTAATTCATTAAGGTATATGATGGTTAATAACAAAATTATTAATGTAGAATTTTCTGTGTGTGTGTGATTTTTATACTTTTTATTAAAAATAAAATTTATTTTGTGATGTTATATATTTTGATCAATTACTATTTAGAGATAAAGGGATATGTGAAAAAAAGAGTTTCATTTCAACATTTTTTACGATATATTTTGGAAAATACGTTGTGGTTCAAACATATTAGTTTATTAAAAAGATACCAATTCGCTTAAGAATACAACATGCACCTATATTTAAAAGAAATGCAAAAAATGCATACGTTACTGAAATTAAATACAAAACTTTCACCTCATCTAATGCATTGTATCGTTATTATACCACACACGACAATAAGTTCATTTTGAGGCAATATAAGAAAGAAGAAGACTGTATTCCTTAAACAAGATTTTAAAGCCTTAAATATAAAAACAGCAAGGGCTTCTTCTTACTAGTTATTGTACCAAATAAAGTCAAAAGTTCTCTTGCATTAACATACTTTAATAAATCTAGAAGTTTGTTTTGCATAAACATTGAGAAATAACGAGGTTACATTCTGAAAACTTTTCTTTTTGATGATTTATATAACATTTGTTCTCCATTTTACATCATTCTACGCAAAGCTTTTATTTGACCTCTTGAACAAAATATGAACAAATTTGGCTCATTTCCGCTTTGTTATTGAGTTTGAGGGCTGAAACATGACTTGTACTGATTAAAGTATTATTTTAAATTTAATCGAATTGCAGCTCAGCGTCATTAATTTTTATACCTCACAATAAATGAATGTATAGTTTATAATAGTTAATTTAACTGCTATCATGGTATCATCTAACTTAAAAAAGGCAAAATAAAGCATTGTTAATTGATACATGTTCTTACATTTTATGAAAAAAAAATATAATTCATAGATATAACTTACAAAGTGCGTTAAGCCTCTTTTCCAACATTTGAAAATGACTTCCAAAGAAACACATTCATTTACAGAATTTCGATCACAATTCATTTACGGAAAAGCAGAAGTGAAGAAATTTCGAGAAATTGTTTCAACTCATTTCACGGGAATGGATGTTAAAGTCTGTGAAAATGCAATACTAGTTTTCAATTGGTGACTAGAAGTAAAATGAGGATTTGAGTTTATATTTCTCCATTAACATTTGCTAGGTAGAGTTATGAGCAATTGTCACATAAATATTTACTAAAAACTATATACAACAATCTTAAAAATATTAAGTTAAATGTGTTTATAACGCATAAACTTGAAGGGCTTGAATTCCACAAGAAATCATTGTAAATGCAACAAATTATGCCCTCCATGCGTACATATTGCAATGAATTGAGATTCAAAGGAAATCCAAGAATATATTCTGAAAGAAATTGAATATTGAGATAAAGTTTCTTATTCAAAGGTTTTTAAACTCTACAATACAACTCAATTTCTTCAGAACAAAAAAGCCTAATTTCAGCAAGAAATTAATCTTGCAAACATTTGAAATACTCACATATCCAAATTAATTGTAATATCCCGTAACTTTTTAGAACTTTCAATGTAACTAGCTTCAATTTCTGTTTCAAGTCCTTAAGTAAGTGGGGTAGGAAAGTTAGTGGAGAGCTTCATCAGCTAAATGATCTTCCTCAATCTTTGTATTTGGTTCAAGATAATTAGGCATGTTGCCTGAAGATCTCACGTTGCTTTTAAGTGTAAAAATATCGAACTGTCAATCAATCTACTTAAATTGTTTGCTTTACTCAGGCATATAAAGTTTTTAAGTTTATGATCTGATGTTAAAATGCATCAAAAAAATATAGAGTATATTTTCCTAAAAATATTTATTCATAATACTATATACTATATCTTAATTTTCTAATTAGTTAAAATTGTTAACTGGACTATAAACATGAGAATTCACTTATAAGAAAAACTTCAGTTATTTGAAAATATCAGATTCTGAAAATATATTGGGGGAAATAAACACTTAAACACACAAACACACACACTGAGACATATATCTAGGCATTCAAAACAATCGCAAAATTAACAAAAAGTGTAGGTTTGTGTATACATCTTTATTTACAAACCGTTTATTTATGTCTGAGATATTTTTATCCGCTACATAGTAAAGTTAAATTAACAAGTATGTGTTTGACTTAGAAATATATATTTTTCTACATTTTTTATTATAAAATCAAAAGAATTGATAATAAAAAAAGCATTTAAAATGTCTTTATATGATGATAGTTATTTTTCTTCTTTACAAAATGACACAATATATAATTTATTAAAATTGTAAAAAACAAAACTAGAATCTTAGAATAGGAATCAGAAATATCTTAAGTTTTAGGATTACGAATTGAAGCAATCGTAATAAACAAATTAAATATACGAATCATATGACGATAGCCGTTAACATGCGTCGTACAAATGAAGAAACGTTCTGCTAATAATGCTGTAATTTTTATATATTTCAAAAATATTACCAATAAATAACCAATATATGCTGAATTATTCAACTAGAAAAAACCAAAAAAAATACTATTTAAAAATTTTGAAATCCAGAAATTTGAGAATTCTTAAACAAATTATTTCATGCTTATCTAAAATGGCTTGTCTTCAAGCATATATGTTAAATATTACAAGAAAAAATAAAATTAATATTTTTTTAAATAATTATAATAAATAATATTTACAAATTACAGTTTTAAAATGTGCATAATTGTAATTAATTCTTTTACATTGAATTTGAAACAGATTATTTGTAAAAAAAATATAATTAAATAATAAACATTCATATAATATTTAAAATTTACTACAACAATTAAATTAGTATTTGTAACGCTCTTGTGCAAACAACTTCTACATTGGTAAAAACGGTTTCATCTCGATGATTTCATTACTTCATTAAAAACACTGCACACAATTGCACGCAATATCATGCCATTGTTTGCATAAATGCAAATATATTTTATTTAAATAATCTCCTCATATCTCTAGAGAGAGTATGGAGCTATTATTGTAGAAATAAGTGTATAGGCAAAATTTTTATTTCCAATATCTTCAAAATTACTCTTGTGCGGATTTCTACCATATATGACGCAAGAAACTGTGTATGAGTATATTCTTAAAATGTTAAACTATGCATACCATAGCTATTCTTTTTCGAAATACAGAGCAAAATCAATAAAAAGTCAACTTACAAAAAACTACATATATATTAAAAAGCTGAAATTTTTACATATTTATTGATAAATGCAAATTAAATAAATTTTATTAAAATAAATGGCTTTAAATACTTGTGTATAACCAAGCTCTCTTAAAAAAACTTAACTGTTTTTTTTCAATGCTTGCACATTACTTTTAACGATTCCGTCTATCGTCAGTGTAGACATATAGTGATACTACTATTTTATGCCCTAAAACCTGATATTCTAATTTCAGCAATACGTCCCCCGTCTGAGACTGTAATTAAAAAAAATTGAAAAAGTAAAAAATAAATTGATCAAGAGCTTTTTGATAGTTCGCTGCACTGTAGGATTAATGGTATAATTAAATTGGTTTCCTACTTTTTCCTAGACAAAGGTAGCAAATTACCTCTCTGAAGGATAATGTTTGTATCGTCAAATAAAACGGAATACTTAAAATGGTTTTTGAAATAGAGAAAAAAATTAAGCTATATAATTCTTAACATATTACGAATTACACGTATTTATCAAGTAATTAAATTCGATTTATCAAATACACCACGTTGAACTTTTGATTGTAATAATTCATAACCCTTAATTTGATAGAAATTTTCATTTTTTCTCTAAAAACTGACCTAAAAGACTGATACGGATGGAGCTAACCACTGAACAATTACGTAAAGAATGAAACACTAAATTAAATGCAGAGTCGCACATTAAATCATGCATTAATTTCTTTCAAAGTACGTTACATCTCATTAATTAATATTTCCTTTATTCTTACTTTTAATTCACGTAGATGCTGTGATAATTGAATCATGGTGACTCACATGAAAGCAATGAACTGCACGCACGCTTCCGGGCAAAAACCTTTCCAACCGTTAAACCTGTTCAAAAGAAGAGTAAGGCTGTACTCGACTGAAATAAAACAATGCAACGTGCCTCTAAATATAAGAACAGAGATTGTCAGAAGCACATGCTTACCCATTAAATTACCCTTTTAGCTTAGTGAAAAAACTACGTGAAAAATCGAAAAACAATTCTCGAAGACTCAACGTTTCTTTGAAAAGTCATTTTTATCGTTAAACACAGTATAATCAGAATCAAGCATAAAAGCAAGCATCATCTTCAAGCATAAAATTAAATTCACCAGGAAAGCACACAAAAAAGGTATAAATGCTTAAAAGAATCAAATTAACGTAAAATAATGCTAATGAGAGACAATTTGGTTTATCACTTTCGTCGTAGCAATCGTTCTGTTTACTAGGGACTAATTAATTCAAAACTCTAATAGGGAATCGCTAGTACATAAAGGTAATTTACGACTTTGTCAAATAACTTGGTTAATAAGAGAACTTTAGTGATTCTCCGCTTCGCGATTGAAACTGAACTAAGTCATAAGATCGCTTTTGCAGTTAACTTCTCGATTTGATAATGATGCTCTGTTGCATTTCATTATAACGTGGAGTTTATTTATCTTCTACAACGATTAGAAATTAAAAACTTTTTTGAAAAAGAATATAGTTTTTCTGTTTTTTAGATGACTCTTTTTTTTCTCATTAATTTAATTGGTAATACTTTAAATGAATTTTCTTGCTAAACTAGAACTTTTGCGTACTGATAGTGAATTTAATGATTCAAAGAAATTACAAAAAATAGCCAGCTTTTTGCTTTTATGTAGCATTTCAATTCTGTTAACCTTCTCACTGCATACTTGTTTTATCAAAGTAGGTTCAAAAATTGCGTATTTTATTATTAAATATTTCAAATCTACATATAAAATCTACATTTTAAAGTTGAAATATACAAAACATTTTTGTAAAAGAAATTTTATATTAAAATATAGAATTAGATCATAAAAATATGAACACAAAAACATGAGCGAAAGCATAAACAGTAACAGGATGGGTTGCACAGCTAAATGATCGAGAAAAAAATGCATACCCACTGAAATCGTTGCTTGTTCAAGTATTGCTACATCTATGTTGGCCGTGGAAATCACGGGAAGAGAGCAGCCAAAGGGTTAATCATTCTAAGAAAACAAAGCAAATGTCTAAACTCTTACATTTAACAGGACAGGAAATTGAATTTTAGGTTAAAAATTAAAGTATTGGTTGTTGAATAGTTTTGGAATTTTGTCTTATTTTTTATTAAAATTATGAATGAATAAAAACCAAAATAGCAGTGCTGTTTTTAAAAATATTTAATATAAAGTTGTGGGTAATGATAAAAAATTAATTTTGACCAAAATTTGAAATTTTTAATTATTCAATGTTCTTTAAAGATATATTCTTCGCTTTCTAAAACATGTTTACCTGTAAAGCTAGCAGAAGTTGAGACATTTCAATTTGAATAAACCCTTGACACAAACTTTTCTAACCGAAAGTTGTGGTTTAAGCTTCAGTTTTCCTCTGGAGTTCTAAAGTTTAAATATTGCAGCTTATGAAGTTTAATTATACAAGATTTTGGCCAACATTTACTTTTCATAACCTGAATTGTTTTTTTTTTACCTTTAATATCATAACAGTTGCCTATTGTTTTGGATTATTTCCAAGCAACGCATGTGGTTACTGACGAGTTTCTTTGTGTGTGCTTTAGAACCTGATTTTCTTTTATTAATATTTTCGCTGAACATTTTGTAATGTTATGGGTTGAATATCAAACGTACATCATGAATGTCTGCAGGGTCACCAACAAGCGTTACATAAATCTAGAAGATTGTCGCTTTTTGAAGTACTGAAAAATTTGCATCTTGAAAGCACAACGACTGGTGTCTGCACGCATAATTCATTTTCGTATAGAATCTTCGCAAGGCAAATATAGTTGCGATTATGTTTGACGCTATGCCCCAATCTATACGTCTGTGATGATGAATTGAAAAATGTACATGAGTAAACCAATGGTACGACATTGCCTTTACAGAAAAATCATGATTCTGCCCGTGACATCACGAATGTCAGTTTATTTTGTGAATAAAATCTGGATATTGATAACCATTGTCTTATATACCATCATACTGATCTTGAACCCTGTTTTATGCTCTGTGATAGTGTTGGATTCCATTCAAGAATCCCTTGATGGCATTTGCGGTGCAATGGACAGTCAATGCTGTTGCATGGATTCTTTCAAACTTGTTGTCTTCCCTTACCTTCAGAGCTGGCCTAGAACCATATTGTAACAGGGTAATGAGTGACCACAAGTGGAGTGGAAAACTCAAAACTTCTACTTTGACTACCAGATCTGACCTAGACTCAAAATTACGAGGTCTTTTAGCAATAGCCCTCGTGTTGCTTTTTAGTGTGACGTTAACTCTCGCTCACTCACTTGAGCACAAGATTGCATTGCTGACTCAGGTTTCGCATTTTAGATTACCAGCAGTGGGCTTACACACATACATACATATAAATCTGTATTCTAAATTGTTTTGTATTCCTTTACTGCATCAGAAAACTTACACTAAACTTGGAAATATATTTGTTGTATGTTATTTCAATTGCAAGCGACACAAAAAGAAAACCGCATGATCTTAGCAGCTTCACACTCTCTCGCTATTTTTTTTAAAATTTAACTCACGTAAAGGAAAGACATAAGATGAAATTTGATTTTGAGTATATATACATTCTTTTTTTTCAGTAAGTTTCAAAACGGGCAAAATTGGATTATAAAAGTGCAGAACTAATATTTTTAGATGGGTGTTTAAATTTCAGTAGTGTTCTTTTGTTTATCCCATAATACCTCGCTGATTTTAAGTTCCCTTACGATTTATATTTCAGAATTAATACTGATATTGTAAAAATATAAGCTTTATACCCCTATAATCTTCGAAATAAAAATAAAAATATGGCTGTGTTGATATACTTCTCAAAAGAGTGGTAAAATATACATAATATATATTCATAATTACGTAGGCATTTTCATGATATAAAAGGATCAAATTTAACCTATGAAGCTGATGATAATAATTTTGACCCTTTCATTCGTTGTTAGATTTCAAATGACAATCATCTTTAAAAAGTATTATTTGAAAATGCTAAACTCAATAAACGCTATTTTGTTAAATAGTGAAACTATTTATTACATCATTTTAATTAATAACGCTGTTGCTTAGTACTGAAAAAGATCGAAATAATTTAAATTAATTGGCTAATATTGTTATATTTATTTTGGAGATCATTTTAATACTCAGATTCTTGTCTAATTACGGCACAGAAATATTCATCATACTATAAAAGACAATTCAAACACACAACAAGCTCACTGCTGAAACATATTTAACTTGTTTTCTTTAATTTTAAGGTGTTACCGACTCTACTATGTATATATATATATATATATATATTCATAAATCAATCAGAATTTATCAAAACAATGTTTAGATATATAAATATATATCCAAATACTTTTTTTAAAATTTTAATTGAATATTTATGATGATAAATTAGAAAGCATTATTTCGTTCAATAATTTATTCATCTTGTTCCATTATTTGAAACATTAATTTTTAAATGTAATATTTAATCATTTGTTAAAACAATATATCATTAACTGTAAACTTAAAATTATCACAACATGTTATAACGAGAATAAATTCGTAAAATATTTATTTATACAAAATGATTTAAAAATGATAATTTATTAGTTCCACAGTTTAAAAGTTCCTTGAAAATAGCTGTAAAATATGATTACAATTCGCATTGAATCAGATGATCAGTTTGAGACGTATTAAACAACGAATTACAAATTAGCTCATTTCAAACATATCAAATAAATACAAAGAAAATATTTAAAATTTCAGCCATCGCAATTCCCTCATATCGTTAAATCTCCCTTAGAGAGAGAGCATCTTTTCTCTCAATGCGTTAAAATTTGCATAATCATAATCTGTAATTGGGAGTGCTATATGAAAATTTAAGGAAAGTGGGCAGAACTCGCAAAATTAACTTGGTTGATTTATAGCTTTGTGTCAACATTTCGATGACATATTCTCTTTGAGGGGAAACAAGTAGTGTGTTAAAGTTTTAGGAGCCAGAATGGTATGCAATAATGCAGGAAGTTTCGTATATACTAGTGAATCTACATTAAGAAGAGTAATAAATAATAATAATAATAATAATATAAATAGTACAAAATCAGAACAAAATGTTCTTGACTTGTTTTATTGAATTGTATTCATGTATTTGAACCTCAGTTTTACTCTGCGATGCTTTATACAAGTTATGTTAAAAGGAAACATGACTGAAAAGATATAGATACTTTGAAATACTTTACATAGCTTTGTATAAATGTTATATATATATATATATATATATATATATATATATATATATATATAAATATATATATATATATATATATATATAAATATATATATATATATATATATATATATATAATATATATATATATATATATATATATATATATATATATAATAAATGATGGGCAGAAATTAAATATCCTACATAACAGATAAAGCCCAAGTTCAGAAACCGGAAATAAAGAACAAAAAAAAACAATATATGAAGAAAAGTCAATAGTCCAAAGTGGAAAACTATCATGTATTCTTAAGTTGTTTCTGACTTAGTTCAATAAGGTAGGGTTAAGCTTGCTTCATAGGATTCTGATCTTCTCCTTCAGCAGAAGTTTTAATTAAAATAGAGCAAGAAAAGTGAAGAAAACAAACCACGATATAAATTATAGAAAGAATTAAAGGAAAGAAAATCTTAACTTGATAGATTTCCCTTTTATTGTTAAGATTCTGAAATTCTCATTCTTATATATCAGATCAAATACTACACAAATATAATATTTTTTTAATCAGACACCGCTATCAAAATTTTACACAAATTAACTTCCTATTCCAAATTAATATGTTTCCATGTTGTTTTTTACTCCTCCTAGTTTAACAAAGATAAATAAAAAAACTGCCTGCATTGAATCAGAAAAATCTATTAAATATCATGTAAAATCATTCCGCAGATACAATTATTTTTTATGTCTCTTTAAAATTACCAGAATGTATTCCCCTTTTGAAGCCTTTTATATGATTATTAAAAACATTTTATACCCCTTCAATGAAAAGAAATCAGAAACATTCAGATTGTATCCTGATTAAAGTTTCATACTACATTTTTAATTTTGTGTGTCAAAGCATTAGACTGAGATGTAAGACATGGAAATTGAATCGGGAAAAAATGAAAGAAATAATGTATCATATATGGACAGTTAATTTAAAACCTTAACGTATAGTTGGTTAACGAATACAGTTGGAAAATTTTTAATCTCTTTCCTTATCCAAATACCGTTTTGTTTAAATTGGATTTGCCTTCATTAAATTATTCAAGATACGATTCTTCTGTCAACATCAGATGCATAATTGCATAACGTTGAATTCAAATAAAAGGAGAATATATCATTCAGAAAGTGAAATTACTTATAATTTGAATTCGTTGATCTTATTTTTACACTTTAGAATTATTAAAATCACATACATGAAAAATGTATTTTATTCTGAGATTGCCTGAGATTTTGGCAATTTTACTGTCGGTTAGTAAATTAAATCTCTAAATCCCCTTTAACGTTGTTTTTGAATTAAATTGAATAAGAATGATTGCTATGTTTTCCCCTCAGAATCGACATTATGCATCGCAAGTAGCTGAACAGACAAAAATTCGTAATTATTGAAATAATATTTGTACTACCTATTTGTGTGTGTGTGTGTCAAGATTGAGATACATATGTTTTATATTTTACATACTTACAACTAATAAATCAAAAAAAAAATAATCATAAGTCGTAGAATAAATAATAAAAAAAAAAATCACAGAATTTGTAAGTTTAGCATTAACAGAAAATTAAACAAAAGGAATTTACCTAGGAAATCAAAACTCAGTTGGTCCTAAATTTGACAAATATTAAATAAATCTACTATAAACTGTTTTAAGTTTTTATTTATTTGATATAAACTATGTTTAGAAGCGTAACCAAGTTTTGTAAATATTTTAAAAACTTAATTACTTTAAGGAACTTTCCAGAAATTAATTAATTAAATTAAATACTAATTACATTATATATATTTTGCATGAGAAATAAATAAATAACACTAAAGTTTAATCAATATAAATTTTTAAGTGGATGCTAAGCCATATTCTTTTTCTATTAGTTTGTTTATTTATATAGAACCTAAGAAGATTTTATCCCGTAATTTTTACATACTTAATTAACGGTTGTAATCTGGTTATTGTTTCGGCAAATTCAATTAATTTGATTAGCCGAATCTGCCAGATAAACACAAATCTTCTGTTTTTCAGATGAGGCACGTCAATTTCATGCTTTAGAAGTTTAATATAAATACAAGAGAAGAAGCAATAATATACAAAGCTCTTTCCTAGAAATAAAAGTGCTATGAGTTTAAATAACTCATCTTATATGCTTTATATATTAGAATTTTGAAACAAAAAACATTTTTCAAACATTCACGTGGTAAAATACTTTATTTTGTCGCAGTGTAATTAGCTATTTTGTTTAAATACTCTTAAATAGTTTTTAACCATTCCTTTTATTCAAATTTTACTTCATAATTTAAATGGAATTTTTTCAAATATCATTTACATTAGTATTATACAATGAAATACAAATAACTGAAGAAAAGCAAAAATAAAGTAACATTTTAATAGTATGAAAAACAAATGCTAGATATTGTCTTACAGCCTCGGAAATGTACAGTGTGATGCCCATTTGTACTAATTACTTTCTTGATTTTTTTCGTTGTATAGTTTTACCTACGAATGGTCCAGTCATAGAAGGCATAGATCCACCTTATCAAATTGATGATGTTGTGAATATATCATGCACTTCAGGCCCTTCAAAGCCTACCGCTCACATGAAATGGTTTATTAATGATATGGAAGTAAGTATTTTAAATTTATCACATTATATAATTTGGATGTATTTAGTATTATCTGAGAAACGTTTTCTTTTATTAGTTTTAAAAAATTTGCATTCACAATTTGGAAAAATGAAATTTTATGAAAAAAATTCTGATATAACTTGGTTAAATAAATTTGTTGGTAACAATGCTATTTCTGTTATAAAACTTTTGCCAAACGCATAATATAGAAAAAGGATCTAAAATTGTAAGTCTGAAACCAATTTATAATCAGCAATTAGTTTCAGTTCTAATGTCTAATGTTGTTTCAAATAAACAAGTAGTTATCTTAAAAATTAAAACTTTTTAAAAAGCTAGCTATATAATTCTCACTATGCAAGTAGGGTTTTCTCAATTTATTTTTATAAATACATACAATTTTAGAAAAGTTGGAGAAATTAGCATTTATATATGTGTGTGTGTGTTTTTACCGTAAGAAGCTACTTTGTAAAGTGTTAATCTACCTACATAAACTCTAAAACCTAGTATTAATAACATGTAATACAATTAAACACTTTCATCTTATAAGAAAACAGTGTTCACACACACTTCCTAAATTTATAATTACAATATATTTTAATACTCCAAAATAGCAATGTCTGACTTTTTACATACTTTATCCCATCCTTCAAAAACACTAAAACGCTTTTTTCAACAATTTATTTAACAGTTTCCCCCAACATCCGAGAGTCGCTATCCAGCCATACGTCACCCAAACGGACTCCAAACTACTCGGATAGACCTGGAGTTTAAGATTGACCACAGCCATTTTTACCGGGGAGAAATCAAGATTGTATGCATGAGCTCAATACCCCAGGTGTACTCAAGCACAAGTGAAGAATTGGTGATTGGAGACCGCGGCTCCTCCATTAATCCTTATCATGGTGAGTGAATTGATTTCTTTTGTTTCACCCCTCGGCTCTTACAAAGAGAAATTGAAATAAATGCGTTGGGCTACTTTAAGAGTCGATTTACATGATGGAAACCCACATCTGGCAACGAAGCCCGACTACCATTTCGGCACCTTTCTGTAAAGGCTTTCCACTGGAACGCGTCATCTGAAAAAAGCCGATAATTATGGTTGGAAGTGAATGTTAGTCTATGATTTATAAGGCTTTTTTTAAATAACTATTTTTGGAATTTAAAAAACATAATAAAGAACTTTTTACATATATACTGATTCTCTACTTCAGTTCTCTTCTCTTTTTTTTTAAATAGCTTTCGTCCAGAAACCTCCAGGTACTTAATTCTTTATATTTACGCACATAAGGAACGTTGGAAACCTTTCTCTCTCTCTCTATGTACTGACAATGTTAAATTGGCTGTTTTCGATGTACCTTTTCTCAAAATCTGTTACATTTACATACTTGAAATTTTTCAAACAATTAAAGTACACCTTCCTCATTATACTGAAACGAACTTTTAGCTAATTTTGAATTTTTTAATAATTTATGAAATATTTTATCAAACATTGCGAAATCTGACCCATTTTTCAAATAAAAAGTTTGTAAAAAATAAATTTTTCAGTTTTTTACAAAAAGCTCATTTCATTATGTATTAGCCATCATTATAAATAGATCATAAAAAATTTACATGCCTGTGAACATTAGCTTTTCAGAAAAGGTATATCGAATATCAAAATTTACATTTTGAGATAAATTGATTTTAATACATACAGTGAGACTTCTAATCGGCTAGTAAATAAAAAAAATAAAAGGCTCAATTTACAATAAAAGATTCATGTTTTGATTAATATCAGACGTTCAACTTTTAAACAAAAACGAAGTACTTTGCTTACATTTTTCGGCCCAGTTTTTTTCATTATTTAAAAATAGGTTTTAAGGGCTTCTAGTTACCCTAGAGCAGGGTTGGTGAACCTTTTTGGATCAACGTGCCATTTTTTCTTTAAGATATGTTTAATGGGGTATACACGTGCCATCAAATTTAATGTTATTCATCTCTGAAAATAATCACTCGCAAGCATAGGTAGATGAAAATATGGTTAAAATAGCACAAGCAAGCTTCTTAAAATAGTTAAATGTATCTGGAATCGAATTACACGTTCCCAAAATTTCATTAATGACATTTTTACTTATATTGCTTGTTAATCTTTCAGTTTCAATCAATTCCAACTTTTTCCTTGTTTCAACAAAATTTTTAAATCCATATTAAACTAGACTAGAAATTCATAAGTTGCATTTCAAACTTTTCAATTTCAACGAATCGAATTGGAGCAAGTTCAGTTTATCAAATAATGTCACATCAGGGTACATAATAAACATGAGCGTTTCTTGCAATTCTTTAAACTGAGAAAACCTTACTGAAAACTCATTGATTGAAGAATCAATTATGGAAATAAATTCTTCATAACATCTTTGTCTTGTTTCTCATGTACATTTTTATCTTTGAAATTGTTTTTCAAGTTTGGGGTCACTTGCAATAATATAGTTTCTGGACTAAAATGCAAACCGTTTTGATCAATGGAGTGCCCAAAATATTGTGCCACGTGCCACCAATGGCACGCGTGCCAATGGTTCGCCATCCCTGCCCTAGAGCTTGAAGTAAGATATTTTTAGAAAGGTTAAAATCTATACAATTTAAAAATGTAAAAATCTCAAATTGTCAAAAAAATTATAAGATTTTAGCTTTCCAACACCCCTTAACAGAAAATAAATTTCAACTGCAGTATTAGCCCTTAAAAAGTGCCATGTCGTCAGATTTTGTGGCAAGCTGACGCGATATTATATTAATCACTGGATCCGACCAATTTACGTAATAAGATTGAATTAACTATGCGATTGAAGAACATTTTCGAAACTGATAGCAATACAGGCTTTGTATTGAGAAAGAGAACACTTTTATCCGTCATAAGCTACTATCATGTGATTTTGCGTTATCGTTTATTTCTTTATGTTCAGCAACAGTAACGTTTTCAAGAGTGAGGTTTGGTTAGTCAATCCCCCTTTTACGTAGATCAACAGATTTGAGAGGTCTGTGCGCTTCTGTATAGAAAATGTCTTCTTGTGCAATGTGAGGTTCCTAAAGAATCATTGTCAATAAATAAATATGATCAACATATCTTCTTAAATGTCTATTGGCCACAATTATATCGAATATATCAGAACAACCAACGATCATCAAATATATATAATCACTAATAGCTATTATATTTACATATTAGGTTTAAGTGGGATATGTCCAAATATATTAAGGAAAACTAAGAAACAGTATAAGGTCGAATAGTTGAGTATAAGGTTTTTGGGCCAATAATAGTAAATTCTTTATTAAATGAATTATTTGATAAGTGGATTAAAGTTTTCCAATAAAAGTAAGTAACACCTTACAACAAAATATGAGTAAAAAAATTAAACTACAATAATGTTATAAATAGTAACTTTAACTTTATTATAGAAACAGTGTTAGATTTCAATTTCATTAATAAGAAAAAGTAAATAGAAATGAATGGGAATAATTTTAATTTTTTTTATACTTTGTTTCATCTTAGGACATGAATATTATAAACATGCTGCTGAACAACATTTACATCAATATCAGAAAGTTGGCGGTAGTTTTTAAAATGTTCAGAAAACTAATCAATGTAGTGTAATTAAACATTTGTTTTGGGTGAAATTAAATGTGTATTTTAAGTTCTAAATTAATTATTTTTTTCCTTCATGAAATATTTTACGTGGGAAATACAGTTCTTAAAACTTAACTCAGTGGCGCGACATCCCATGAGGGACAAGGCTTACAGTGTCCAACTTAGTATACGCGACCTTGGACCCTGAGGTGCTTGAGCTTATGTTTGAAATACAGTTCTAGGGAAATTTAAAATAATAATATATCTACTTACTGTCTTAAGTGTATTAAAGTATTCTCTCTCTCTCTCCTTTTCTTAAATGCACCTAATTTTGTTTTTACACGAACTTTTTTAACACGATTTTAAATTAATACGAATTAGAAAAAAAATAGTTCTCTTTTTACACGATTTGCTTTGATTTAACACAATCGACTTGAACTCTCAAAATAATATTTATTTTTATTTTTATTTTTATAACTACAGCACTGGTGGCGAAGAATGTAATGCGATTTCCATTCTTGGGAATTCCCCAAATTTTACGTCCACATTATGGAATTTTGCCGGCTTAGCGAATATCGAAGCATTGAGCTCACCATACCTACCGTGATGATAAAGGTAGTAAAGATTACTAAAACAAAGGATGCTACACAACGACGAAATACTGCTCGAATGGGTACATGCGATAACCTAACCAAAACACAAAAACAACAATAGATTACTGATTTTTTTCTGAAATCGACTGAAACATAAGCACCCCAGGGAGGTTAGTTCTAATTTTGTTCAAGAAATTACAGAAAAAAAATTCACCTATGGAGCATAAAGAAGATAACCAATACATTTGTTTCTGATAGTAGTAATATTGCGATCTTACGCAGACGTATGCATTTACTGTGAGAGAGTGACAACGAATAAAATCTTTCTAAGTAATACTCATATTATTCTGCCTAATTTCTGTGTACATGAATTAGTGGTAGTTTTTTTTAATTGTTAATTTACTTTGTACTATCTGTTGTTTGCACAATCTATGAAATAAAACGCTTAAGATCCTAACATGAAACATCATGGTTTTATTTAAATAGTTTTGCTTATTTCTTAGGAATGGAACCACGAATTGGTTTAATATGTATTCTTAGTAAACATATCTGTCGTCTAAGAACAGAACAAGACAGAACAGATTATAAATTAGTGTAGCATACCTATTTCCTTGGAATCACACACACATACATTAGTATAATTATAAATAATATTCTCACTTTACATGAAAGGATTTAAATTTGTCTTTGTACCTATTGTTACGAAAAATGATACAAATTAACTGATCCTTAGCTCTTAAAATTTTAAACGTATTAACAGATTCATTTCTGACAAGAAAAAAGTTAGAAATCATGTATACAATCAAGAGACATTTCCCACATTCACTACTGAAAAATAATTCTGATCATAAAAACTGAAAATTTATGTATTATCCCAAAGATAAAAACAGCTTTACACTTGTAAATAAGCGTAAAAAATCATATCAATCTCGTCATAAATTATCTTTCTGATAAATTGCGTTATTTCTTATAAATGAAGCCAGTTTCTCTCAAATGAATCAAGTAAATTTTTAATACAATATTAAAGCGTTACATTCAATGTTTCTTTTTGAAATATTACTTTTAGTTTCACATTAACTCCTAAAAATTGGCTTACTGGAATTCAAAGTTCTTAAGAGAAATTCTGTGTTAAGATATTTTACTAGCAAACCTGTGTTTATATTTTTATAAAAAATATAAATCAATGTATTTGTTCATTTAATTAAAGCTAATAAATTTATCAACAACATCAGTACCACATAAATAGCAGTTTTTTTTAAAAAAATTTAATTAATAAACATAATGTTCTCCTTTGAACTAGTAACTGTTTCAAACGGGCGTTTCTTGGAAATATCCCAAATTTTCCACACAAATTTGATGTGTTGTTTATCTGAATATTCTTGTTTTTTTTAAGATTAGAAAGAAAAAAATCCTACATTGGAAACACAGCTTATTAAAGTAACTAATACATTATGCTCGATAATCTTAAAAATGTATTTTATGAAATATCAAACCGAGTCTAACCTGATAAATCAAAACCTTTGAATAAAATATAAAAACATAGAAGAGATCAGAAAAACGCAACAAAATCGTGAATTACATGTGATATATCTATATATAATCCAAAACACATCCATAAGCAAAATTCTATTACAAATTATCGTAATCGCCATTTGTGTTATGTTTTCTGACGTTCAAGTTAGTTCCTCTCCAGACACACACTCTACATAAAAAAATTAGATTGAATTAATTTGTCTCTTTAGAGCCATACAAGTGCAATTAGTAGGAGAAAATACAATCAGAGGTAAAAAAGACAATTCTTCACTTCATTTAGATGATTTAGTCCCTTAAGGCTGTTTTCCGTAAAACAACGAGAGCTCTAACTAAACGTGAAGCACATTTTCGGATAGAAAAATGACCCAATTTCCATGGAAATTTGCAATATTATAACTCATACCCCTGTTAACAATTTAGTGTTTTTAAAAATTTCAAAATATTTCCTAAATAGTTTCTTTTTTTTGTTTTAATACTTGATGGCATAGCCCATTAAAACATCACGGTATAGGGGAAAAAACTCGAAACACATTTTATACCAGAAAAAATGAATCAACTCTGTTAAAAAAAGGAAGTATGATAAAAAATGATGCTTTCTAAAGGATAGTGAAGCCAGAATATCATATTAATGTGTTTCATTTCTTTTATATCTGAAAAGAATGTTCCAAATTCGGGTTCTATTCTTTAACATTAACCTAAAAAACAGTCGTAAGTTCCAAATTACTACATAATTGTATTATGTTTTAACGTCTCACTCTGTAAGGTAAAGCGAAGATTTTTAGCGATGGACCTCATAATTTTGAGCCATGGCCAAGTAAAGAGGATGACACCTGACTTAGCACCTCACTCTACAAGTTCAAGAGCTTTGAGTCACGAAAAATTAAACGTGTTTCAGCCTGCCTACACAATGGGTCTTCAGTGGTATTACGGCTCGAACTCCTGACCACGACCACTAGGTTATCGTGGCCACATACTACATAAGATCTTTGAGGCTTCGTTTCATTTAATGGGCAACAGCCCATATCATCCAACATAATTGTTAAGTAATGGCTCCTAGATAAAAATTTGCAGCTCAACTTAACCTTCTACAAATATTTTAGTACCGATACAATATATAGCGTCTATATACAGTAATCTACACAATAATTTTCAGTGAGTGAGTGAATATTAACGTCGCACTATCAGCAACAGGAGGGACTTTGGCGACGGACTTTGTAATTTTGAACCAAGATCAAGTGACGAGGATCCCCCACCCCTAACACTCTTCTCTTCTCCTAATTTCCACTCCACACCAATGGTAGGATGTTTGAGCCTCGACATAATTAGCTTGTATCAGTTTCCTCTGCATGGTGGGTAAAAATATCTTCGGATATAAAGGGTGTTTTTTTAGAGGTATAGAACTTTAAAATGCAATAAAACAACGATGTATTATTCGATTGACATGAATTTTTTTTATTTGAAAGATAATCTTGTGGCATTACATTTTAAATATGATTTCTGGCATATGACTGCCATGGCTGGCTCGGATGTAGTCCAAACTGGACGTCCAATTTTCGATGACTTTTTCCAACATTTGTGGCCGTATATCGGCCATAACACGGAGAATGTTGTCTTCCAAATGGTCAAGAGTTTGTGGCTTACCCGCATAGACCAATGACTTTACATAACCCCACAGAAAATAGTCTAGCGGTGTTACATCACAAGATCTTGGAGGCCAATTCACAGGTCCAAAACGTGAAATTAGGCGGTCACCAAACGTGTCTTTCAATAAATCGATTGTGGCACGAGCTGTGTGACATGTTGCGCCGTCTTGTTGGGACCACAGCTCCTGGACATCATGATTGTTCAATTCAGGAATGAAAAAGTTAGTAATCATGGCTCTATACCGATCACCATTGACTGTAACGTTGTGGCCTTCATCGTTTTTGAAGAAGTACGGACCAATAATTCCACCAGCCCATAAAGCGCACCAAACAGTCAGTTTTTCTGGATGTAACGGTGTTTCGACATACACTTGTGGATTAGCTTCACTCCAAATGCGGCAGTTTTGTTTGTTGACGTAGCCATTCAACCAGAAGTGCGCTTCATCGCTAAACAAAATTCGCTTATGAAAATCGGGAACAACGGCAATCTCGTTTTGAGCCCATTCGACGAATCTACGCCTTGCTTGATGATCGTTTTGATGAATTGCCAAACCAAACTGAGAATAAATCACTTGACAGCTGTTAAATCAGTCGCCATCTTGGAAAGTAATGCCAACTTAAACTTCTATACCTGGAAAAAAAACACCCTTTATGAGCAAGTATCCTCATAGGTAATAAAGAAATACAAACATAAAAGTCAGTTTTTGTTCTCAAAATCCAAGTTCTGATTCCATTAAAAATAAAGGAGAATATTGAGAATTACAATTAGAGGAAGGAGGTAAATAGTATACAGAAAAAGTACTGAACAATAAAAAAAAGTATAAAAGACTGAGGCACGCAACAAATTTAAAAATTTTGCTATACAAAATGGTATGTTTTGGATGTTTTCTGTGTGAATGAGAACAGCGAAATAAAGTTGACAACTTTTCAACTTTCTGTTTGTAAACAAAGTTAAGTCTTTTTATATGGCCCATGAAAGGGAAGATTACCAAAGGATACGTATAAGAGATGCTATTTTCAATGGCCAACTTGCCAACTTTCATACACGTTTTTGAAGCTTTGAATTCCTCAAATAATGTTTCATTCTTTTCAAGAGATTTAGATTTCAGCTGTTTTTTCCATTCTTCATAATGTAATTTTATATTCTGAATGAGATTATCTAGTAAATAGTAATTTTTTCTTAAGTAAAAAAATGTGAGATGGGTGTTCAAATACAGGATTGGCAACTCCTCCTTCAAGTTTCTGTGCAAATTTTCACTTGCGATGAGCAGATAGTCTCTCATAATTGCTACTTTTACCAAAGGTAAGTACTTCAGGCCAAACTTTCTGGAATCTTATCTTTTCTCAAATAGATTAGGGACTTGATCACTTTATCAGCAATATTAACTTTTTCATGAACTGATAAATCTTGTGTGGTTCAATTAAAAAAAAATTCAAAATCTTATTAGAATTTTAATTATTCTTCATAAATTAACATTACACTAGAAGAACTGTAAGCCATTCCTTTCAGTTCCTGTTTTTAATTTTAATTGTAAAATTAAATTTTTTGATAGAAATCAATAAACGCCAGTGTAAGTATGAATGCAAGTAAAAATGATAAAACTAACTGAACACGCAATAAATTGGATTTCTTTTTTTTAATTCCTACTTTTAGTTCACTCTCTTCTAAGGATTGCAATACCGGTATTTTGAGCTATTTGTACAATTTTGTATTACCGGTATTCACACGTTTAAATACCGGTTTTTTGGTATTTACTAGAATTTTTTAATATCTTCTCCACTATACGTTCATTGATCGAAACATAGCAAAGTAGTACACGTTTTTGTTTTTATGTCACTTGAACGGATGAAATTAATTAGACTGTGTATATAAAGTTGCATCGAACAATTAAGAGAAGTGATAAAATATGTGAAACATCCACACAAGGAGGCGGGCCAAAACTATTCTATTACAGCTCAGAGCGATACTGCACCCGCGCAGGATTCGTAGTCTGATATTCGTATCTATGAAAACAAAGTTGTATTTGTGAAGAAAGTGCGTAATATTTAAATATTTTTTTTAAATTGGTGAGTTTGTAATTCACATTATATTTGCATATCATACTTTGGGGCTCAAACTATTTTTCAGATTTATTATATATATATTCACAAATAATGACCCATAATAATGGATAAGAATAATTTTAAAAAACATAATAAATTAGTTGATAATACTTCGGTTTGGTTTCATTATTTATATGATGAAAACCGCAGAACATACACAGTTTGAATAGTAATATTTGCAGTTTTTTTGTGTGGTTTAAATAAGTAAGTTGATCCTTTACTTTTTTTGTGATTCTGTATATACTGTTATAATTTGTAAGTTACATATTTTTTTTGGGATATTTACATTCTTTAATATAAAACTGGCAAATAAAACAAAGACACACACACAACACAACACTCCACTAACACAACACACACACTTGTGTTTCCTTTCTTTTTCTAAAATTTCTAATACCGGTATTAAAACCGGTATCCCGGTATAAAGATCTAAAAAATATCGAATACCGGTATTGAACTTTTGGTCCGATATTGCAATCCCAACTCTCTTCCTATATATGTTTGTTTATATATATATATATATATATATATATATATATATATATATATATATATATATATATATATATATATATATATATATATATATATATATAATAGTTTTTCCATAACAGTTTTTTCCACGCTAGCAATATTTCTCTTTTTTGGATTGTAATGGTTCCATGTTTTTGGTTCTTTCGGTTTGTTCTTAAGATGCTATAGGATTTATTAGTCTTCTTTTTAATTTATTTACTTCTCTATATGTATATCTTATTCAAATTTTCCTTTGTACTTAAAATACTCTCTATTCATCCATTCAAATTCAAATATATTATTTAAAACTTGTAGTGGATGACACTTGATGTTAGTGCAGTTATTTCAAATATTAATTATTTATTTAAATTAATAAAGGAATAAATAGTAACAAACAAAAATAATAGTTCAACACCGTATATAAAAAGGAAATTCACTCGTGTTCCTGTAGCGCAATGCATAGCGCGTTGGACTTCTAATCCAAAGGGCGTGGGTTCGAATCCCACTTGGGGTGCCCTAATTTCTGAAATTATGATTTCTTTTTACTATACTATTTTATTTAAATAATTAAATTCAATTTATGAATAAATAGTAACAAACAAAAATAATAGTCCAACGCTATGTATAGAAAGGAAAATGGAAAATTGAAAGGGAATTCAATTCTATTTTGCCAATTAATATCGTGATTCTGTCATAGTATATACATATTTATATTAGTTGTAATTATTTGATAAAAGGTAACAAAAATAAAAATTTTCTTTGTTGACAAAAGTAGGAATTGTGTTAAAAAAATTATTTTTAAATTACTTGTTTTTCTCTCACATCGAAAATTATTTTAATGTTTCCCTTGTTTTAAATTTGTTGGAACACCATCCATTAATTTGCGAAGCACCAGAGTTTCGCGGAACACCAGTTAAAATACATTGCTCTTAAGTTTATTCAAAACAATTAATCAAAATTCTGAATTTCCTAAATACAATTAGCGGAAATAATTATTTATGAATTTCATGGTAACCCGGTAAAGTCCAGGAACTGATGAGTCCCGATTTTAGGAATCACTTCCTCGACGAGTATTTCATAGAAAAATGGTTGTTTATCTATTTTAATTTCAATTTCAAACTATCGCGTTTAGAAAGTTTCAAAGACTAAAATATCTAATCAGATTTCACCATGGCCACTTTGCTCTATCTCCAAATTACACTATTCTTTGTCAACTCCCAGTTGCGTAGTTCTCTCTCGCTCTCAAGTGTAACATTAACTAAGCAAAAACCATAAATAAATAATCTCTTGTGAACGTTCATTTTTAAGATCAGGTTTAAAGAAATAATAATCGTCTTTTTAAATACTTCAGCTTTCAGATAATTTTATATGCATTTTTTTAAAAAAAATTAAATTAATATTCAATTAAATATTAAACCGAAAGAAAAAAAAGCGAATACAAAAATTATTCATCAGTGTTTTTTTCCCTCATGAACATTTTATAAAATGGTACCAAATGCTACCAATGTTACTGTTTGTTACATACATATATAAACTAATAAAAAAATACTAATTTAAAGAAATTAAAAATCGAAATTAATCAAATGTATTATGTTTAGAAAAAGAACATTTCTGCGTCTTTTTAAGTAATAGTAAAAAAAAAGTTATTATGATATACTTTAAAAAAATTTTCCTATAAGAAGAATATATATATATATATATATATATATATATATACACTGTCCAGTCACATTAATGTGACCACCACGTACTTTCGACTTTGACGTTAAATAACCAATCACAGAAGGATGTTGGCATCGCAGTGCTATTGAGCGTATATAAAGAGTGTGTGAGGGCTTCGGAAAACACTACAATCGTTGGCGTAATGCAAACATGTAAAGAGTTATCCGAAGTCCAAAACGGCATAATTTTTGGCTTTCGGGAAAAGGTTGGAAGCATTTCCGAAACGGCTAAGTTTGTGGACTGTTCGTTTGTCACCGTGGTTAAAGTATACCGTGCATGGCAAAATGGGACCGTCCAAAATCAGTGACGTGGCAAATGTGGTGTACCACGGGCCATAGGTGATAGAGGTGACTGATGGCTGCAGAGGTGAGTTCCGGAGAATAGACGTGCTACCGTTAAGCAACATACCACCCAGATGAACCAAGGGGCTACCAACAGTGTCTTCCAAACTACTGTTCAGCGATCGTTGTTGCGTCTGGTTCTCCGAAGCAGGCGCCTGGTTCATGCACCTATGCTGACTGCTTCTCATCAGCAACGGAGACTGGAATTTTCATACAGGTACCGCAACTGGGCATCCAATGAGAGGCGACAGGTAGAGTTTTCTGATTAATCACGCTTTATACTCCATCGGACGGATGGTTGGTGGCAAATACGGCATGAAACGTCTAAAAGCAAACACCCTGCAACAATTGCTGGCAAGGTTCAGGCTGGAGCATTATGGTCTGGGGAATGTTTTCCTTAAATTTTCTGTGTTTATTTATCATTGGGGAAAGCACGATGGATCAATAGAAGTACGCATCTGTCCTTTCAGACCATGTCTACCCCTTTATGCGCATTGTTTTTCCTCAGGATTGTGGCATCTACCAGCAGGACATTGCGGAGTGTCATACAACTGACAGCGTACGTGCGTGGTTCAAAGAGCACCAGGATCAGTTTATCGTTCTTCCGTGTCCAGAAAACTCACCTGACTTAAGCCCAATCAATAATCTATGGAACCCTCTCAATCGGGTTGTTCGCGTCATGGATCCTCACGCGCGTAATCTAGTGCAGCAATAGAGTCGGCATGGCTCAACATCCTAGTGAATACCTTGAGGATCCTAAATGACTATTTCCCCTCTGCGAAAGATGGTTATTCTGGCTTTTTACAGTGGTCACATTAATATGACTGGACTGTGTATATAATTGGTTAAACCCCAAATTTATAAGAATATAAAAACTGTTCTCAGTCAGTATTTTTCTATTATACCGCATAATTCATGTGTTTAAGCTTCCAATTTCTGCAGGATTATTCTTTTATGTTTAATGTTCTAATCATTTTAGTCTTTCTAGAAGACATATATAAATATATGTAACCTTACCTATGAAAGAAGGGAATCACAGAGTTAGCATAGTATATTACTCTAATGCATTATCTATTCACTAGAGTAAAAAAAAACTTATTTAAAAAATCAAATTTGAACAATAAATAATTATTTATTTTTATTTGCTTATTAAAAAGAAAAAAATATCTACTTTTTGAATAGTGCGTATTTTTTAAAAAGTTCTTAACAGGTTTTGCGTGTAATATGCAATTTCAAGTCATCCTACTTTAAATATCGGTAAACTTTTCAGAATTTAAAAGGATTTTTCGTAAAAGTATTAAACATTCAATACTTTTTTTCTATAAAAAAATTCGCATTCATAAACTGTATAAATGATTCATCAACACTATTTCATCTTTGCGGGATTAGTCTTTCCGTCAAAGTAAATGAAAAAGCTTTGTGAGCAGAAAATGATACAAGAAAAAAGAAAATAATACTATTGTTTCTCCAATCCGTCTGTTCTATATCATTTTCTCTTTAATATGCGTTTCATTTTAATATCCTTCAAAGCCTTCGTCGGAGGAACAAAAGTATAAGCCTATAAATTTACACTTGCGTAAAATTCATTTGATACCTTTCTAATTCGTTTTATTACATGCAATACTTTTTACTAAAATCCTCAAAAGATATCTTTCAAAACACAGCTGCTCATGAATTAAACCGTGACAGTTATTTTCCCCAAAAAATATGAAACACAAAAAAGAAAAAAGAAAAATTGAAATGTTATACACGAGAGAAAAAAAAATCGTTTTTCCGCTGCATTGCATTTCCATTTTTGAAAGCGATGAGAAAAGAAGTATTTTTATGCGGAGATTTGCTTTCTAATGGCTAACAGAAATATTCAGTATATTTTAATCACAAGCTACGGCGGGGGAAATTTTTCCATTAATTTTAAGTTTTCAGACGACGCTGAATATTATTATGTTTTTGTTTTTTTTCCGAGCTAGTGTTTCACTCTTTGCTTTAAAATTCGAAGAGAATTATAATACATGGAACACACCGTTACAATTGTTCATAGAAAGAAATATTTGAAAAATAAAAAATACCCTTTTTTGTGATGCACATACTGAGTCTGGTATTCGCAAAATAAGATGTAAGTAACCTGATTAAAGATTCCAAAAAGAAGTTATTGAGAAAAAATACATTACCTTCAAACGGAAGCATAAAGTGAAACAAAGTTTCAATTTTTGATTAACCCAGCATCTTTTTTTTATATATTGAACCTTGTATCTGAATTTAAATGTAATTTGTGGACTTTTTTTTCCCTTTATTTTCATTTTCTTAGATTATAACGCTATGGTGATAACGGCTGATTCTAAAGGAAATAACTTTCTTTGAATTTAATTCACATGAATAATTTATCAAGGTTCAGTTGATTTCACTATTTATAAAGTCCGTTTCTTTCAAATTTAATAAAATTTTTATTCGATCATTTTTTTTCTGAGAATTGTCATAAAAAATGCTGTTTTTAGTTTTTCTGATAGTCTTCGTGTTTTTTTATGTTTTTAGTATTTCTAACGCATGTTAAAAGTAGTCAGAAACATAAACGTGTCCTCAAAACTCGAAAAAATAATACCTTTCTATTTTTGGGCTTAAAAAGTTTCAAAAGAATGAATTTTTAACTAACTTGTTAAAAATAGATATGCTCAAATTTTAAATTTATCTTAATCCTTGTTACGTGATCTCTTAGAGTATACTCTTAACCGCTTGAAAATAAATATTTTATTTCTTGATTCGTCAAGATTTTGCAATATAAAAAAGAAATTATTTCTATTATAACTTTTAACTGATTTTTACAGAAGCATAATTTCCATATAACTTGCGACATTCTTGTAATAATTAAACATTTCTAGTTATGATCAAACATCCAGTAATGTAAGGTATGCTTTCCAAAAAAATCAAATATTATTGTTACCATAAATTTATTTCGAAATAAAGTACTGCAATGTTAGTATAAAATGTTTTATGTTTTATTGACGACAATATTTTATTCATTATATAAAATTGATATAGAAGAAAATCTGGTTATATCGAATTGGTTTAAATATGCTAAATATAGTTTAAGTTATGCTTTATAGTTTTTGTCTTAAGTATTCGGATACCTTAAAAAGCAGCACCAATAGGTGACAGACCTTGTAATTTTGAGTCATCAAATGAAGGTGACACTTTGACTGCCACTCAGGTATTCAAACTTCCCCACCACGCTAATATGTGGATGCTTAATCTCATTAATTTTGGCATGCAGCAGACGGTCAACTAGACAGTCGTCTTTCTACAAATTTTCCTCAAAATAACTGAATTGAAGATTTAAATGAAAATATTATGTAAATTTTACACTAACAATAACTTTGTAATACTTTTATTTTCCCTTTTCAAATAAAAAAAGTAAACAATAACGGTTTTTTTTTACATTATAAGTAGCAATTGTGAGTTCATCAATATATGATTTATTAGAAAATATAACTGTTAAAATTTCTAAATGTCCGAGATTTGACTAATCTCTAAAGACCTATTATTTTAAAAATGAATAAAGCTACTGCATCTGATATTATACACACTTAACATTAATTTGTACATATTTCAAAAGAATAAATTTTTCTCAAAAAGAAAATTTTACTTTTTAAAGAGTTATTAAAATGCAGTTTGTTATAATTTTAATTCTTTATGAGGAATAAACTTAATGAAAGCTAATATATATAAGCACGTTACTTTTACTTCGAAGTTTTATTTATACTGCTAGAACAAAATCTACATTTTAGAAAAGGGAGTTTAAACACATTTTATTTAGTATTTTTTTGTAACATTAGTTAAATTAAGTAAAAAGTTTTTCTTCCTTTGTTTTAAAGAATTATATAGATAATTTAAATATCTGACATTAAAATGTAAATAAATTCCTGTGTTTATATAAAATATAGATTCATAGTTCAAATTTCATTGACTTTAATAATTTTTTTCATAAAAAAATTGTAAATTACATTTACTTAAATTTTAATTATTATCCTACTTTAGGTGAAATACTAATCTATTTAATTTTGACTTAGTTTTATTTATAATTTTAATTTAACATTATTACTTAATTTTAATAATTTTATTCATCAGACAAATTGTAAATTGAATTTACTTAAGCAAATTATTATCATACCTCAGATAAAATTATAATAAATTGATTGAAAGTATATATTCAAGGTTTCTTTTAAGTTCCATTAAAGTATGTTGAAAATTTTACTTATTATTGCGACACTCAAAAATAAAGTGAAACGCAATGAAGATATTACTATGATTTTAAATTATTTGAAAGCAATTACTTTAAAAAGTATTAAAATTATATTCATTTTAAAACACTTATATATTTTTATTAATTAATATTTTATTAAGAAAGAGGGTTTTTTTCCTAATTTGTCTGGATTTTTAAGTAACAGTAAATAAACATATATAAAAGTTGTTCTGTAAATATTTATAAAGTTACTTTGTTTTATTGTAGCTTCCAGGGGGAATTTCTAAAAGACCCTCATTAATTTAAATCTAGATTTTATTTTTCAGGTGTGTAAAGTTAATGGATTTTCTAAAGTGATAAAACTAAAACGAGATGTTTCTTTATTTGGTTTCATAATAAGATAAATTACTTTTATTTTCTTTCGTTATTTGAATACTTAAAAAAAAGAAAGACAAATTTCCAAAAGAAATTATGCGCTGAAATAATGTTGAGTTATAATCTTTATTGCTCAACTACATATGCATCATCATTATTGTTTAATAAAGGAAATTTTTATTTAATCGATTTGTCACATCTTAGCTATGCATAAGGTATAAAACAATTAATAATTCACAAACTACGTGCATTAAGTTTCCAATGTGGCTTCGTTCCTTAAATCAGTAAAAAAAATTTGCTGTGGTTATGAATAAATTTTAAAAAACATTTTCTGAAAGAGTTTTGGTAAAAAGTACAAGTTTATTTGTCTAGGATAATTTCAAGATACGTATAGAAAGATATTTCAGCGAATGTGAGCTTTTTTATGTCTTGGTAGGGAATATTTTGTAGAACTGGGGAAGAGTATGTTATTGAACACGTTGTAGTAAAGTTACACCAGAACTTTTGATGACGAACCTTGTCATTTTGAGAATCAAGATTAGATGACGAAAATGACACACACTTGAGTGGGCACTCACTTTCCTAACTTTATATCGCAACATGACATGACTATAAGAATTAACACCATATAAATGAAATGATCCATATTATTATACGCACTATATTTTAAAGGAATCATATTTCGAATACGCAGCTCAATTTGCACATATTTTGTGCATAAACCTCAATCTCTTGGCTGCTATAACCCTTAAGGAATTCAGAAAAAAAATACTGAGTACGTTGATTACTCCAATGTCAATACGCCTTTGAGAATCAGCTAAGATTATTTAGAGTTGGAATTTTTTATTTTAATTTTCTTAATTAAAATATTTCAATCTGTATTGGTATGAATAAATTTGCAGAATATTTGTAATTGTGTAATTCGTCAGTTTCTTTCAAATCCATATAGCTATTATTGGGCAAAATGTTTTAAAACGAATTTAATAATGTTAAAAGCTTTAGCTTTTTTACGTAATATGCGTCACGAATCGAGTATACTTCACATCCTTTTAAACGTTAGCATTTTAAACTATACAAATTTAGCTAACTTAGCAAACGAAACTAAAAACTAATACAAACAACAGCAAATTTTCTTTTTTTTTCACGAATCAACACATCTTTACTGATAGATAATGTCAAATCCAACTCCTAATTTCCGAGCAGATTGATTGAGTAAAATTCAGTTTAGTTACGGCTTATTAACCAAAAATACTTATTATTTAGACATTATCTTAACATTAATTAAATTCGAGTACTCAGCCTTTGCTGCAACGCGTGCATTCTAATTAATTACGAGTTGTAAAAAATTAAAATGATATAAAATTACATGAAGATAATCGGTTCCATGTTAGAATTATATGTTTTCTTCTCTATGAAGCTACTTAAGGAAAGTCAAAATTAATATATAGTTGTATTGTTTTATACGAGTTAATATATTTTGTATTAAAATAAAAATATCATGTATTTTGAGTGGTATAGTAACCGCTCATATTTTGTTAATAGTGAATAAAGTCGAATTAATTACGCTGCTTCAAATTTTGAAATACCTTTTCTATATTGAATGCAAGTACTCCTTGGAAATTCTCTTTTAAAGATTATAATCAATTACAAATATTGTGCTTATTGATTCTCATGATAGATTAATTTTTTTGTCTTCATTGTATTTTCAGTATCTCACTCAGCACCAGGCCAGAAAGGGCCAGTTATAGAAGGAAATTTACCTTGGTATCACGTTGGAGATCTTGTAAACTTGACTTGTTCTTCGGCAAAATCACCCATTCCAGTTCATATCCGCTGGTTTGTGAATGACATGGAAGTAAGTGAAACATTTTTTTTTTTTTTTTGCTATTGGAAAGTTAAAATTTAGTCGTAGAGCTAAAACTTCATTACTAAATAAACAAGTATCAGTTGAAACCACAAGAATATAACTAGATGGAAAAAGGAAAATTAAAGTTGCTTTAAAAATTAAAGGATTTAATTTATTAAGTTCGCAAGAAAAATAAACGGTCTGCAAAGCTTTATATTATTATAATAATGCATTTTAATATTATCATTATTCAATAATATACTTATTTGAATCTTGTCTATAAAACACACACATTCAAATTTGTAAATATATGCTCTAGATAAGAGATATAATCAAGATTTAGATACTAAATATTTAAAATTGGACCATTAAAAATTTGTGGAAGAAAAATGGATGGATTATTGTATCTACAAACATAGAATGCAATGTGAAAAAAATGTTGTCATTGATTCTAAGCCGCAACCTCAATTCTCTACACTTTTTTGAAAAAAAAATTCTTCAAAAGATTAATCGATATCCATTGCTTCAGAAATTAAAAAAAAATAATGAGAAATAAAAAAAAAGCTTAACAATTTATTTTACCAGCATTGAAAACTTTCAAATCCTTACTAATATTATAAACGCGAAAGTTTGTATGAATGTTTGTTATTCTTTCACGCAAAAGCAACTGAATGGATTTAATGAAAATTTTTAATAATATATAGCTTATACATCAGAATAACACATAGGCTATAATTTATAAATATATTGTGTGAAGTGTCCAAAATATAACGATAATTGTCAAGTAAGTAAGAAACGATTTTGCCATCAGCAAAAAAGACCGTGACAGCATATATCCATCTTTTATGTGTTAAGCAAAACTTTCCCTTTTTGTTTTGTCTACGTCATGCGTCAGTGTGTGCTCGCTTTTAATTTATTCCTTTGATCGGTGTAATCACTATTTTTTTTATTTCAGAATAAAACTAGATTTCAAAGGGAGAGGTGATGGCAAGATTTTAACATAAAATGAATATAACATAAAATAATATTAACGTATTACATTTCCAGATATATAAATTATTTACACTATTTTAAGTGTTCATTTCACAAAATGAGTAACAATGTGTTGCTTTTGCTGAGAAGAGATCAGCTTAGGAAGGTATTTTCAAAAATCGACCGTCAAGAGAGTTACGGGGAGTTATAAATAAATAAAAAAAACGCCTTTTATCAGCTATTAGATCTACAGACTTAAAATTTAACAAACATGTTTTTTTTGTTCAACTGAGATATGCAAAAAACTTTTTTTTTGTTTAATTTGCAATTCACGTGAAATTAACTCATTAAAAACTTCTTTATCCTTCAATCTGGTTTGTTTAATTTTTTAATTCACCCGTGTGAAGAACGGGTATACCAGCTAGTATATACATAAACGTACATCTGCTCTAATCGTCAGTATCATGTTTCAAAAATGATTTGTCATTCCAAATGTCACAGTGGACTTCGGAATAGGTGCCGGCTTCACCCTTTTTCCGTGACATCCAATATATCTGTTATGCAACGATTGTTCTTTAAATGATTGTATTCTAGAAGAATGTAAAAGAATTATTAAAAATTGTGTTAAACATTTAAGAGCAAAAATTATATCATTTCGCTAACGCCTTTGACGTATATCTGTTTCATCTTTGTCAAATTTTCAGTGGCTCAGCACTGTTTCCGTTTTTTTCTGCATATAAAATTGCCTGTCTTTTCACACTTGCGTCATAGTGAACTTGTCTTGATACTATCACCATTATCCTTGATGTTAAGGTGATTAAAAAAAAGCGTATAGAAAAAGCGAAGCAAAAAATCCTGAATATAAGCAGACAATATTTAGGATAGATTAAAAAATGGAGATAAATTGCGGAGAATGGGATGTCATCTATGCAAATGTGACCAAAATAGATAGATTAAGTTTTTACTTTTCATAGGGAGGGGAACTCAATTTCCAACATCTAACAAATGTTTTTCCTTCGATTCCATGCCGCACCCAATTTTCAATAGCATAACACAGAAGAAATAGTTTGGCTAAGATTCGAGTAAATACGGTATATACGATACACTGTTTTTTATAGAAGTTAAGTAATACATTGAAAAGCATGATAAAAATATAGAAAAAGTAGTAAAAGTTCCGACATCAGTATATGTTACAAACAAAAGAAAACAGTATCCTGTAACAATAGGATGAAAAGTAGTGCTGCTATCGTATTAGGGAAAAACTACGCAGCTTAAAATCAACTGTTTAAGAAGGAACAATTATTCACACACAATGAGTTGCTTAATATTAACCAATTTCATAGTAGCCGAAGTGCAAAAACCAGTTCAAAGGGGCCTTTTTCAACAGAAATATGTTATAAAGTCATATACGTTACATACAGGGTAATTCTCTACTAGACCGCCGAACTTAAAGGTTATGTAGGATGTACTGAGACGGCTCAGAATCACATAGGAATGCAGGGTCGCAAATGACGTAGTGTAAAGTTATGGTACAAAGAAGTAGACCAGAAGTCATCTGGCAGGACTGACAGCGGTACTGCAAGGAATTCCTTACGCTTTGGAAAATTCCTGGTATACCACATATCCTTTCGGCAGCTACAGATATTCGAGCGATGAGGTCTTCAAATGAAGGAATGGGTGTCACTTACTCCAAACTCTTTATGTGACTACAGAAAAAGTCCATGCACTTTCGAATATCTTTTGCAGTGCAACCTTTTAATAAAATATCTGCTGTTGCATTAATGTGTTGCTGTTTCTGATCTTTTTCTCTGCTTCTTTGCTCCTTAACTCTCAATTGCTTCATTTGCGACTCTGCAAATGCGACCCCCTATTTGATTTCAAGCCGTCCTTGTACCCCCTCCATTTACACTCTGTAAGTTCGTCGGTCTGGTAGCGAATCCTCCTCTCTCTCTCTCTCTCTCTCTCTCTCTATATATATATATATATATATATATAATCTAATTCTCTACAAACAAGAGATAAACATTCACATCAATCACATTCGAAATCACATTCGAATATGATACATACAGGCATGCGTATATATATATATATATATATATATATATATATATATATATATATACGCATTCATGTATATATGTATGTGTGCTCACACATTTATTTATAATGTGCATGCGTTTTAAAGAGATTGGGAAAATAGTACTGTTATAAATATCTATTTCTACTCCATAGAAGAATGTCTACTATATTGCATGGTAATAATGATTACTGCTTTTTCTGTACAAAATATAATATTTTAAGAAAAAAATGAATTAACACTAACTAAGCAAATGTATTATATTCAGATATAGATATCATGAACATAAATGAAAAATTGTAAATATATACTGAGAATCTCTAGTCATAATGTAATTTCTTTTTATTTCAGGCTAAATCGGAGCATTTAATAAAGTACCCTACTATACGATATTCAGATGGCACAGAAGTATCCAGCTTAGGACTCCGCATGAAAGTGGAACACTATCACTTCAAAAGTGACGAATTACGAATTAAATGCACCACAACACTGTACAGAATGCTTACCATGAGAGCTGAGAAAACATTGTTTAGGTATAACCAGCAAAATTCTGGTTTCCATACAGCAGAAAATAGGTGCGCAGGTACGAAATATATCCCATGTAATAAGAACTGCATTTCGTAGTTCTTTCGAAACCTGCAAAATTATGCAAAAACAATCCCCTTTTTGTATTTTGCTTTATTAATCCATCAACTTAAAGCAAATATTAAAAGGCAATTTACCTAAAAATGCATAATATATAGCTTACGTCTCTAAATTTTCACTAAAACCATTGACTTGTTACATAGGCAGTACGAATTTATCATCAAAAATTTTCAAAGCCATATTATCCTGATTAAGAGGACACAGTATGATTCAAATGGCAAAAATCGGGCCAAAAATCAAATGCAATATTTATAGCCTAAATTATTCTTTATATACTTTTCTATAACCTCACGAAATTTGAATGTTCTAAACTTAAAAAACGCAGAATTATGATAGTTTTTACGTTCGTTTTTATTCACATCCCTAAAGCAAATCAAAACTTTAAACTTACTTATCTCAGGAAGATAAAATAACTAGTTTGTCTTCATTTAAAATGCTATGGCTTTCTCTCTATTGTTCCTAATGTTTTGAATTTTATTTTACCTATTGCTAATAATACATGTAACAAAAGTTGGTATTTATTTTGGAATCAAAGCAATACTTATTTTTTTAAAAATATTTGAATACAGAATTTATACATTTTTTGAGGAATTTTCAATAAGCATTCATAAAAAGAAGTATTGTACGAATACCAATCATGTTAACGCAAAACCCATACCAACTTTGTTATACATAGTTTGACGTACATGTAAATCAAATTTCTTAAATGTAAGTCAACTTCTGTAGGAGGAGTAGCATTTTAAAGTAAATTCACAAAATTTAAGTTTTTTCCTAAAAATATTAAATGGCTAGCTTTTTATGAAATTTTGGGCACAAAATCTGTTTTACATAGTATACACACATAGGAGGGAACGAAAAAAATTTTAAAATGTTTAAATTAAAATTTTTTACTTAAATCGTACCATGTCCCCTTAATAATACATTTTTTACACCTTTAAATACGTTAAAATATAACCACTGTCATAAATTATATGTGTTCAGCGACCAGCTGTTGACCTTGACGGGGGTGTTTATTTGATCCACCGACCTACCGGTCCAAAGCTACGCCGTGCATGCCTTAGACGACAGAGACGAAAAAAATCCCCTTTCGGGCCAGTGGTTAAGGGCATGTCCTTTGTTGTTTGCAACTTTCAGAAGGAGGCGCTGCTGCGTATGTAATAACTATTGTTATACCAGGTGTCTCAAAATAAACAAATTTTAATTGAAAATAAACAAAGATATTCATTTACAGTTTTTTATGCCCCGTAAGGAAAATAGCCGCTTACTTTACAATGTTTTATTACACGGTTTCAATTGTGCACATCATTAGTCGCTAGCAACACTTCGAGTCTTTACGAGTAACATCATCTCAGCTTCTGATAGGTCAGCCGGCTTTTGTTTTTGACAATACGCTACCTAACATTAGAAATTTTTCATGCCACATAAATTATGAATCTTGAAGGTGAACTTCATTTATCGGTAGTCCAAAATTTACTCTGTACATATGTTTCAGATTTAAATTCGATAATCCAAGTTATAAATTTGTGCTTGTTCTTGAAGAGGAGCCATTTTGAAACGAGAATATTGCAAAACGGGGACCTTCCACCATCTAGTGTGTATTTTATAAAGCAGAAATTTACATATTTTTCTTTATGAAACATAGAAACGCAATCGAAAATCTTTGTTTATTTATATATATATAAATATATAATTTACTTTTCCGGGTATTCTATATAGTTTACATATATAATATCCCCTATTATATATTTTCTATGTCCCTATTATTTAAGAAAGAGCATAATTTAGAATGCGTATAGCTGTATACGTTATAGTCGCAAGAATAACCCTAAGTGAAGATCTTGCGATTTATCTTATGCCGGAATGTTTATTACTTAAATTAATAATGAAGTAATGAGTTTTCTGAATACTTATAGCATGAATTTTGTTAGTTTAGTGTTAATTATAATACATTAAGAGGTATTCCTGCAAATATCAAGTTTATAACTTAATTAGAAATTAAATAAGCATTTGATTTCATTGAAAATTAATAGACATCAATTAACTTGAATATGGATTTGAAACATTTCGAGCCTTATAAACTTTTACTAAGAACAAGTCACCTCTCATTTAAAATATTTATTTCTTAGAAATGCGCCAAATGCCCTTCTTATAAATTATTACACTTTTGGCTTAAGTTGGTTTTACATTTCTGGGATTAGAATAATGCTTAAATATTTTGCTTAAATCCCTTTGGTGGAATTATATGAAAATTCTCTAAGAAATATTAGCATTGCTTCCATGTCCCGTAATTTCAATTTTAGCTATGCAAATTATGAAAGGGATAAATGGAACACTTTGAAACCGCCACGTAATATAATGGGATATTTAAAGGGTTCATTGAAGAACTTGTTTGAAACATTTTCTACTTGTTGAACAATGAAACGTTTTAACCTAAGTGTTATACGTTAAGTTAATAAAGCCTTCTTAGCTTTTACATCCTAAAGGAAGAAGTTGACTAGAATTGAAGGTGTTAAAGCTACTTATTTTTTGGTCAGAATGTTTTTTTTAAAAAACTTCAACATATATATATATATATATATATATATATATATATATATAAATTGAAGAACTATTCCTCTTTTAGCTAATTTACTCCTGCTTTTAAGAATGCAAGATTCCTTTACAAGTATTTTAGTATATACTTTAAAGTACACCCGTGTATACCCGTGTAAAGTATTATATACTTTACATATATATATACTTGTATCTTATATATATATATATATATATATATAAACACAAAAATATGAACGTTAACAACATTAGGGGACTAATTAAATAAATTGAACGAACACACACATATGAAGCAACAGCAGGTAGCTCTATAACATGATGCTGGCAAACAGACAAAGAAACAAAGAGGGGGTGCACAAAAAACTATTTTTATACTGGCTGTGAAGTTTGTGTGACTGCTTCTAACAGAAGCCACGATTGGTCAGAAAATGCTGGAAGCAAGGTTTAGATGCAATTTTACAATTCGATTACTATTAAAATTAACGAGTTAGACCTGATGGACTGGACCAAGTAATTAAAAGTTACTTAAAAGGATACTAGAGGGAATTATATTACACATATATATCAAGATATATTTTATAAATGTGAAAGTATGTTTGGACGTTTGGTAGTCTTTCACTGAAAAACAACTGAATGTATTTTAATGAAACTATACAATAATATAGCTTATACATCACAATAACACATAGGCTATAATTTATAAAGATTGAGTGAAGTTTCCAAAATATAAAGATAATTGTCAAGAAAGTAGGAAAAAATTCTGCCATCTGCTAAAAAGCCCGTGACAGATTGCATCTATCTTTTTTGTATGAAATTAAAATAAAATATCAAAATGTTTTTATCAGATATTTTTTTTTCCTTTTTGAATGTTTTTCAGTACATGTAAATATATATCTAGGCTTTCCCCCATACTGTTTTTTTATAACTTACATATATATAAATATATATATGTTTATATTCAAGCATTAAAAAAAAGCAAACGTTTCAATAGCTATCTGTAAATTTTTCTTTTATTTATTACTTATCGAAAATGGATTTTAATTAATATATATATATATGTTTTTAAAAGGATTCTTTCTATTATATATTTCATTACTAAATTAATTATTTGTTAATTAAAAAGTACATCATCTACCATTTTGGATAAAATACATTTCAGAGATATTTTTAAGCTAACTATAAATAGCGATTGATTGATTCATGAAAATCTGAAATTTATTTTATTATTTTAGTTTCTTAGAATATAACTATTACTTAAAAAATGATGAACGTTTTTTGTTTTACTCTTAGCATCAGAATCATTTTATTTTTATTGTTTCACATTAATAATTTTTTAGCTAACGCAATGTTGTTTTTTATAAGTCATACATCGAAATTTGAAGCTATGTCTTATCTGTGTGAGGGGGAGGGGAAGAGGGAACAATAATTTTTCGCTGAAAAAAACCCGGGTTATGGTGGGCTAGAGAGAGGGAAAAGAAACCTGTCTTAAATCGAAAATATGTGGAACAAATTTCGAAAAAGGGAAATTTAATGAAACAATTTTAGAAATCATTCACATTGCGCGCGTACAAACACACACATACGATTGTTGGCGTCATGAGGGAAAGAGAAAGCCCGTACAACGCCGGGCCTTGCAGCTAGTATATATTATATATATATATATATATATATATATATATAATACATTGAAATGTGACGAGATGTAAAGTACTTTGTAGTTACACAAAATGAATTCAAATTTGATTTGATTTTGCTTTATTTCTGATATGTGTTGTTAGTTTTAACTATACTTTATTGCACCGGTTCATCTTCTCTCTTTTTTTTTTCTTTTTCTGAATCTTCGATGAAGTAATTTACTTTAGAGTTTAGTAAAAACATTTTAAATCTAGTTATTGTAGATATGTAATTTATATGTAATGTGTAAAAGCTCAATCACAGGGAGTATAAATCGCAACGTTGTCTTATTAATAACTATTTCTTTATACAATTCCAAATAAATACTGGAATGAAGAGAGAAAATAGTTAATGATGTTTATATTGAGTTTCTATTTGCATCATAATTTTATTTAAGAACTGTAGTAAAATATTTTTTGATTTGTAAGCAATTACAAAGTCTTCTCAAATTAAACTTAAATGAACAATAATATAATAATAAATAATTATTAATATATTAATAATAGTACATTAAATATTATTTTCCTTCAAATTTTGAGTTAAATGTATGCGGTATTTAGTAAAGCAATACATCGTATTGAATGATACATTCAGTTGCTCATTCATAAAATGTTTCAGCCTAAGAAAACACAAATTAATTTAATAATCCCTCATAAATAATTTAAATTTATGAACATCAAAAATGTTTAAAGGGATGTTTTAACCTATAAAACTTATTCAATAAAAATGAGTGGGATGGAAATTGAAATCCCTTATCAGGTAAATTAATAATATGCTCAGGCATTCAAGATCTTATCTGTAAAAAAAATTAAAAAGTGCCCCCAATAAACATAAATATTTTTAAAGTTTATCAAGGTTTAGGATGTATTTATAAATGTTCAGAATATATATACTCAATGTACGAAACGAACATAATTGTCACTATTTGATAACAAATTAAACAACGCTAAATTGTTGAAAATCTCTTATACACCTAAAAATATCTTCTTTTATCTCAAATTCTTCCCCGAGGATAGTCTGGTAAAAAAAAGGAAGAGTAAATTGTAACACCTCGAAAAATTGTGTGCTTCTAAACTAATTAACTTTCCCGATTTTCCCTCGTTATTGTTTTGACGGTTCAGATGGCTTCCCCAAATTTCGTTTTGAACAGTGTCATGTTTGGGGGAAACAACTGATTCGTGCAAGATAACGGAGTCAACTTTTGTTCCTCAAAATATTTTAACCGCTGACTCATTTGTCATCTTTTTGCTGTTGTGACACCTTCTGATGGAAAATTTGAACTTCATTATCTTTCATCATTATCGCTGTTTGAAAGTAATCGCTTAAAAAATTACTAAGCGACTCGGATTAGCATATTTTTCGCTCGCAGAGAATTCTGATAAAATTTTTGTTTTTATAAAATTTCACCAAACATACTACATAGAAATATGCAACTTTAATAAATAACCAAGAACTTTGAAGTTTGTAAGACGTCAAAAGTTTGTTCTTGCTGCTCAAATATATAAAAGAAAAATTTCAGGATACTTATAAAAGAATGAAAATGCTTGGCTTTGATATTCGGTTTCACAATCATTCTAGAGTAAATTGTATTTTTTTTATCTTAACAATGATTGATTTAAATTTCATTGGTATAAGTCACATATAATTATTTTCTTCTTACATACTTTGCTCCATCATTATCTGAAACAGAAAAAAAATCGTAGAAATATCAGCCTAAGAGTATAAACACAGAAAGTTTTTAAAACTATTTTAAGTTATTTGTTTTTAAGTATGGACCAATAGTTTGTGCACATAACTTCTGAAATATGTCAATCTGCGTTTTTTTTTAAATCCTCACAATCTAACATAAATTAGGACATAACATCATATTATACAATTAGCATTCATGATTTGCTCTGATATTTTAAGTATTAAATGGAATGACCTACTCACAAATGATATCATTTTTAATATAACTGGTTTTAAAATTTAACAAATATAAAATGTAAATGTAATGGTTTTAATTGTAAATATATGTATATATATATATATATATATATATATATATATATATATATATATATATATATATATATATATATATATAGTTTAATTTAAAAACATCATACGGATAAAAGAAGTGTATGAAGTACAGGACGTTTAAAATTCACAAAGAATAATTTACAAAATTATTTTATTTAGTCACTCTTGAGCAGTCAAAAGCAGATTTTGAAGACACATATTCATTCATGTTACCATTGAATTTTCAATTAATAAAAATTCCAATGGAGTATTAGAACGTGCATTTGAGAAAATTCTATAGAAATGAACTAACTTATATATATATTTAAATATATAAAATCAATCACAATTATCAATTGAAAAATTGAAATATATGAATCTTATAATATTAAATCTCATTTCAAAATATCAATGGCGAATACAAAAGATAAAATTCCATCTTTTTCAAACAAAAATAAAAAATTATAAAATAAGATAAAAATTTATAAAATATACAAGTGCAATCTCGGACTTAGGACCGATAAGTGGGGTTAAACTAGTTTGATGGCGCCAACCTTCCCCCATTGCAACTTGGTAAGTTAATTGGAAAATATCCAAATTTAAAAACTTTTAAAATTAAAAAGTTAAAATTAAACCATTATCCTTGAAAAATTAAAAAGTTAAAATTTAATCATTATACTTGAAAAATTAAACTATTCGCAATCACATTCTGAAAGATAGTATATATATATAAATATATATATATACATATATATATATTATATATATATACATATATATATATACATATATATATATTATATATATACATATATATATATACATATATATATACATATATATATACATATATATATACATATATATATACATATATATATATACATATATATATATACATATATATATATATATAAGTATATATATATATAAGTATATATATATATATAAAAATACATATATATATATATATATATATATATATATATACTCATTAGTTAGAAGTAAATTTAGAAAAATATGAATAACTAAGTAAGATTTTGTGAATTATATTAATGTTACGTACAATTTAAAAAATATTTTTTAAATCCTGACTCAAATTAAAGTTAAACTCATGTATATAACAAAAAAATGACGTACCAAGAAGGACTTGCCCTTTTGTAATGAAATTTCGTATACAAAGACATTAGAACCAAACACGCAAATGATTAAAATTTGGTGTCCAGTGAATGGATAGCGGGAGCTACAATGCATCGGAACTGCGCACTCAGCAGGTGTCTATAAGAAGCGATTCTCAATCTGATGGTCAAAGCTTCTGTTGCATTCCGATTTAGGATACCTTTCAACTACTGAAAAAATGCCTCTCCGCAGGATTTCAGCTTATTACGATCAACTGTTTGAGTTTGAAATAGATCGTATCATTGGACTGAAAGAAACAGGTTTGCCAATTCAGAGAATCGCTCGTCATATGGGTCGAAGCGACGCGGCCTTTAGAAGATGCTTGCAAGAATGGATGGACAATTTCAGATTTCAGCGTCATGATGGTAGCGGTTTACCTAGGGCCACAACAGAACAGTAGGATAGATTGATTGCCAGATCAGCTGTAACAGTGCCTAATTCATAGTTATCAATTATCAGACGTGCGACCTGCACACCGGTGTCCAACATGACCATATACAGACGGTTGATGGAGGGAATTTACGATCGTATCGACCACTACGTCACCTGCCACTCACGCCTGCGCACTGTGGAGTCAGATTACAGTGGTGCTTGGCGCAATCCGGTTGGAGCCATGCTGACTGAGGACATTTAACGATTAGCGAAGAATCCGGCTCCTAACTGTGTCCTGACGATCATCGAAAAAATGTCTGGAGATGCCCAGGGCAGCGAGTCGATCCTGCTTTCACTATTGCACACCTAACAGGCACTCAACCAAGAGTAATGGTCTGGAGTGCCATTTTTTTGACAACCGGAACACTTTGGTCGTCAGTAGAGGCACACTTACAGCCCATCGGTACGTCGACGCCATTCTGAGAACTGTTTTGCTACCGTTCCTTCTGCAGAACCCTGGCCTTATTTTTCAGCAAGATAATGCCAGACTACATACGGTCCGTGTTGCTATGAACTGTCGTACATATTGCCAAATACTTCCTTGGCGAGCCAAATCACCAGATCTCTCTCCAATCCAGCCAGTCTGAAATATGATGCGAAGGCGACTACATCTACCAGGGAATGTTGATGATTTGACCCTACAATTGGAGCAAATTTGGCAAGAAATATCGCAGGAGTACTTTACATTTGGCAAGAAATTTCAGGGTACTTTATCACTCAATGCTACGTCGTGTGGCAGCTTGCATCCAGGCGGGAGAGGGGTCAGAACCTTATTGAGCTCATTATTTTATAACTATGTAACTCTAAAATAAATCATTAATTTTTTTTTAAATTTTAATCATTTTCTATTGTGCACATAATCTTTCTACACACCAATTTGTGTCTCTATCGGGCAGCTGATTCTTGGTGCGTCGTTTTTTTGTTATAGAGTATATATATATATATATATATATATATATATATATATATATATATATATGTATATGTATATATAGTATAATAAAATAAAAGTGTAAAAGTTCTAAAACCTACAATGCCAAAAAAAAAAGAAATTGAAGTTCATGAGACACAACAAATGTAGAAACAAAGTCTTTGGAGTAAACTGGAAACCTACTATGATTCCCAAAGCTATCGCTGAATTAGGCCAGCAATTTAGGGTTAGCAATACTTTATGGATCCACCTTCCGCGTACAGCAGAACTTTTTCCACATAATAGTAAAAAAGAAAAAATAGAGCAATGTTTTAAAGTTAAGCCTACTTCTAACACGTGGATGATAAACCTGACGATACAGTAAAATGAAATTATGAAAATAACTTTAATGCATCTCTTAAAGAGATGAATAATAAGAAAATTTTATGTAGGAAAAATTAGGATACACAAATTTACATGTAAAAATATAAACCATGACGACAGAAAGCTACCCAACACAAAATGGTGCTAAGATTGGAATATAAATACAAGGGAAAAAAAGTGGCACTACCTAGTTAGTGATATATATATATATATATATATATATATATATATAATCTCTTTTTTATTTCTCTCTCTACTTGAAAGATATTTAGTGTTACAGTTAATTATTAAAACTTCTTTAATTCTTGGTTTAAAAACAAGTTTACAACGAATACATTTATAAAATTTCTATACATTAGATTACCCTTTCTGAGATTAATTAATTTTCAGAAAAAATGTGGTTTCAAACAAAATATCCGGATACTATTTTAACAGTTTAAAGAAAATGAGACATAAAAAAGTAATATCAATACTTACCAAGGAAACAGAGAAAAGCATTGAATCGAATAAGATATTTTATAATAAGATCCGGATCGTAGAGATTAATAAATTGATTGCAGATATTAATAAAAAATCAATTTATGAACAAAACTTCAAAATGTTTTATTCTTACACGTGTACTCATAAACGTGTTAATTACAAATAAAAAATAGAAAATATTTAAAATCTAAATTGTAGTACCTCTGTAAAATTGGTATAGATCAATTTAAGTTATATATTACAATTTATTATTCTACTGAATATGTCTTAAATTTTTAATTTCATGGATTTAAGAATTGTTTTATTTATCAAAATAGTTAATATATTTACAAATTATTTGTTGCATGTATTATAGTAATACTTTTCATAAATATCGGGATACGATAAATAACGATCTTTGAAAAAAAATTGAGTTTTCTCTTTCTTAAAATTAAATAATCTCTAGAAATAAACTATTAATTTCACTGAAAAATATAATGCATTAAATAATTTTTTTAAATATTGTTTAAGGATTTTCATTTTATAAATTGTATTTGTGTCTAAGGTTGATAATTAATTCCCTTATCGAATGAATGCTTAGTTAGAATTTTGTTAAAATGAAATCATCGGCCAGTATTGACATTTAAAATAGTTTTCTTTAGATACATTTTTATAATTTTTGCTTTTTTTATCTCAAATTTATAATTCCTTAGCTCTATTGTTATCTCAATAAATGATGTAATAAAAATACATTCATTCATACAATAATAATAATTTAATCATTATTAGTCATAAAAATAAAACATAAAGAGTCGATAAAATATAAGGATATTTATCTTACTACACGATTTGTAAATAATACACTCGTTAGCATTATTTATAAGTAAGCTTTAGTAAAGGGAGCTTTTTTTTAGAGGTATAGAACTTTAATTTGCAATAAAACAACGATGTATTATTCGATTCACATGAATTTTTTTTTATTCGAAAGATAATCTTGTGGCATTACATTTTAAATATGATTTCTGGCATAGGACTGACACGGCTGGTTCGAATGTAGACCAATCTGAACGTCCAATTTTCGATGACTTTTTCCAACATTTGTGGCCGTATATCGGCAATAACACGGCGAATGTTGTCTTCCAAATGGTCAAGCGTTTGTGGCTTATCCGCATAGACCAATGACTTTACATATCCCCACAAAAAATAGTCTAGCGGTGTTAAATCACAAGATCTTGGAGGCCAATTCACAGGTCCAAAACGTGAAATTAGGCGGTCACCAAACGTGTATTTCAATAAATCGATTATGGCACGAGCTGTGTGACATGTTGCGCCGTCTTGTTGGAACCACAGCTCCTGGACATCATGATTGTTCAATTCAGGAATGAAAAAGTTAGTAATCATGGCTCTATACCGATCAAAATTGACTGTAACGTTGTGGCCTTCATCGTTTTTGAAGAAGTGGTCCGCCAGCCCATAAAGCGCACCAAACTGTCAGTTTTTCTGGATGTAACGGTGTTTCGACATACACTTGTGGATTAGCTTCACTCCAAAAGCGGCAGTTTTGTTTGTTGACGTAGCCATTCAACCAGAAGTGCGCTTCATCGCTAAACAAAATTCGCTTTTGAAAATCGGAAACAACGACAATCTCGTTTTGGGCCCTTTCAACGAATCTACGCCTTGCTTGATGATCGTTTTGATGAATTGCCAAACCAAACTGAGAATAAATCACTTGACAGCTGTTAAATCGGTCGCCCTCTTGGAAAGTAATGCCAACTGAAACTTCTATACCTGGGAAAAAAACACTCTTTATATTTCATCAAAAAAAGTTACCTGACTGCTATTTAATATATGGTGTTAAACTCCATTGTTCCAAGCAAATTCAATATTCTCAGAATTTTCATAAATATTAATGAACAATTATTTAGACCCTTAAACACTACAGGTTTATTGTAACTTAGTAAAGTGCAATTATTGCATAATGAATTTTAAAATCACTTATTTAGTAACTTAAACTGTTTGTTTTAAAAAATTATCAATTTCCTTTATGCGTTTTTTTTATTTCTTTAGAGAATTTTATCTTACGAAGTAAGCTGAAGTTTACTTTTTTTCAAAGTACAAGTAAAATCACGCTATATTCATGCAAATTTCATGCTTCACATCCATATCTTTAAGTAACTTCTTTTTTTTCTAAAAAAGAAGTTGAGTTTAGCAAAATTGTTTTGAAACATTTTTCCTTTCTTTTTCTTCTTGTAAAATTCAGTTATATCATGCGAATTTCTTCACATTCCCCCATTTTTTTCTGTGAGATTTAGTAATCTCGTATAGAATCTTTCAAGACGTTTTCTTTTTTTTTAAACTCATTATCTTTAGTCTTTGTTACAGTATGAACTTGAACGAACAAGACATTTTGACAGTTAATTGTGCAGTTGGCTACTTCTTCTGTTACTTTTACGTCTAATAATTCGCTTCTCTGAAAAGAATAACAATGACATAATATTTTATAATCTTTTTAGGAATTACAACATTTATTGGGAAAAAATTGGTAGTTTATATATATATATATATATATATATATATATATATATATATCGTTTCTGGAATTCTTTTTCAAAAAATTTCTGGTAACTATTTAAGTAAAGGCTTCACTATATACCTTTACCATTTAAATACAGATTACACGTATCCTCGTGTAACAAAGATTTCTTTTTTATTTCTAGGAAATTCTTACCATGACAGAGCACTAAATTTCAATAAGTCTTAACTATTAGCTAAGTAGAGATTGATAATAAAATCAAATATGATAATCTTGAGTTCAATAGCCATGCTGTTGAGATATAAAGATGTAAAAAATTATACAAATCAATATTTATATAATATCAATCCTTTTCTACTAATAGTTTGCTTATAAAATACTTAAAAATTATGACTTATTCTTTTATGTGAAGGTCTTGAATCAATACCTTGGACTTTTATTACTATTACTTATAATTCTTTGGATCTTCCGATGCATTGAAATAACTTGAGAAGGAAGTAACTTTTTGTTCCTTGATTGCATCCGAATCTCATACGTAATATGCATAAAACACTTTTAAGCATAATAACGATGGGGTAAGTTCAATAACAAGAACAAAAAATTTTATTTTTATCGCGAGATCTGGTATTACGCTTATTTGCGTTCATGATAAAAATATACTGATTGTCACTAATATGAAAAATAAGTATATATATATATATATATATATATATATATATATATATATATATATGTAAGTCTGTGTGTGTGTGAATATGTATATATATATATATATATATGCCTGTGTATGAATAATTGTTATAAATCAAAAGAAAGATGGTATAGATGACATATCCTGCATATCAAAAGGTGCTTGAATTTTAAAAGAGAACCAAGAAGCACATTTAACAATATGCATGCAAAATCTTGCTTCGTGGTTAAATTCACCAAACCAGGGTTTATTAGAAGCATAATAGACTTTTTGCTCGAAATTGTCGTTATTTATAACCATGATCACATGCAAAAAAAAGGAACACTAAAAAGCGTTACTCCTCAAACTTCCACTAAGGTAGTAGCACACAAAGAACTTGCATACAATCAAGATTCGAAATCCCGATTCCAGTTCACTAAAAACAACGTTCGTTCACTTAAACATCAAGCTATTAAAGTATTAAAATAATATGTAGGAATAGAAAGATTCCGAAAATGACTTGATTGCTTAAAAGCCTTCATTTTCACACAATGCGTATAAATATATTTAATACTTTTCTTTTAACACACGCACTCATGGTTTACATTTAACTTTTCTAGTAAAAGATTTTTAAAAAAATCACTAATGATTTTTAGAAATAACTTTTATTTTTCCCTAAACGCAAATGCAACTTTGAATCTCTGTAGTATATAACATAGAGTGTGGGAACGGATAACCTGATATCTTGGAGTGTCGATTTTACTATAGTGCTGGTCACTTGTGTGAAGACTGGGTTGATGTATTCAAGACGACTTGGTACAGTGTTGGTTTTAGCTCGAGATCACCCACTTCGGCGTTCTGTTGTTTTGGTGACGGAGGGAATATGACCCATGGTGACCTCGGCATGGTTAGAGGGGATTTGAAATGGCCACTTAAGGGTTCAGAGATTTGTGCTTTTCACGTGTTTGTCTTCTCCAAAGACGTCAAGTGCTTTTATTCATGTCCGTTGTTATTTGGGCCTTGAGTAAAAATAGATAACTTATTCAATTTGCTCAGGTTTCCTTTGCAACTATAAATATGCATTTTCATGACAGATGTTACATTTTTAAGCTAATCTCAGAAATATACTTTGAAAATAAATCTTTATTTTTGTCATACTCTTTGTGATTCCCTTAAAAAGCATTAAACTTACAAGTTTTACTGAAATAGTAATGATGATGTTAAAAAGCATTAAATAAATTATTGTGATTTTTAATCGAACAAAAATCAATTTTATTTTTTGTAATCTTTCCCTATTTTTTTTTCTAATTGCATATTTACGTAGTATTTCACAGTTACCTTTCAAGATAGATTTCAGTTATGTAAATCATATTGTTTTTTGTCTTATAAGATATGCTATTACATTAAGAGCAAGTTTTTAAACTAGCTTATAGAAGAAAAAAACCGTATGTAAATTACACGCTTGAATTTGCTAAAATCTTGAGTAAAATTCACTTAAATAGCTAATTTTGATATTTACTTCAAAAATATGATGAATAGAAAATTCCACGAAACCACATGTGCTCTGAAAGCTTATTTTTTAAAACTTCCTCTATTAAAGAGAAATATTTATAGTAATTACTTTTAATTATTACATATTATTGACTTTTATTAGGCCTGAACCAAGAGCATTTGCGAACAAATTGACAACATTAAAATTTTCCTCGCAATTTTTCTTGCTCTTTTGTAAATTTTAAATAATTAAATGTACTTCAAGTTCATGTTATTAGAAAGTCCTAACACTACTAAAATAATATAAACACGAATATACTAATTTTGTAAATTCTTAATAATAAAGAACTACACACACACACACATTTCAAAAGCTACGTAATTTCAAAAATGCCGTTCTTTCAAAAGTGCTTTACGGCTTTATTTTTAGTGGTAATATGTACTTAAATTGATTAATATTGAGTACTTGTAGTTTGTGTTATATATCTATATATATATATAAATATATATTTGTAGCAACAAAATAAAGACAGATTGAGAAAATAAAGTACTTCAATAGCTTTATTAAATTATTAAAGGAATTTTGTTATTTTGGTCAAAATTACAATTTTCAGAAAGTTGGATACTTTAAAAATAATAGTAGAGTATTTGACATGGATATAAAGGTGGTACGTATAAAAATGAAATTATGCTAAGTGATAGACCATTGATTCTAAAATGCTAAGCTGAAAGCTAATATACCATTAATTCTGTTTTTAATTAGAGTCATATTAATGTCTACTTGTATACATAGGATCTAATGCAAAATATGCACCGCGAAGAAATCACTCAAATGAGCAAAAATTATCTGCAAAAGCAAATCAGCGTATTATTGTTAAAATTATTAAAATTTCCGAGTCGATGCACATGTATGGGATGAGAAATGGTCTCTCGGAGCTGCTGATTTAGCCGTATAAATAGAAAGCTGTTGGGAATGTCGAAAATAAGTCTATAGATACTTGCTAGTAGTAAGCCCTTCCTGAAAAGTTATAATTTCTCTATAATAGTAGAAAATACACATGAACAGCTGGTTACAAAGTTTGACAAGGAATCAATAATCAGCCTATGTAAAGGAGATTTTTCTAACCATCCAATAGCATCTATTATGAGGCACAGGACAGCGAAGTAAGTATTTAATCAATGTATTTAAGAATATTGGATGAGTCAGAAATATGGAAATGGTTAACCCGAAAGATTACGTCAGTATGGTATAAGAAGCTTTTATTCCATTTCGCAATGACGGACCTTGTAGCTCCAACTCAACAATTGGATGAAATTAGAGCACTGATACAGGTAAGTCATTCTCTGTTCCAATAATTGATCAATGTCTGATGCATGATGGAAAGAGTGTAAGAATTCTTTTGTACCTAATTCCACTCAGGCAACGGTCTTTACACCAACGGCTTCAATGAGTTCTCTAATATAGACACTGGGGCTTGTCGACTGGTAACAAGTCAAGCTTTTCGATTTATTCGGTTTTAATTTGGAGATCAGTGATGCCTGTACCAGCGTTATAGATTAGACTGGTGAAAGCCACATATATTTTTGAGCGTCTTATCTAACGTTGTACTGGTTTAAAGTATCATAGAGTCTCGCGCATTTTCTTAGCTGTTATTAATTGTAAATATTCTGGATAGAAAAGGGCTAGTCTTTATTTTGTTTTGTAAATTTATCCTTTATTTCTATTTCGTCTTTTGTGTAACCAATTTCAATTATATCTGATGTGTTTACCATTCCCTTTGGAGTTTTTATAAGCATAAGTATATATCAACAAATAAAAATAAATTAATCTTTAGTCAAAATCCTCATTTCAGAAAATATTTTACAACGTTATATAACAATATAAATATAAAAGTTTAGGCGTTAATGAAAGCAATATTTATTCATTTATTTAACCTGAAGTTTCTTTTTGAGAGTGTTATGAATAAATACATAGTAATATCAGTTTTAATTAAAAAAGTTACTAAGCAGCTGATTTTAAAATAATTAATTAAGCCTTTTTTTAATATCCTGGCACATTTCGAAGATTTGAAATAACACATGTTAAAATTAAAAGCAAAAGTTTATCTAGAAAACTACTCTTACATTACTTTAATAAAGAAATAATGTCTTACTTTCCTCGGAATTTTTTTAATGCTTCTCCCTCGTGAATAAATCATGTTAACAAAAAATATTCATTCTTAATTTGAGATATTTATAGGTTAATAAGTAAAGCAAAAGTATATTTCTCTTGTATGATAAATTGAAATATTTTTATTATTACAAAGGATTATTTTTTAAATGAATGTTTAAACTTAGCATGTTTTACATTTTTTCCCACTGCAGCATGCTATGATTATTTTCTTTATAATTGGTAACTTCTTTTTAATTTTATCAATCTAATTTTCTGTGTTTAATTTAATATAAAACATATATATGCACGAAATAAATGTTATTCAAAAATTATTTTCCTACGAATCAAAGTGTTATGTTCTCTTTTCAGATAATCTTAATCAGTTATAAAACTAATTTTTTTATATAGTTCGTACAACATTAAACTAATGTTCAACATAACAACGTCGTATTAAATATTTATTCATTTTATTGTTCAGGCATTTTATTGTTTTTTGCATCACACGTTATAAACTTAGAAGCAAACATAATTAATTAAGAAACTGAAAATAGTAGAAAATGATTAATGATATATTTATGAATCCATTTGTTCTAGCAATATGTATCAGTTGTTTTTAGGTATTGCTTCATGTTTCGTTTTGTACTACTCAAAAACAGATTAAATTTTCCGAAGAAACAAAATATAATTTAAAAGAATGTAGAAAATATAGAAAAGAGGAAATTACAAGAAGAAATAAAGTATAAAATCTAAATGATGCATGATATTTTAGAAGAATATTGGATAAGAACGAGAATTTCTTTTATTTTTTAAGTACGCAGTAAGTTATAAAATACTACTTAAATGTATGTGTGTTGCATGGTAATCTTATTTAAAAAGTAGTTCGACTTTCGTTTGGAAAATGCTATTAAAATTACTTCCAACTCATGTTATAATTTAGAAGCAAAATTTAGAATTTATTTTCGTTTATTCTTTCTGCAGATTTTTTGAAAAAGAAAATTATTTCTCGTTCAGTAGACACTTGTAACATAGATTTAAACAATTACTCCAATATTTTAATGATTTTTCTTTTTAATGACTTTCTATAGCTTCGAGTTTAATTTTCCAGAGAATTAACAATGTGTGGGATTTAAAGGTTCCCTAAGTATATTCAATAGGAATTAAATTTTGTCAAGAAATTTAAAATTAAATGAATTTCAATCATTTAGTAATTGATGTAGGGATTCAACTCCCCTTCACTTTCCGAAAGAGAAAAAGAGATTCAAGTTTTTATATAAAATACTTATCCTTAGAAAATATTTAGTAAAAATTATCATTTGTATATTTAAAACAAAAATAGTCGCCCATCCGGTATAGTGGTTAGCGACGCTGACTACTGTGCCGTTGGGACTGGGTTCGAATCTCGGAGAAGACATGGATGTTTGCAAATGTATAATGCCTTCGCGGCATGGGGGTACTTTAAATAGCCGTCGAGCCGCATGTCCTCTCGTGAGGTTGGTGGAAGGGGAAGAGAGGTGGGAAACCCCTGACATCCACCAGGGTCTTCTACCTCAAAATTGGGGTGAAACCGAGCAAAATCGTTCTGTCACCTGTATGGTGCTCAAAGCTTCGGCTAACGACAGGCGTCACTTAGCCCTTTGTCATGATGAATTTCGTGGGCCTTGATATGGCCTTTACCGATCAGGTGGCATTAGTAACATCAACAAAACAAAAAGAGAGTATGAATTAATGTAATTCTCTTTCTTAAGATGTAAACTTTAAATTTTACTTCTGCTTTTAAAATAGATATTTTATGAAGTTCATGTAGTTTATTATGACTTTTACTGTTACCAACCATTTCCGTCACATAGTTCACAAGTGATTCAATGCGTAATTTTAATCCATGGTGTGACTTACATTTTAAGCAGAAAATTGCTGTGCTGCAGCTGATATATATATATATATATATATATATATATATATATATATATATATATATATATGATGAGTCCCCAGCCTTTCATGTGTCAATTGGGGTAAACTTCAAGAACAACTCAATCCACCTCCCGCACAAGTACTTCGACCTCTACTTCCGTGAATTTACGGAAAACACGTGAGCGAACGACGCACTGGCTCCTGATCAACGCTGAAATAGGACTCGTTTTGTCATGGCTTGGACTGCTTTGCTGAACATTAGAATAAAATATAATGTGATAAACGGCTCCTGTCAACCCTTAAGAATTACTCCAATACATGCTGTATATACATATATATACAGAGTGATTCTAAGACGGACAAAACTTTATGTGAAAAAATTTTACACATTCAAACATACAACTGTGATCAAATAAGCCATGGCCATAACTAAAACACAAAGGAACTGGCGCATTTGGAAACTTAGTCCATGCAAACGTTAACGAAAATTCCGCATGTCATCATGTGAATCTATGTAATAAAGTATGTAAATCCGCACGACACTCATTCGCATGCTCATCAGTGATGCTTTTCCATCTGACGGGGATCACCTACTCAAACATCATTTTCTGCCAGAACACCTTAGCAGGACAAAATATCTCGTTTCTGCAACAGGCGTTGACAGACGCATTTAAAGGGGTTCCCCATACATCCGGTGGATAATGTTGTTTCAATAAGATGTGGCACACCAGCCCAGTACGAGGTGTTTGAAAATTTCTCAATGTAAGATTTCCAAACCGATGGATTGGGTGTGAGTTGGTTCTGTAGCTTAGTGTCTCACAATTTTTTTTGGGGGGGGAAGGGGTGCAGCTAAAGGCTCTTACGTATGAGACCTCCATTGAATCTTCTGAAGAGCTCCTCACCAGACTTTCGGCCGTTTAAGTTGATGTTCGCGATATTACTGGTATTTTTCACAAAGCTCGTCACTTCTGCGATGTTTTACCACATGCATAGCTACCACCGGTCACTTTTTTTTAACATTTACAATTCACAAGTCATTACAATGATCACAAGTTACATCGCTTTTGTAACTTAATTACTCTTTGTAAGATTTTGCTTCGTATTTCACATTATTTTTGATTTCTTTTAGCAATTTGAGTTTTAATTCTGAACATGTGCATTCATCAATGAAAGTTGTTTAATTTTGTTTGTACTATCAGTTTTTTAACTTTTCCCCATCTTTTATGAATCACCTTGTATGTATTGGGAAATGTGTCATTTATTTTTAAATGCAACTTAAATAACTTTCATTGCTCTTTGCAACACTTTTGTAAAGTACAAAAACCAAAGATAATTTTTAAAAAAAACCGAAATTAACTGACACAGTATTTAATAGTATATGTTGCAACATGTAAGCATTTTTGTTCATATAAGCTGTCACTTCAAAAATCTGATACGACTTTGTATTACATTATTGAATTTACATATTATATTGTACCGAATAATTGTAAACCATCAAAGATGACCTTGCGCGTCTCTCTCTCTCTCTCTTTATCTCTCTATATATTAAGATACAGAAATACAAAATTAAGGATAGAGGCTGAAGTCTTCTTTGCGGGGTTAAAAGTAGTTTAGTTTCTATAGTCACCATCCCTCTTCCGTTTTTAGTACTGAGTAAAATCCAAAAGATTTCACAATGGATAGATCTTCTTAACCTCTTGCACAAAATGCATAGACTACTGCAAGGATCGATGTGTATGTATTCGTATACATATGTGTGGGTCCGTTTAAAGAATTATACTCTTTCGTGTACACATTTGATATAATGTTGTTACAATTCCAAGAATATATTTTAAAACTAATCCCATTTATCTTGTCACCTTGTCACACGCATTGTATTTTCAGCATTCCTGTTTATTGCTTAAAAATATAGTAATTAATAGTTCGTGCTTTTAAATTTGAAAAATTGTCTGTAGAATGGAAAAGTATTATAATTTATGCACACATTTTGAATGAAGTAGAATTATTTGAAACACAAGAGTAAGCTATGTGCATAGTTATAAAATTATCCTAAGTATTCCCGTTTTGCAAATACGGAATTTTTTTTTACATAAGCTTTAGTTTATTCTTTTTACTTCGGGGTAAATATCATTACAATAATTTTGAAAATTTATTATCCATGTTGCATTAAATTTGCATAGTAGAATTACATGGCTTTTACACTTTTTAAGCACATAAAGTAGCATTTGGGCATCTAAGGTGTAAATCACCTCCGATGTCATCCTCATCTCTTGAGTTCGTTTAAAAAAATGAAGTACGAAATAATACTCTTCGTGATGAAGTTTCATAGTGTGATACGAAGAAGCTTTCGGTGAATCAAGCAGTGAAATCTATTTGGGATTGTCTTATCTCGATTTTGCTCATTATATTTCCATAATCTTTTAATCCAACTGCATTTTATGTTCAATATGAATAATACATATGGGGATAATAATAGATAGGTTGTAAAGTAGCCACTTAAACACTAGTAGTTCAAAAGTTCGAGACTCATTACCACTGATTGCTGCATACCATATCTTTCTCAATATCAAAAACTTTGAGGGGAATGAAAGTAAGTTACTTCCTCGTCACATAAATTCAGCTCAAATTTTCTACATAGGTTGCCAATAACTGCTTGTATTGTATAAGTAGAAGCCTATTAAGTTAAGAATTTGCGTTAGAAACGTAAATTATACATACATAATTTGCATTTGAATCTGCACACAAAAATGTACAATATTTTCAAAAAATAACAAAATATTATTTAGGATGGATGCCTTGAAGGAACTCGCATAATTTACCTCTTTTAAAAATGTTGTATTAGGATTTGATTACACTTATTTTTTTATCTTACTTTTTAATATAATTTTCTCTAACTTCCGTGACGAAGCATGCCATGATCTTTATATAAATTTAAATATGTTTGGTCTGACAGATAAAAGGAAAAAATATGCTAAATTTACGCATAAATATTAATATATTCTTAAATATTTAATATTTCTGTACATAAATGGCAATTTTCAATTTCAAATAAATTATTTCATAGGAATATTGAGAGTTAGTTGTTTATTGTAGACAAAACCAAGAATTGCTTTTATATATGTATTAGAAATAATTAGCTAATTTAAACATTATTATAATCTATACGTAATTACCAAATGAAAAACACATTTCGTTTTAACATGCATTATTTTAAGAAAATATATTTTTTAAAAAATTTTCTTGGATTATGCTACTTAATAAAGCAATGTATACGATTTAGATAAATCTAACACAGTAACTTTTAATGCACTTATTATACACATTTATCCATAATAACTGCGTACTATATTAAAACTAGTGACAATCAATTTGATTTTTACTTTAAAGCTATGTTTAAAATAGAAATATGCATAGATAAATATAACTCTTGTTAATTATCATGAACTTGAAGAACTCTTAATTATTAAAAAGATTAAATTTTTTTAATGGCATAGAAATAGTAGAAGTCATGTTAATTACAATTAAAATGTTTGAAATTTTTTTATACTAATAAAAATGTTTGAGTGAAGGAAATGTATTTAAAATTTTGGTTAATTGCCTCAGCTAATTATTCATGAACAATTTTAAATTTTTGCAGCTTTAAACATTAAATTTCATAATTGTAAGAGATTTTCCACAACTAAAGATCTCTAATACATTTCTATTTTACTTAAGAATATTTAGTTTTATTAAAAAGAAAATTATTTTGGAAGTATTTATGCATCAATACTTTTCACGTAAATTATTAATAACTCTATGTTTATGATCAAAAGACAAGATGATTATATAGTATTTTTAACAAATTCATGAAACACAGTGCATGTAATACTAAAATAAATATTTGTGCTAGTCGGTGAACGAAAATTCATCTTCTAAAGAAGAAAATGACTTTTAACGCGGTTATAATTTCTTTCAGTTACAAATTTATGAAATACCTAAGTAATTAACATACTTTCACTTAATTACTTTTTACTCTTGAATTGATCTTAATAATTAACAGAGGCACACATTTTTACAAACGTTTTCAGCGTAATGACGTAATGAAGTGCTAATACCTTTATGTTAAAGAATTTTTAAAACCTTACAAAATTGTTGTCTTTCTAAATACACAATTTAAACACATAATTGCATTATGTATTAACCCGAATTTTACCTTCATATAGTTATTTAAGAAATCCAAAAATGCATTTAATTATAAATAAAAAATTGTAACAATATATACACAAAATATATGTTTCAAACCTATGTTTTATCAGTAGTATATTGCATTATTAAAATATAAGATTATAAAAATATTAACTATTCCAAAAGCCTTTGTATCCCCCATAGTAACTCTTTGTTAATTATTATTTTAGAGAGTTATCACTCAAGAAACTAAAAAATTATTTGTGCAATCTCATCATCGCGTCTAATTTTCTTAATAAAATCATCTTGATAATTAAATTTAAATTTTAATAGAGTGAATTTTACTTAATAAAAAAACTAGATAAGAATTTCCAGCTAAAGATAGTAAAAGTTTATTACTGTAATTTGTCTTCGTGATATTATGTAGCTGATGTAGCCGAGTAGAGTCATGGTCGTGAACTCGGGAGAGGTTTTGTTTCTCTTGAGAGTCAGGGTTTCGAGTTAAAGAGTTCCACTAAAGACTCCCCCTGTAAGAGAGCTGATGTATGCTAAACATGTCGAGACTCAACGTCCACCTGTTGGCGTGATATGGAAGGTAAAACATTGGGAGGTTTCTGTCAGTCACTGGCATTTTACTTAATAAACTAAATAAGAATTTCCAGCTATAAAGGTAGTAAAATTTTATTACTGTAATTTGTCTTCATGATATTATGTAGCTGATGTAGCCGAGTAGTCATGGTCGTGAACTCGGGAGAGGTTTTGTTTCTCTTGAGAGTCAGGATTTTGAGTTAAAGAGTTCCACTAAAGACTCATCCTGTATGAGAGCTGATGTGTGTTAAATCTGTCGAGACTCAACGTCCTCATTTTAACGTGATGTGGAAGGTGAAACGTTGGGGTTTTGTGTCAGTCAAAAATACGAGTTCCAACACCAATAGCCTTCATGTTGTTTCTCATTGTGTTAAGTTTGGTAAGATGGATGCTCATATATCGTCTTCATCAATTGATCATGGTTAAGTTTAAGGGGTGCCGGCTGGGTGGAGTGGTTGGTGTGTCATTGACCTCCTGCACCCAAAGTTGCGGAATCGACCCCGGCCCAAGTCAGTGGATTTTCATGATGCAGAAAACTGACAGTGGCCATGTCGTATGATTATACGTCATGTAAAAAATCCCTGGAGTGTCTTATTGGCTTGGGTGCTCTAAAAAAATTAAATCCTAGTATAGGTTTGCATCGTTAGAGCTCAGGTGCCTCCCTCAAGGGAGGAGACTGGTAGTCAAAATTACCTGCAGCGATTAGTATCTGCCTTTTATATGGCACCGCACTAAAAAGAGCTTTTCGAGAATGTACTAGGTCTGCAATGGAAAAGCTCCAAACATCATCCTATTAGAAATAAAAAAAAGTTAAAGTTGATCTGCCAGAAAAAGCCATTATATAGCTTCGTAGAATGACGTTAGTAAACAGTCAATTAATTTTCAAAAGATTTACACAAAATCTATTATTCTAAAATGATGTTAAAACTATCCAAAATTTCGAATAAATCACTTTTTGTAGCTTATTTTAGTATGTTTCCTATTAATCTAGTAGCATTGCTTATTGATTATCAAATTTTCCAAAATTAGATAAAATTGACAAGGAATTCAATGTAATTGAAAAAAAAGGTATTTTATGTAAATTTGTGTGTGTTCTTATTATTTAACCTTAAAAAGTACTTTTTTAAAAGTATTATTTATCGAGGGACAATAATATATTTCAGTTTTTTTCAAACATTGATGAAATAGATAACTAGATTAACTACTGGCAAAAACAAAATAGTCACATTCTTATTTTGATATCTCTCGAAAGTATAATAAAACATGTACACAATATTAGTAAAAAAAAAACTTCTTCTAGAATGTATTTGATCGCAGCCAAAATTACGAAAAGCCATAGCAAGAGCATCGAAAACAGAAACATATAATTTTACAATATTATATACAAATGTTACAAATACATCCAGAAAGATTGCGTAGTCATGAGAAAGTTTGAAATTATACATATATATGTATATATATATAGATATATATATATATATATATTTATATATTTATATATATATATATTTATATATTTATATATACATATATATATTTATATATATATATATTTATATATATATATATATATATTTATATATATACATATTTATATATATATAAATATTTATATATATACATATATATATATATTGTTACGAATTTAGTCTTATTCTAATTGTTTCTACTCATTTGTGTTCAATTTTACAGTTTAATTTGTCGTATCTAATGTGATTTTAACCCTGTTTACCTGTAATATCATTTCCACTGCATTGCACAGCCCCCATGCTTTAACATTGGTTTAAATGGTAAACTCGCCAAATATTGCAGCTAGCGCCAAGTTGGCGACGGATTTGGCGACTTAATTTTTGGCGCCAAATTTGGCGATAAGCTTGGCGACCATGGCAACCCTGCTCCTAATAACCCTGTCTGGCAACCCTATCGCGGTATTGTAACACTATGTATTGAGCTTTTCTCATACCTTCCGGATTTTGCTAGATCTTTCTATTTCTCGATTATTCTGGCAAGTGCCAGAGGTTTCTGACCGAAAGGTATAAAAGGGCCCGGGCCGGCTAGTCAGTCAGTTAGATCTCAGCTTTCATGCAAGTGATACCTCTCTGCTTGAGAGAGAGACGATTACATAGTGCGTGTGTTATTGCTTTTATTGAGTTATTATTTTTGTGCTGAGTGTTTACTATTGTTTTTGTTAGTGTATTGCATCTGTGTTTTCAGTATTTTCATCGATTGTACGTGAATTTCTCGAACTGTTCTACAATTTGTGGAGGACTGTTTTGGCCAAGAATAAAATTGTTTTGGATTCCGCTCTTCGGCTTCAATCATTTCGAACCCCCGAAAACGCAACAATTGGTGTCAGAGGTGGGTTTGAATGCCAACAACAAGAGCGATGGAGGCCCAGTTCCAGACTCTTCTAGAAAAATTGTCTGAAATGAAATCGGAGTTGACCGCCAGCATGAATGCCGACATGGGCGAAATGAAATCGGAGTTGACCGCCAGCATGAATGCCAATATGGGCGAAATGAAGTCGGACTTGACCAGCATGAATGCCAATATGGGCGAAATGAAATCGGAGTTGACCGCCAGCATGAATGCCAATATGGGCGAAATGAAATCGGAGTTGACCGCCAGCATGAATGCCAATATGGACGAATTGAATACCAAGCTTACTAACGTAAACGAGCAGATCAGCGCCAATATGGACGAGTTGAATAACAAACTGACCGCGAACAAGGAAGAGTTGAAAAGTGATTTGAAGGGCATTGGCGACAAATTGACGACTGTGGACAAGAAATTTGAAGAAATGGAAGGAAGAATCGAGTCGGTTGAAAATAAATTCGAAGATATGGAGAGCAAACTAGAGGCGAAAATTTTCGAAAAGGTAGAAGAAGTTTCCATCTCGTTCAGGAGTGACCTAGAGAAATTGAAGCAGAAAGTCATGACTGGTCAAGGGGATGAATTTAAGTTTCAAGCTCCTTTTTCCAAGCCTTCCATCAAGCTTTCTACATATGACGGAAAGTCCTCTTGGCAGGTGTATAAGACCCAATTCTCCATAGTGGCGGATGCAAACCAGTGGGACTCCCAGACCAAGGCCTGCCAGTTAGCTGCTTCTCTTCGAGCCGACGCTGCTGACATTTTGCAAACTTTGCCGGAAACACAGCGGCTGGATTTCGACGCTCTCGTTAATGCTCTGGAGTTACGCTTCGAGAGAAATGTGTGAAGGATTACAGCAGACTCCAGCTGAAGTCACGGCAGCAGAAAGTGTCCGAAACGCTCCAAGAACTGGCGACGGACGTCGAGAGGCTTTCTCACTTGGCGTTTTCTGATTGTCCGACTGAAGTAAGAGAAGTCCTGGAGCTGCAACACTTCATCGACGGGTGCGTGATCCGGAAATCCAGAAAGCTCTCCGAATGGCGGATCTCAAGGACTTAAAGGGGGCCCTAGTGTTTGCTATGAAATTCGAGGCAGCCCAGCAAGCAACACGAAAGGACAGACACCCCATACGAGCCGTCAACGAATCGGACACGTCGAACTCAAGTGTGGAGCGGTTAGAGCGACAGATGAGAAGCTTCTTGAATAGAGTTGAGTCTTTGATGTCCCAGAAAGCAGACGGGAAGAAGACCCTTAAATGCTGGACCTGCGGTCGAGAAGGGCATCTGCAGAGAAGCTGCCGGGCACGCCAAGGCGCTGAAACTAATAGCGCCTCCCAGAAGGAGGTGTCGGAAAACTAATTAATGGCCATCTCGTGGGGTGGAGGTTGCCAGATTTTGGAAAGCCCCATTTTCAAGTGTGTCAAATTTCGACAAAGAGTACCGGTGAGAATGGAATTTTTATAATGGGACATGTTAACGAGCTTCCCTGCAACATGATCATCGATACAGGAGCCAATGTGTCTATCATTCGGAACGATCTGGCTCAAAAAATTAAAAGAGAAACTTATCTGGACCCCGCCCCGCGTGGTGCTACAGACCGTGACGGGGGAAAAGATTGATATTCACGGAAAATTAAAAGTCAAGATCAAGTTTGGAGACGCTACCTACCAACATGCTGTGTATGTCGCAGATATTGCAGACCCTTTCATTCTTGGACTGGACTTTCTAAAGGAGCATGGTTTCACTCTAGACTTCAACAAGAACGAATTACGTTCCATACACGAAGAAGTCACTATATTCAAAATTGAACACAGGTCAGAACCAATTCGACAGGTAACCGCTAACGAGAACATTATCATTCCCCCAAGGACTGAAATCATAGTACCTGGATACATCGGTAACGATGTGAGTTTCAACTCTGGCCTAATTGGATCTGCGGAAAATAAAGCGAATGGATTGCTAATAGCTTCGACGCTAGTGGACCTTTCCAGAAAAACTATCCCGGTAAGAATTTGCAACGTAACTGAAAAACCTAGAGTGTTCCAGAAAGGTGAAGTGTTGGCAACCTGCAGTCCAGTAACGTGTGTCTGCAAAAGTTCGAGCTTGCTCCTATCCAACTCGCCTCAACAGTTGACTCCCGACCTTCTAGAAAATGCTGAATTGTCCCCCGAACAGAAAAGCTCCGCAGAAAGACTGTTCCAAGAATTTGAAGACGTGTTTTCTAGAAACAGTAGCGATATTGGCCATACTACAGTGACACAACACAGAATTGATACAGCAGACCATCCGCCGATTAAACAGCACCCAAGACGCTTGCCGTTTGCTAAACAGGAAGAGGTCGGAACACTACTACGAGAGATGCAGGAAAATGACATCATAGAACCGTCTTCGAGTCCGTGGGCATCTCCAATCGTCTTGGTTCGTAAGAAAGATGGCTCCACAAGATTTTGCGTGGACTATCGAAAACTTAACGACGTCACCAAGAAGGACGGCTACCCTCTTCCAAGGATAGATGACACCCTGGATACCCTTTCCGGTCATAAATGGTTCTCGACTTTAGATTTAAAGAGCGGATACTGGCAAGTGGAGATCCATCCCGAAGATAGAGAAAAACAGCATTCACTTCCGGCCAAGGACTATGGCAGTTCAAAGTCATGCCGTTCGGGCTCTGCAATGCGCCAGCTACTTTCGAGCGCCTGATGGAGACCGTGCTAAAGGGTCTGACTTTTGAAGCTTGCCTTATTTACCTGGATGACGTCATAATAGGAGGGCGTACGTTTGAAGAACATCTTCAAAATATCCGGAAGGTGTTATCAAAATTAAGCGACGCTAACTTGAAGCTAAACCCTTCGAAATGCAAGTTCTTCCAGAAAGAAGTCAATTATCTGGGACACATCATCTCTGCAGAAGGTGTTCGTACGGACCCCGAAAAAGTGTCCGCCGTAAAGAATTGGAAACGCCCTGAAAACCTCCGTGAGCTGCGAAGCTTCCTGGGACTATGTACTTATTACCGAAAGTTTGTGAAAGGGTTCTCTAACATCGCAAGACCCTTGCACAAGCTAACAGAAAGTAAACAAAAGTTTCAGTGGACAAAAGAATGTGAAGATTCCTTCCTCCAGCTTAAAGAAGCTTTGACGTCTTCACCGATCTTAATATATCCACAACCGGACAAGCCATTTATCTTGGACACTGATGCCAGTAATGAGAGTGTCGGAGCAGTATTATCTCAGGAAATAGATGGCCAGGAACGAGTCGTAGCTTATTGGAGTAAGTGTTTATCGAAACCGGAAAGAAATTATTGTGTCACTCGAAAAGAGCTACTGGCTATTGTGAAAGCCATCGAGCATTTCCATCACTATCTCTATGGCCAAAAATTTCTTCTACGTACCGATCATGCCTCTTTAACCTGGCTAATGAATTTTAGAAATACTGAAGGCCAGGTAGCCAGATGGATACAACGGCTCAACGAGTATTACTTTGACATCAGACATCGTAAAGGCTCCTCGCATGAAAATGCTGATGCCCTTTCAAGAAGACCATGCCCAGAAAATTGTCGTCATTGTTCCAGAGTAGAGACCAAATATGACTATGCTATACGCCAGATAACAACTTCAACAGCGACGCCACCCGATCCCTGGAGTGACGAGAAAGTTCGAGAAGACCAGATGGCGGATCCTGATATTAAACCCCTTATAGAGTTTATGGAGTCTTCCAGCAATAAACCAAGTTGGCAGGACATCTCGGCTTATAGTCCTACAACTAAGCAGTATTGGGCCCTCTGGAATTCTCTACATCTCAGGAATGGTGTTCTATACCGAAAATTCGAATCAGAGGATGGAAAGACATTCAGGTGGCAATTAGTACTTCCTCGATCTCGTATCCCAGAGGTACTCAAAGAATTGCATGGCAGCCCAACAGGAGGTAATTTCGGTGTCATGAAAACTTTGCACCGAGTTCGAGAGCGATTCTTCTGGGGTAAAGTGAGAGCTGACGTGGAACAGTGGTGCAAGTCCTGTGATGCCTGTTCAGCTCGGAAGGGGCCAAAGATACGTAGCCGAGGGAAGCTGCATCGCTACAATGTTGGAGCACCCTTCGAACGTATCGCTTTCGATATCCAGGGACCTCTGCCAAGGACTGCGTCTGGTAATAAGTACCTACTTGTTGTCATGGACTACTTCACGAAATGGCCCGAAGTGTACCCCATTCCGGATCAGGAAGCCCCCACCGTAGCGGAGGCTGTAGTGCAGCACTGGATATCGAGATATGGGGTACCTCTTCAACTTCATTCCGATCAGGGAAGAAATTTCGTCTCTGCGGTATTGAAGGGGGTCTGTGAACTACTCGGAATTGACAAGACCAAGACCACACCTTTGCACCCACAGTCAGATGGCATGGTGGAGAGGTTTAATCGTACCATCCTGAATAACCTCTCACTGATGGTCTCCAAGAACCAACAAGACTGGGACCAGAAAGTTCCTCTCTTTCTGCTAGCGTACCGCAGCGCCGTTCACGAGACTACCGGATATTCACCATCCCAGATGCTTTTTGGCCGAGATCTTCGTCTCCCTTGTGACCTGCTGTTTGGTCGCCCTCCGGATACACCTTCATCGCCTGAGGAGTACGTGCAGAATCTCCAGGCACGTTTTGAAGATGTACACCATTTGGCTCGAGAACGGATCAACCTGAGGACGGAGAAGATGAAGACTCGGTATGACACAAAAGCCACAGGACATCAATTCAAGGAAGGTGACAAGGTGTGGTTCTACAACCCGACTCGACGCAAAGGACTTTCTCCTAAGCTACAATCGCATTGGGACGGTCCTTATACAATTTTAAAGATAATAAACGACGTCGTAATCCGGATCCGTAAGTCAACGAATTCGAAGCCTAGAGTCATTCATTACGACAGGCTTGCTGCATATTATGGCCATAATTCTTAGTGTGTCAATTATCGTGTAATTTATTTTGACCATGGTCTTGTATAAATAAGTTAGTGTGTAAATAATCTTGTAAATAATTTTGTATATTGTTTTGTAAGTGTTTATTTTCTACTATGCATTACGTGTTTATTTTGTACTATGCATTAGGTGTTTATTTTTTACTATGTATTACATGTTTATTATTGCATATTCATTTAATTGTTTTTAATCAATTGCTTTATTATTATGTTAACGTCTGATGAAGGGTTGTACTGCCCGGGACGTGCAGTTCTTGAGAGGGGGGCAATGTTACGAATTTAGTCTTATTCTAATTGTTTCTACTCATTTGTGTTCAATTTTACAGTTTAATTTGTCGTATCTAATGTGATTTTAACCCTGTTTACCTGTAATATCATTTCCACTGCATTGCACAGCCCCCATGCTTTAACATTGGTTTAAATGGTAAACTCGCCAAATATTGCAGCTAGCGCCAAGTTGGCGACGGATTTGGCGACATATCGCCAAATGTGGGCGATAAGCTTGGCGACCATGGCAACCCTGCTCCTAATAACCCTGTCTGGCAACCCTATCGCGGTATTGTAACACTATGTATTGAGCTTTTCTCATACCTTCCGGATTTTGCTAGATCTTTCTATTTCTCGATTATTCTGGCAAGTGCCAGAGGTTTCTGACCGAAAGGTATAAAAGGGCCCGGGCCGGCTAGTCAGTCAGTCAGATCTCAGCTTTCATGCAAGTGATACCTCTCTGCTTGAGAGAGAGACGATTACATAGTGCGTGTGTTATTGCTTTTATTGAGTTATTATTTTTGTGCTGAGTGTTTACTATTGTTTTTGTTAGTGTATTACATCTGTGTTATCAGTATTTTCATCGATTGTACGTGAATTTCTCGAACTGTTCTACAATTTGTGGAGGACTGTTTTGGCCAAGAATAAAATTGTTTTGGATTCCGCTCTTCGGCTTCAATCATTTCGAACCCCCGAAAACGCAACAATATATATGAAAGTTTCTTGAACAGTCGATCACCAAACCACCAGTTTTGGCTTTTCTACTTTATATGTAATAAACATCAGAGGTTGTAACCTTGTTTAAAATAAAAAAAAAAAATACAATACTGAATAAATAAAAATAGCTGCTTCTGTAATTTTACCTAATTTCGTGATCCAAGACTACCCAATTTTAGTATAATTGTAATAATTTTACAAACAAGTATTGAGAAGGATATATATATATATATATATATATATATATATATATATATATATATAAATTCAGTGATGAGAGATTCAAATCATTGGACATCAGTTACGATCGAGATTAATGGTTTATATGTACGAATATTTCTAAGTGAAAATCATCATTGCAAAAACCATTTAAGTGAACAGTTCACCAAACAAGACAAGAAACATGTTAACAGTTTTGCCAAATTTGCAAGAACTGGCAGAATCACTCCGATGGTATATCGACGCATCTATAGATTTCATGGAAGTAAAATATATTATTTTTCAGTTTATATTAATTGTTACGTATTGGAAGTAATCAGTCATACTTATGGTTCCTGGCATATTGTAATCTTAATCATTTTTAACGACTCATTTTTTTCACCAAGAAAATTGCTAAGTCCTACTATCCATTTATTAACTTATTTTCAGTTAGTTTCAATCTCTCATTTGTCTCTAAGTAGTTCAATCAAATGCCTTGAGATTTTAAATAGAATGACATAGGTCTGTGAAGGGTATAAGTTTTATTGTTACTACTAAGAGTTACTAACTAGTATCTTAGTTCTTTCTTTCCTTGTCATTAAGAAAACCAAACAATTATTTTCACATCGAAGATCTTATGATCTACAGATTTAGAAATTATTTCTCATATTTTTTAAAAATATAAATATCGTTCTGTGTTTCAACTTTTAGTTCTCTTAAAAATTTTATTACTTTCATGTTATAATAATAACATCTGCTTTTATATACTTTTGTGAAGTTCTAATGAATAAAACAACTTTTTGGAATTTTTTTTAAAAAAAAAGTTTTTATTTTTTGGAATTACCTGGAATTTTTGCAAAACACAAAATACATATAGATAAATATATTTTTTAACATCTCGTAATATGATTCTCTGAAATTTCGACTTAAGACAGCAATAATTTTTACATAAGAATAATTTTACAATAATATTTCCTTTTTTTACAAGTGCTTTTGCCTATTCTCCAATATTTTAAAAATATGCTACAAAAACTATGTTTATGGTACTCGTTGTGTATTCAAATTATTTAAAATTTAAAACATTTATTATGACATTTTACAAATTTATGATATTATTTATGTTACAAATGTAATTACTTATGATATCGTATTTCGTGCAGTGTATTAGAAGTAAGAACTTGGTAAATATAACAGTGTTCATCTGTGTGTTAATCGGTGTTCTCTGTAAATATAACAGTGTTTCTTTTATTTCCTCGTTGTTTTTTATGTTTTCGAAATGTCTCACTAGCTAGATCTCTTTTGAAGTTCAATTAACTGCCTTTCAAGTTTACTCGAGTTATAAAAAATAAACTTCATTTAAAAATAATTTTTACTCGATTCAAGCCTAAAAATGTGATACTAATCACGAATTCTTGTTTGTGATCTCTCTAGATCACAAGCCATGCGACATCACTTGGAGCTTTCGATGCATCGCAAAGCAGATAAAAGGTGCCCTTCACTAAGCCCATCACCTTCCTAAAAGCTCCATTTACACCGTGCAACAGAATCTTTGATGTGCTCTAATTTCCAGTGCCTAAGGACAATAATCGCATTTTGAAGCGAGCTTCTTCATTAACTTGTCATTAAGATTGCGCAAAGGAGATTGTGTGGTGTTACTGAACAGTACTGAGTTGCTAATGTCTCCTTAATATCGTTTAGCGTTAACGAGAAGGCAACGAGTTCACTTTTTAAAAACATTGTCTCGTATTTCAAGAAAGAGGTTCTTTGAGAATCAATGTTTTAATGGGGACGGAAATGCTTCTGAATGAACTTGGCACCGAAATTTTTAATGCTGGGAAAACAATAAAAGCGTAAATGGTTGTCACATCCTTAAATTTTTCCTTGAAAGTAAATGATAAGCATGTATTTTTATGTTTATCATTTACCTTGATGCAAGCTTAAATTGGATAAGGTGGAATTTGGAAGTACATTAATTAATATTTTCATTTACAGAGCAAAATGAAGCATATACTGTCTGGCGATGAAAACGAATTAAAGCTGTTTTCTTTTGCTTCTATCGGGATGTGCCTAACATGTTAATCAATGTATTTGTATGATCGTTGAAACTTAACAAGAACACTTTTCTTAAGCATTTATAATCAAATAAAACATCTTAAATTTATCAGATTTAATAATCTATCAGAAATTCTATGTATGAAATCATAAATCATCCATAAACTGAAGAAGCAAAGTTGATAAACTATCAATTTATGAGGCACAAATATTTCATTAGAAAGTATTTAACGTAAAATTTACTTTTGTTGTTAAAATAATTTTTTTATATATAAACATCGTATTTCTCTCAAGATCATACTGTTTTTTAGGTACTTTTGATTATGCAGAATATTATGTGAACATATTCAGCCTATTTGAAATAAAACACATCTTAAAACACACAATATTTACTAGTTATTTTATTTTTCTGTACATATTGCAAAACTTGTTACATATAATATTCAAAGATAATATGAAATAAATACAATTCAAGGAGACATTTTAAAGTATTTCAAATTTAATGTGTGACTTCAAAACTTAATTCCGATTCTCTGGAATAAGATAGGAAACTATGTTTTAATCCTGGTTAAAAATCTTTTACTCGTTCTTCAGCACAATATTTCATTATTATGTAGCTCAACAACTTGTAATTATTTTCTAAAAATTTCGGAAAATGATCTAAATACTCATCTTACAATTCTTCGAAATATCTTTTAGATAGTATTTCTCTTAAAATATTACCTTAAATTTTCTGTAAATAAGATTGGATGTGAAGATCAAAGATTTATGTATGTAATTCTATGCAGTTTTAATCAACCAAATGAAAGTTTTACTTCATTAGAACTTCTGGAATTAGTGATAATTAACAAACTTTTAATATTACTTCTTATAATTATGCTGAAGTTTTCTTAATTATCAAATTCTTAGCTTGTATGTGGTGTTGGAAAGTTTAATCTCTTAAAACATAATTGTTATGCTGCTCATTGTATTCAAATGCATTTCTTATAAATTAGTTTTGATTGAAGAATGTCTTCGAGCAGAGAGAATAATGTAATGTTTATTTTTTTCCAACTTTCATATATTTTTCTTAACTTTATTGTTATTTCCATACAATTGTTAGTTTTTGAAATTGTATTCATAAATTACAGAAAATTTATTTTTTTGTCTCATAGCATTTTATATCTGTAATGAAAGAGGAAACTAAGAAAAAACTAATAACACGATGTAACATATTTTTAGAAACAATTACAACATTTTTGACGAGGCAATGCATTAAGAATTTATTTTTGAATAATCAGATACAAATTTAAGTTTTTCACGCTATACGCTAATATCATTGTTACAAGAATTCTTCATAACAGCATTGTTCATCTTCATCAAGGTGATAAATAATCTAAGACCATATTGAAAATTCCTTGAAATTATTATAGAACATGTAAAGAGGATGCACATTAAGGCTGAACTTTAGAAGAAATCCATTAGTCCTTTTCTAGTTTCTAGTATCGTAATGTAGCATATTCGGTGTCTTGAAATTCAAATTTGTGTATTAGAATTATTTTTATTAGTATGGTAATTAAATTAATTGCAAACTATGTAGTTTCTAATAAAATATATTTTAAATAATCAGTCATTTGAGTTGTATTGATATTATTACTCAGATCGGAGTTCGAGGAATTAATACTATCAGTCTCAAAGAGCAAAACAGGTCTTCAGGAGTAATGAAAATGTATTGTAGAAAAACAATACTTACAAATACAGCATATAACAGCAAAATTCGCAAAATAAATCCCAGAAAGTCTTCACGCCTTCTACAGCGATCAGACATAACTAACATTGTCTAAAAATACAAATACATAATGATTAAGATTATTCGCAAGCAATCGTTCGATTGTAGCAATTAATCACTAGTCGACGCATCAACGGTCAAAACAATGCTAACTCAGTTTTTGCGAGAGACTACTACTTATAGGCTGGCAGATCTCTCTCGAAAGATTCGCTTTCAACATAGATCATGATATTAATAGATTTCTCCAGTAATTTCCAGAAGCATCCATATGGTTGTCAACTTGCCCCAAATAGTCACCAAAATGGTCACTAAAATGGACACCAAGTCACCAAAAATGATGCCAACTTGGCTATATGATGAAGATTTCGCCAAATTTCCCTTGAATCGTCATTATAATATAAGGAACGGCGTTGCTTGTGAATATTTCAATTTTAGCATAAATTATAAAGTAATGTTAACGGATTATACATCTAGATATAAATTATTTACATTATTTTAAGCATTCATTACAAAGAATTCGCGACAGTATATACTTGAAAGTGCTTTGAAATGCTATAATATTTAATTCATTCATCTGCTAAACTGTGCCAACGTTTTTTTCTCTCTATTTATTGTATATTTTACTTAATATTAAAATATCTCTTATGCTTAAAAAGATAAACCTGCTTCATATAAACACTTTTTTGCTAAATAATTTTCATAAATGCCTTCTAATTTCCAATTGATGGAATCATTTTTAGTCTACCATACCGATATTTTACAGCAACCGGTCACACCAAATCCAGTCAATTTTAGTATAATGTACTTAAAAGGTTAGAAGAAAACATCAAAACATTAAGGTAACTTGTTTATAACTCAAAACTTCATAAAAATTTCTTACTATCTTACTCTATGCATTTTATTTTATTATCTTCCTTTACGCATTTATACAAATATTTTAAAGAATACATTAAAAATTTGAAAATCAAGCTATTTGCTTACCATAAATGTGTATATATCCAAATTTAACTTGTCAATAACTCCAAAACAGTTTATTTTAGCATACATTTTGAAGCAATCTCTATACCACTTTTAAGCTGACTAGCTAAAAGTACACCACTGAAAATATTGTTGAAATTTAAAATATTGTTATTTTTTTAAGTTACAACATTGCATCATTTAAGTCTCTTCTTTTTTTCTTTATTCAAGCATTCTTTCCGTTAGTAACATGAGAGGGCTAGGGTCCTTGTCAGAATATATTATGAAAGAGTGATGAATATAAAAGTAACTTGATAAAGTAGTGCAAGAATTAAAATGCATCAGACACTTGTCAGCGTAATGGCTAAGAGTAGGCGAGAGAACGCTTGAGTATTAAGTAAAGAAATAAAATGTCTTTCGTAAAAGTCCTATTTAACTCGAATTTTCTTTCTCGGGCTCAGAAGTCGAAGGTTAAATACTTTTGAAAGAAACTAAGTGTCAGGACTTTGACATTCTTTGTTAACGCTTCAAAAAATAATGCTGATGTCAGTAGAAAAGAGAAACGCTCAAGTGGCATTGAGAGTAAAGTGCAAATTTCGTAGCTTTTGAATATTCAAAAGGTAACGTTCTTTTACTTTCCTTCATCATTCTACCCTTATTTCGCATCATTACATTCTGTTCAAGTACAGAAAAAATTGAAAACGAAACAAACTGTTAACGTAATGGATATTTTATAATATGTTTTCGAAGTTCCTTATCTCTGTGAGGTAATAAAAATTGACAAAATTTTCTATTATGTCACCGTTAGAAAGATCCATTTTAACTTCCTCACTAATGCTAGATCAATTTTTTTGCTTAAGAAATCAGTATAATCTTCTGGGTTAAATCCATTTTCTTACCCTTTTCGAAATTTAGAATATTTTTTTTCTTGTAAGCTTTCCCCTCCTCCTTAATAAAAAGGGAAAACTTAATTTCCAATAATCTAAACTGCAGTCGTCAATTATCAAAAAAGGATTTGGCGATAATAAATTTTCATACGTATTGACAAAAGCATTTGTTTTCTTGAGCGCCAATTTATTCACGAGATATTTCGCATGCCAGAGGATTTGAAAACAAAATGAGAATACATACATAAGGATAAGATTTTTTTTCACGAAGTAGCTTACGGAATTAGGAAATGCAAACAAATTCACGATTTATTTATCTGTGTATACAACATACCAACGTGTTTTTGAAACCATTAAAATTCGTTTATCGTTTAAATTAATCAAGGTTTGAGATGCATAGTTACGTTGTTGCTATTTTAATCAAATATACATTTTAAAATCTACTTAATTGATATTTAATCGAAGACCTCTTAAAAATCCCCCATGAACTAATTTGATACAAGTTTTTCTTGTTCTATGTGTGATTTATGAAAATTTCGAAAATCATTACAATGTATTCAAAACTCGTTGCAATGTATGCACCTAAGACAGAATGTTTAATTAAATGTTAGTTTTTTATCTAATGATAGAAAACCTGAACAATGTAAAATTTTTAATCGTAATATGTAACGTTGGTTGCATATTATAAATGAAAAACAGGATTAATAATTAAAGTTTTTTCGTTTCTTTCTTAAAATTGTATATCTTGAATATTTTTAATTATTTTAAAAAGAAAAGGTATTTTTTTGTTCTGCAATTTTTTTTAAAAAAAATTATACATAAAACGAAAATTGAGTCGTAGTATTACTTGATTCAAGGTAGAATGATCATATATTCAAAATGTTGAAACGTATGAAAAACATACTGTAATATTTTGCTTGAATTTTAAAGCACGCATTGATAAATATTCAGCTAAAAAAAGTAAGCATAAAATTAAAAGAAAATTTGAAATTCAACATATAGTAATAAATATCGGTATAATGATTCAATATTACACCAGAGATTTATTTTATTACTTAAGAGGGAAAATTAAATCGTTCTATTTCCTCTGATATACTTAAAATGCAATTATAATAATTTATGTTTTTCTAAGCATATCAAAATGTACCATATAAATGTAATATTCCGAAGCATTAATAAGATTTTCTGACTTAACTGTTTTGAATAAAGAAGTTAGATAATTCATCCCAAATTACAATAATCACAAATTGCTATTACAACAAGAGTCAGAAATGATTAACATTAATACTAAAACACTATTGTACTTTTAAAAAAAGTATAAATGATGTGATTATATTTACTAACCTGCAGCATTTATTTTATTTTTCAAAATTTGTATTTTTAAATTGCAATTAATATGTTCCATAATTTCTTAAATTATATTTTTATTCTTGCAGCTCTGCTCAGAAGCAACATTTCTTCCATGATTTTTCTGTGGATCTTGGCCTTTATCTTCCTGTATTCTACAACAAGACTTTAACGCTGCTTGTAATTATTCTAACAAAGGAGATTATCTGGATGTCGATAGTGTTGAAATAACGGCACAATTTTGATAATTAACAATGGTGAAAAGATATTGTAATTATCAAGAACACCACAAACTCCGGCAAACTGTTGTTTCATCCTTTCATCAGATTTGAGATTTCAAACTATACTTGAAAAAAACTATTCATAGGATATAAACAAGCCAGATATAAGATCATCATAAAAGAACAGAGAAGTGAAAACAGGCCGATGTCATAACTTTTTTTCTTTAAATAGGCGTCGGGCCAAACTCTATGAAGTACTGCATCAAAATCGTACAAGTAAAGAGTTCAAGATGTTTGTTTTCAAAGGATAAAACAAACCAGACATGTTATTGGGATTGCATACAAAAACTGTTAATTTTGTATTGAAAAGATTAATATCAACTTAACTTTATGAATAAGATATTAATAATTAATTCAGAATAATTTATAAGATAACCGTTAACTGGTGGTTGTATTTACGTACAGTTTAATTCGCTTGAATTATTTTTTTGAAACAAAAACCCTTTTACAATTTGAAATTGATGCGAAACTATTTGAAGAAAACTTCTAGATAAAATTTCTGATATCACAGGATTACTTATAAACGTCACATTTCTAGCATATTTAAATAAATTGTTAAAAAGTTAACAAGAAACACAAGTTCGTTTGATAGTTAATAATTAACAATATAAAATCTTTGACGGGAATAAAAAAAGAAATGACAGATTTTTTTTTATTCCAGTTTTTATTGAGGTGTCATGTGACATAATTTAATTCTTTTTAAAATATTTTTACCGTAAAAATTACAATTAACATTTTTTTGTCCAGCCGAGACTTTTATCAAAATTTATTTCTGTTAAAATAGTTTTTTTTCCTTCATATATGAATAAACCATTTTATATTTTGTACACTACTCAATGCATAGATGGTAATAAACTTCAATAAAGCATTTAATTAGTTTCGTAGGCTAGTGAAATTTTTAATCCGTATTATTCTCAGAAAAATTCTGAAATGTAAGTATCTTGACCACACACATATTTCTGTAATAATATAAATATTTATTGATAATAACAATTCCGAAGAAAGAAGGATTGGAATGTTTAGATATTTTTTTAACATTTGATGAAAGTAAATTTTTATTCAATTTTGTTGAAAGGTCCATTGAAAGTTTTTTTTAGCTTATAATGTTTTAAATTAATCTTTTTTGATATAGTTGAAAAAAATTATACGGTGTGAATATTTTCCATTTTTTCAATATTTTTTTTTAAATTTTCAAAACAACATATGTATATTTCAACTTTTTCCTTTATTTTTCTATTTAAAGGTTGAAAAAACATTCAATTAAACGGAGTTTAAAGGTTCACTTTAAAAGTTTTTTTCTGCTACAATACACGCCCTGGTTCCTTGCAATTATGTTAAAAAAATTTCTATTTGACTATCAAGTGATGAAAAGATAATGTAGTATTAAGTGATAGCACAAAATCATTATAAAGTTCTCATTCCAGTGCTGAGGGATCTTTCTTATCTATCGAATCGACACTTTTTTCTTATTCATCAAGAATTTAAACTAAAACTTTCTCATGCGTGAAGTAATAGACTTGGATTAATTAGAAGAAAACTTTCCAGTATCTTTTCACACTTTTTCAATTCTTTAAATGGAAAGAGGCTCTTTTAGAGATGCCATTAATCACAAGAACTTTATTAAATTTCAAACTGATTGAATCTGCTTCAAAAGTTAAAAGATCTTCAGGAATTATAAGATAAATGAGCACAACACTTTTTTGAATATACTATCGTTCCAGTTTTCTGTTTTAAAAACTCGATACATATTAAATTTTTGAAACTTCTTCCGCGAAATGTGTAATAGTAATTATGGTACTTATTGATAATATTTTTCAAAATTATTTGACGAATTTGGGCCTAAAATGGATCATCAAAAAAATAAAGATGTAAGTGAAGCAGATAATACAGTTTAGATAATACCTATAAAGTTAGGTAAATATACTGCAATTAATTTTTGTTAATGCAATACTGAAATAAATAAAATTAGTATCCCGCAGTGTATATCGAATAGTAATTTAAAATGCTTTATATTTTTTTTGTATTACTATTAAACACGTTTTGAAAAAGATGCATCAGTATTTTAATGCATGAAATGGGATCATAAATTGTTTCATTCTTCCACGATAAAGTTTGACAAAATAAAAATTTTAAACACTGTAGTAAACTATAAATTTTTAATTAGTGCTTAACTTGAAGTTTACAATTTATTTCCTCTGTTTTAAAATATTCAAAAAAAATTTCAGCCATGCAAAAACCTAATAAGGGCTTAAAATTGAGCTCAGAAACTTTTCATGTGCTCCTTACTTTTGACCAACGAAGTTTCTCTTAAATATATATATATTATGCGCATAGAGAGAGAGAGAATCCTTCCTTTTTTTAAAATATGCACATAGTTGTATGTGACATGAATGAACATGTATTATTTTCCCATGAAGTTAGTTAATGTATCAAAACTTAATTTGCAGTCCACATGAAGGCAATAATTCACAAATTACTTTAAAGTAAGTTTTTTCAATCTTTATTTTTATGGGAAATATAAAATATTGAATAGGAATCTCAGCAGGAGAGAACGCAGTATCAGTTATTTCAAATATTTAATATCCGTGCATTTTCAAATATTTCAAAAAATTATACTTGCAAATGCATTTGTTTTTTAAAATTTTGAATGATACTAAATATAACTGATAAGAGGAATATCTAACATGAATTATCTGTTTATAAATAAAATTATGTTTAATATAGTATCATCTCTATACACTTTTCGACTCCTCCTCTAATAAATAAATGAAGACCATTTAAAGGAGCTTAATATATAACTACACTGCAAACGTACGTGATGAAGCTATATCAAAATGTCTGAAAATTCGCTCATAAATGATTGCGAAGTAACAGTACGCGATAAATGCCGAATTTTCAAGTGCTCATTTGTTCAAAGGAAGAAAATAATTAATGGAATTGTGGTGTTCAGCGTGTCTACATGACTATGCTATAGTCAAATACAAATGATGTATGTAAATGTTTTATGTCCTACTCGTACTTATACTAAACAGATTTTTTTTCAGTTTGAAAGGAAAGAATTAAAGTGTGAAATTGTATATAATTTGTTGCACAGTAGGGGACTCTAAGATTATGTGAGAATTATCTTTCAGAAAACTAACTATGTTGTTTTAAACATGGTCAAGAGGATTTTTATATAAAATAAAAAAAATCCTAGAGTAGATGAATGTTTGTATAATTATGCACTGTAATATACACTCTTAAATTTTTTCATAAATTCCACTGCAAAATCTTTGATATTTTTTATGAATGATTTCATAACAAATTATTGAACCGCGAATTCAATTGTTTGGAAGGAGCTTTTTACATAATGCACGAAAATATTCCTTTTTTACCATCAAATTGTTCAGAATATTTCTATAGAATAATGATTATAACATTAATATAGCATTAGAAAATTTAAGAACTTCTATCAATTTAGGCGTGAGTCACAGGACATAATCATCTTAAAGAAGTTTCTTATGCAGATAACTAGAAAGAGAAAATGGAAGAAAGCCCATTATTTTAATGATTTTTTAAAAAATAATCTTAAAATAAATTGCAAGTATTGTTCGAATTAAAGTAAATAATGTGAGGAAAATATTATATCATCTGCCACCTTTTTTTTTTGGCTTATAGGTGCATAAAACTTGTGGATTGATAAAAATGAAGTTGGGAATATATTTGATTTAAGTTTATAGTCTCTCAAAATGTTTTCAAATTTTGTATAATTTGTTTCCAGAGAGAGAGAGAATTTACAGTCTCTACTGAGAACTTTCTAAAAGATTAATGGAAATAGATATTTTGTGCGTCGATTGTTTTAACAACGTAATTGCTGAGTTAAACATAAAATATGTGTTAATACTTCAAATGAATGTGAAGAAAAATATGTTAATACTTCAAATGAATTTGAAAAAAAAATGTGCTAATACTTCAAATGAATGTGGAGATGATGATGAGAAATAGAACTTTGAATATGTCTGTGATGTGTAAACTAAGATGTCCTCAGAGATTTCATTGTAAAACTCAGAAATTTAAGTTTATATCACATTATCCCCCTGTTACTTTCAATTAAAAACATTAAAGAAAATTTAGTTATATATTTATGAGAAACATCAGTTATTTTCTATTTACAAAAGTGTAAATAAACTTAAATTTATTAATCTAATTTAAATATTTCTGAAAGTATTTTATAAATGTCTCCAGTTTTTTTTAAAAATAAGTATCTGAAAATGTTATGTTAAAAAATTAATTATATGTTGTCACTATTGAAAAATACCTTGTGCTCAGTTGTTTTTTTAATATAAAATTTTAATTACTAATAATTTACCTTCCTATTTGTTCAGTCAGAAATCATCTTAAAACACCTGATAAATTAATTAAAATAAATGGGAAAGATTTGCTACTAAATGGAAAATTTTAGTTCCATTGGTTAACATAAATTTTGACATTTAACAAAAAAGTGTTTTTTCTAAATTTAAATTAAAATATGTTCATCATTTTACATTATTATTAATACAAAAATTTTTTCAACTATGAGATACTTTATCTAAGCTTCTTTAATTAAATATAATTTCAGATTAATAATACCCTTCTCATTAGTAAGTGCACAATTACTAAATGCAAAATTTATAATTAATTAAATTTGATGAATTTATTAGATAATTCCACGCCATTTATAACGATTTACGAATTGAAATATCTCTTGGTAATAACTAAGATTCTTTTTTTATTTTACTGTTCTGATAAGTGAAAATGCGTCACAGCTTTTTAAATGCGTACTTCGTAATATTTAATTTTACGATTAATAAATTTCAAAAAAAATTAAAAATTGCTAAATTATTCTCCTTTTAATTCATAACCTACCTTGTAGCTTTCAATTTATTAATTAGTTTTTATTAAACTTGAATACATTCATTTCACATAAAAGTTAAATAAGTACTCTAATGATGAAAGAATAAAATTCAAGTATTTTATAATATTAATATAATTACTTAAAGCTAATTAATTTCAACTAAGGTGCAATGAATATATATATAATTACATCTAAATTAATTTCAATTAAATCAAATTAATTTGTGAAAAGTTGAGAACCCATACCCATACCAGACAACATACCCATACCAGAGTAAACTTTACAACGTGTTAATAGTATATATTTACTTTGAATATGTAATTATATTTATGAATTAATATCAATTAAGTTAATTAATGTTTAAAGTTGATGAATTGAAATTTGAATATATTCATACCAGAATATTAATTATAATACAAATCTTAAATGCAGAATTCTTAAATTTATTAATTTTTTTTTTAGTTTTCCTTTTACTATTTATTATAACAATGTAATAAAAGGGTTTTTTTTTTACTTTGTAAAGTATATAAGGTAACATTAATTTCATCCATTAATTTCTAATAAAATTTTTAAGTTTATTTACGCATATATATATATATATATATATATATATATATATATATATATATGAAATAGTTAATTGGTTAGTTTTTCACCATTCAATAAACGTGGTATATTATATGAATGAAAGTATCATTATTATGAATCTATTGCATTTATTTTTGCAAGAATTGTTATTTTCAGAATGGCTTTACTTATTTAGTGCCAAGTACTGTTGTATAGTGTGATTATTGTCATTTTGTAGAACAAATGCTTCTTTGAATTAATGGTCTTAAAAAAAGACTGGTAGTGGGTGTGAATTTTTGAACTTCACACGAGAGGCTTTATGAAATATTTCATTTACGTTTGGAACATTTTGAATATTAATATAAAACTGTATTCACATCAATATAAAAGGCTTTCACCAGTTACAAGTAATCAAGTATGAATGGAAATTGAGCTCACTGTAAGAATACACTTTAAGTGTTGTTAACACCCTTGCACAAAAAGATTACTGAATAACGTACGAAAAATCATTAATGTATAATATATAAAATACGTTTATAAAGAAAATAAGTATGCCTTTCTGAATGCCTTATGTTTGTTTGTTTGTTTTTTTCAAATCATAGTTATATGATTGAATTGTTATTTTAGAAACATTTCTTTCTCTCATGGGATTAAATATAATTTAATTATGGTGTAATGAGTAAATTAATGCGCAATAAAATATCTTTTTTGTTATATAGTGTGTTCAATTGTATCTCCTGTTAAAAAACAATTTCTAAATCATTAATTAATGGAAAAAATGATGCTTATTAATTTTCAACGAAGTTCGCATGATTCATGTGATTGTATGTGCAAAGGATTAAAAAAAATTGTTTATAATCTTTTTTATATATAATGATGATTTGCAGTTAAAAGTGTCACTTTAAAATGTTTATACCTATTAATAGGGATTTTAATTAATTACAGACCTTTTATGCATTCATTCAAGTCAATTCATAATAGCTTTCAAACAGCAGAAATATTTCATTTTAGTATAATCAGCGTAATTTATTGCTTTTCAATCTGTTCCTGCAAATACAATCTGATTGAATAAGAAATCATTCCAATCAGAATGAAATTTTTGAGCTACTTTAAGATAAATTTATAATCCGTAAAAGTATTAGGAAACTATCTTAGCATTATCTCAGTTAACAGAGGCTTTCTGGAAAAATATGAACTAAAAATTTGAATATAAGTTTTTGAATCAAATAATTTCATTTGTCATTTCTCCCACGCATATGATTCTTTGCAAACTTTGACAAATTTTGCAGTCTCTGAGCATCCGTGCCACTGTAATTGCTCTAAAACCACTTTGAAATCCTTCTGATCCCCGTTTTGCAAAAAGGAATGATATTTTAAGAATTAACAATGTGGACATATAAACCATTAAAAAGTATTTTCATTCACAAATCTTTCAGCATTTTAAGAGTATATTAGAAGTAATCCAATGTAGTTTGATAAAGACTTTGATATGATACAAGTTAACTGTTTCTTGAAATCTCTGAAAATAGGCTACATTGTTTTCAAATATAACTCGTATTAAACTTTAAAAGACCTAAGTTATATGTTTCTGAGTCGAATTTAATGAACGGTATAAAACAATTTTAATAAAATATACATTTACAACATCACTTTAATTTTTTCTGCTTGAGATTCTCTTTATTAAAGCACTTTGGGGGTGCTCACCAATCATTTGTTTTTTTAATACTTCTGTAGAAACATTTTAAAAATACATCATTTTTAGTGAAAAACTCCAGATCATTTCTCTTTTGATCTGCAACAATTCGTGATACTCTTAAATAAAACTTAATTTAATTGTAATATGTAATATCTTTAAAGTTTATATGATCCAGATAATTATATCTAATATAATAAGACTTAGTTAAGTAAAGATAGTCATATGTGTTTCGCATTATTTTTTTCTAAACTCGCATAAAAGTCATGAGCTCAAATTTAGTATAAAACATGTAAAGTGTAATAAAAGTTTTAAAAAAATTATAATATTTAATGAATGTCTTTGAACTTCTAAAAAAAGTGGCATAAGAATTGAAATGAGAGAGAATATCTTTTAAAACTGCACTCACTTAATATAATTAAAAATAAAAGGCATTACTGTATTTTTATTAGAATTCTACAGTTATTTAAATATGGTATACAACAAAGTCTAAATCAGTTCACTTAACGTTATGACGAAACTCAAAAACCCTGCGTAATTAACTTCGAGTATTCCTTATCCAATGGAACTTTGTATGAACCTGACATGAAAGTGGATGCACAGACAGAATCCGTAACTAAGCACAAACACAAATATATTTATCGATTAAGTATCCTAAGTTCATATAGATAATCAACTACAGTGAACGATTACAAGGAAATAAACTTTACATATCTAATGTAACCAGAAAGACAGGACAACTCGTACAACTTTCATAAACATCCGCATGGTCTTGCAACAAACTTAGAAGATACTTCTTCAAAAAAACTAATTCTGAGCAATGGAAGCTATTATGGTTTCACTATTGTTATTATTAACTTAACTTTAAATCACTTTACATAGCACTCGGCATCTGCATTTCAAGTATAACCTGTAAAGAAGGGGTGGAATTTAAAAAATTTTAATACCGTCAAAAAAATCTCTTGTTAGCTCTAAAAGGGAAGCTTCTTGAGGTAGCCCTTAACAACATTAATCAGTACAAAAGATTACGTTCGCATCCGATTTGGATTGCAAAGATAATTGCATTCCCTAAATTGTGTTGCACTTTACGTTGATTTCTCTTTTCTTTTTTTTTTTTTTTTTTTTGTCGCTAGCTTGCCTTAAGAATACTTAGATGCACAGTTCGTAAATTTATTGAATAACTAAGCAAATTAATGCATATTACTTTTACTTCTAAATAAAAGTGAAAATATAAACGATATAAACTTCTTTTTTACGCAAATGATCCCCATGATGATGTAATGAACCTCATGTAGAGAAAATCTTTTTGCTAACATTTTATCTCCATACTCTTGATGAAATACGAATGTATACACTGTGGAACCAAAATATTATGAACACCAGCACATTTTTCATTTAACTTATCTGGATGACATGGAGGGCACTTAATTAAAAGAAAATGGTGTTTAAGGTATCCAACTACGTTCGGAACCGGGATTTTAAAAAAGCGCATAAATGGATAATTTTCATGATATTTAGTGTCACTCAGATTAGAATACATGCATAAAATTGTTTTAAGGAGAGAGATTTTGACAAACAAATTTATTTAAATATAATATTTTGGCAAAAAATTAACTTATAATAGTCTTTTTTCTAAATGTTCTCCTTTTGTGAAAAATGGTTCTACTATAATAATATTTTGCCTGTATATAGCTTAGACCTCTCTATAGAGGCTCAACTAGAATTTTTGAAAAATTCACATTATTTTCAGAGTTACTACCAATCGAAATAATTATTGACGTTTTTTCCTTAAAATTGCTCCCCTCTGTTGTCGTAAAATATGAATAAACCCACTTCTAAGTTATATGTTTCAAAAATCCATCTTGGGCCTCTGTAGAGAGGGTGAGCTATATACAGGCAAAATATTATTCTAATAGAAGCATTTTTCACAAAAGGAGAACATTTGGAAAAAAGATTATTCAAAGTTAATTTTTTGCCAAAATATTATATTTAAATAAATGTTTTTTGTCAAAATGTCCTTAAAACAATTTTATGCATACATTCTAATCTAATTCACACTAAATATAATGAAAATTATCCATTTATGCGCTTTGCAAAATCACGGTTCCGAACATAGTCGGATACCTTAACTGTTACTGGAAAAGATAAAGAATTATTCTTGCAATTTTGTGAGTTGAGGGATAGGCTGCTGATCTAAGTGAATTTGATAGAGGGCAGATTGTAATGATCCAAGGACTCCGAACAAGTATCTCCGAAACAGCATGACTGGTAAGTTGTTCCTGTTACTTTCTCCATTTACAGCAGGTTCTATGCAGACTGATAGGGGCCGTATTATGCTTTGAGCAATGTTGGAGGCTCTGGAACCTTTAGTTGTAGTAGAACAGGCCATGGAAGCTAACGACTGATCTGAGCATATTTGCGGCACAGTGCACCTTTATATAGCATCTGTCTTCCCAAATGAAAAAGGAATCTTCTGTCAAGAGAATGTCCTATGTCCTAAACTTCAAATTATGTTGGAGTAGCTCGAGGAGCATAACGATGAATTCCAATTATGTCACCAGATCTTAACCTGATAGAGCAAATTTAAGCTTTAATAGAAATGCAGCTCAGAGATCAAACACTTCCGTGTCGGAAAATGTAGATTTTGCGAGATTACTGCTTAGATGTTTTGTACAACTTGTCAAGAATCTGTCAACCATATGCCAAGCAAATGTGGCATCCATGCCAAGGAGATTTGTAACTGTTTAACAGGCCAAAAGTGGTGTAACGCGTTATTTAGTTGGTGTTCATATTGTTTTAGCCCAACAGCATAAATTTAAATGGAATATAAAATTCCGATTCAAAACCAGACTTATGTATAAAAAAGAATTATGCAATTTTTAGATAAGTTTTCGATGTAAACTACATCTCAATCAGTCTCTTGGAAACCATTCCATCCTAATCAATTCGGATGGACTAAGACAGTGCTTCTCAAATTTTCAATAGTGGCGCCCCCCTTATCAATCACAATTTTTATCGCGCCCCCCTTATACATTAATAATGTACTGAATGCAATAATAATGCATTTTTTTACGCTAAAGCAATAATCTTAATTATATACCGTACAAATTCATGACATAAGTATTAAATTTTGTATATGTTGCTTTTAAGCAAAAAAAATATTAATAGGATAATTATTATGTTGTTTTTCCTTTCTCTAATTTTTAAATTGGAACATATTGCAAAATGCAGTGGCTGCTTAGAAGACAAAATATAGATATCAGCTTTTTTTAGAAAGAACTCAGTGGGTCAATTTCTAATCATATAAGCATTCCTTTAAAAAATTTGCTCTGTAAGACAAACCCATGGAAGTCGCTAATACTTATTAAACTTGTTCTTAATTTAGCATTAATTAATTAGTTATAAAATACTCTGTGCAGCAATGATACATTAAAAGTATACCGGCTGAAGTACAGGCTATTTGCACGAGTTCATTTATAAGAAAATAAAACAATATTGATATAATCGCTGAATTTTAAGGAGAGTAAAGCCAAGAGCGCAACAATGTTTACAAAAATGTAAAATGATTTTTTTTTAAATCATTGCTCAAATTATAATTAGTTTTAAGCGAACTGTAATTTTAAGCCTCACAGAATTAGCATTTAGAGTTATAATGTTGAATAATGAACAATAATATATAAAATTCCGATGAGAAATAATTGTATTATTTTCAATATTTAAAGTCTTAACATGTTTTAAACCTAGAGCAGGCACGCACTTTATACTAATGGTCGAGTGGGGTTATTGAGCCACCCCAATCTTTTTTTTTATAATTATTTTTATAGTACACAAAAAAAAAATCGTAATTTCAGTGAATAATTTAATTAAGAGAAAATATACTCACCTACTTTCAAGAACACAGAAAATATTTCGGAAAAAAAGTTATCACACCGGGAACTCAGTCAAAACAAGTACCTAAAGATTGTAAAAAAAAAACGTTTGTCACTCCCAAAAAAGAGGAAGATATGTGACAAAGATATTTTAGTTCACACGTTAAGACTGTCAAACAGGAGGATAGAGTGTCAGAGCTATTGGTAACAATTAAACAGTTTTGCCAGAATTACCGATTTCGTGCACTCTGTGCTCGGCGTGACAGCTCCGGAATAAAAATGTATTTATTACAATATGGATGCTCAAAAAAATTATGTAAAACGTTTTTCATTATGCTTTTTTATATGTTTGGGAATAACTCATAGAAATAAATCTTGGCCAAGTAATCCTTCAAAGAGCTCTCTGTGCTTTTCCAAAAATCATAAAAATATTTTACAAGGAAAAAATCGCAGCAGAAATAGTTTATTTGCAACTTCTCAAAATGAAAAAACAAATACACATAAGAGCCAGGACTAACTAACCGTACAAGTAAGTTCGAAGGTCAAACCGCAGCAACTACATTCTGCTACCTAAAGCTGATGACAATAATATTACAGTGATGAATTTTTTATCTTCCTAAAAATTTTTTTCGATTATGGGTCTGAGTTTTTTTTTTTCTCATTTTGGTTTGAAAAGAAACCGTAATAGAAGCAGAAGCTTTAATTTTTTTATGACGTAATATCGCAGATATAGAAATTATATCAGTGTAAATGCGCATTTTTTTATTGTCAGAAAGTATTTTGTTTTACTTCATTCCAGTAAATAAATTTTTTTTAATCTTTTATTTTCGATATGCTCGCGCCCCCTTGTACGTTTATCGCGCCCCCCAGGGGGGCGCGCCCCACAGTTTGAGAAACACTGGACTAAGATATTATTTACAACATATCTCTCTCTTTCTCTCTCAAAGACCGCATTAACGGAATGACCTACAGCAGAGGTCACCAAAGTGGTGGTCCACGAGAAAATTTTGCTGGTCCCCAGAAAAATGTGGAATATACTCACTCATCAGGTTAAGTTAGGTTTTAAGATGAAGTGATTGTGTTCTTAGATCACAATTTTTTTCATAACTATATTTAACATTTAAAAAATCCTATTTGTGGTCAACGGGATTTAAATTATGAATTTACTGGTCCGTGAGGTCAAAAAGTTTGGCGACCGCTGATCTGCAGTGTGTCTGTCGAGTTATAGTTTACAATTTTTGTGTCACTGTCACTAAAAATACGCTATGTAGAGGGGAGTTTGCACGTTAAACCAATCGAGACTGAAATTTCTTTAGGTGGCGTGGTGTGAACGTTTCGAGAGTGTGGTGCGGGTTCATGTGTCGTTCTCGTCACTTGACCTTGGTTCAGAATTAAGAGGTTCATCACCAATAACTTTCGTAATCTTCTGAGTAAGTCGTTAATAAACATCTAGTCCTCTCTGGTTTATATCTAAATATTCAAGCAACATTTCCTATCAAAACTTAAACTAATCAATACTCTGTTTCAAAAAATTGTTGTTGTTGTGTAATTTCCCTAATAAAACATGGGGGTCGGAGTTGCGGTATTATTATTATTAATGATGCTTTACAAATTCATGCTTCAAGAATTTCACCTAATATGTGTAGTATATTAGTTCAAACTCTCAGATTAAAATATTTTTCAGAAGAAGAATCCTGAAACCTTTTTTGTATATTTCTCACATTGAAAGATAATTTCGTATCTTACAATATGAATTCCTAAAAATGTACTATTTTTAGTGTAATTCAGTATTGATTTTTCTTTCACACACGACTAACATTTAAAAACTCCTTACATGAAAAATATTTTATAACCAAAAAGAGATAGGCAAAAGAAGAACTTAGATGAATCGCTGAATTATAACAATGCATAACAATGTTCATTTAATGTTCCTCAATATTTAATGATCCGTAAAAATTAAGTTAAATTTGAATAAGGAATTTAGTTCAGTTTCCTTTATAAATAAATTTTAAGAATACCTCACAAGTGCTTCTATCAGAATTATCTTTACGTTTTGTCAATTTGAAGTCCATTCCTTGAAGTACTTGAAGGAAACATTAATAAATTTGTTTAGGTTGGATAGAAATAACGCATTCATTAAATTAATCTTCAATTGTTACTCAAGCACTTCAATGTAAGTATTATTTCGGTTCTCAATATGTGCTAGTTCTCTCTAGATACCATACAAAACAAAGAGCGTGTACTTTCTATTTAATAGTATTTAGGATAAATTACGAGAAAAACACAGAGATAACCCAATAGATAATTCAGGTTGCATCTAGACTATTTCAATGCGTTGTATCTAAAGTGTTCTGAGGTTGGATTTCAAAAGGAAACTGAATATATATTTCGCATAAATGAAACAGATATATTCATGGATAAAGTGCTGTCTTTCGACAATGCTCTCTTAAAGCTCTTGCCAGTAGAACACTGTTACTCAAGTTAGATACAATTAATAGAATATAATACTATTTAGCCCACATAGAACTGTTATGGTAATAGTAAATGTTCTTCAGTAACTGCTGTGATTTACATTTTATCTCACTAACAATGCATAACGTAAAAAAATTAACTCAACATAAATAATTTATTATTTATCAATAATTTATAAATACTTTCTTCTAGACCTATATTTTCAGTGTTATTCCAGCAATTTTCCTAAGTTATGATTTATGAAATGATAATAAGATTTGTTAGAGCATAATTATGTAATAAATTTTCAGTAATGAACAACATGTTTGTGAGTGCATTCAAGTTTTATTTAGTTATCAAAACACAAGAAAAAAGGCATATTGAGTCCTAAGTTAAACTTTTGAAACTGTTACGTTTTCCCTACCGTTTTTTCTATAAGGTATTTATATTATAATAACGTATATATGCCATATCATTTCTTTCTAAAAATCTCAACAAAAAATTATATTAGGATGTATCTTTAAAGGATTTTAGAAAATGGTATTGTAAGCAACATTTATATAACTGTAGCGTATAACAAAGTCTAGGCTGTTAAATATTTTATTTTAGTAAATTCAAATTTTAAAACTTTTACTCAACTCCGTTAATTGAAAAACAATTCAATGCACTTCAATACACTTATTGATTTTCCAGAACTTGATTTTTAGAACTTATATCTTTTGTATTAAATATACTAAATCATGGTTATATGTAACCTCTAATTTTTAAGTATTAATTTTGTTTTTTGATGTATAATAATGTTTCCTTAAATTACTTGTGGAATGCCAATTTCAGTTTTAATAAGAGATACTATGTATTGTATCTTTTATATCCAAACTTTAAACAAAAATATCATTATAAAGGAAATATAAGAAATGCTTTAACTTAACCTGAGTCTATCAAATAAATATTATAAGCTTTTATATATTTTGTAATTTCTAAGCTATAGTCCTCTAATAACAAGACACCGATGATTATTTTGGAATTATTTGGAATCTTTTGGAGGTTTATTTGACCTCAGAAAAATACTTCTGTAATCTTGAATTATAGAAAATACTGCCTACTTTCTTTCCACAATTTCACTCAGAAAATATTATTACATTTATTTTTAATGAAGATTTTGTGAAACTTTTTTAATAATGTAAAGAAAGGTCATACTTGTTTATTTAAATAATATCAGATAAAAACTTTTAAGCACTACAAAAATGTTTTTTTTTTTTAAAAATTTTTTCCTACTATATGTATTATTTCACTCTATTCAAACACAAAGACTATGGAGAAAAATGAAAACTTAATTATAAAAAAAAAACCAAATTATGTATTTATATTATCTACCAATAAGTAATTGGATACTTGTGATAAAAGATATAAACGATATTTATTTATATTCAAGAGTTAGTAGAGCCTCCACCTGAGGCAATTATAGCCTTAACTCAGCAGGACATGCTTTTCACAAGTGTTTAGATGATGGACAAATGTATTTCCTTCCACTCGGCTTAGAAAAGACATGTAGGTTATTTTCCCAATTTCTGATGGCTGCTGTACAACTTACCTTAATGATCCAACTCGTCCCAGAGGTTTTCTATTGGATCCAAGCCTGGACTCTAGGCAGGCCAGTCCAGTCGGTTAACCCCATTATCATCATACTAATCCATTTTGAACCAAGGATGGCATGTGGCGTTGTCATCAGTAACAATGATCGAACTCGTAGATTTGCAACAGCGTTGGAAGAACATTTTTGTCTACAATAGTTAAGTAGGAGTCGGTGTTGAACTTACCTTGAATTAGTATCAAAAGTTCCATTCAATACCACAAGAAACATCCCATACCTTAATTCCACACACTTTCACCAAATTCTACTACAGACACAATGCATCTGCTAAAAGTTCTCCAGGAATACTCCAAACCCAGACACTGCTATCTGACTAGTAGAAATAAAACCTTGATTCACATCACTCTAGAGAGCCTGTTTTCACTCCTCTACGTTCCAATTTTAAGTGCCTTGCACCAGCTCAATGGAAATGTCTGGTTGGATTTTGTAACCAAAGGTTTATTGGTGGCAGCACGATCAAGGAAACCAAGCAAATGTGTTTCTTTGTGGATGGTAATTATCGAAGCAATAGTCTCGGAGTCTGGACGAAACTTCTGGAGTAAGTGGGCTATCATTTTGATGAGATTTTTCAGAGTTTCTTTGGACAGCATTTGTTGGTTTCTATGTCTCAGTTTCGTGGGTCTGCTGGGTCGAAGTACATTCTAACAATCACGACTCACCTTCCACTTTTTAATCTCAAAAGACACTGCCGATTTTGAAATGTTTATTTCAAAAATTTTTCCCTTAAAAATCAGCCATTACTATGTTATTCAACAACCAAGCCCTTTCAGACAATTCTAAATTTAGTGGCATATTGCATGGGATTAATACCAATGATGTTTCTTACACGGTAATTTAGTACAGAAGGCATGACGTAGATCAGGTTTGCAGATATCCTCCTTTGCATGGGTGTCCAAATACTTATTGGTAGATAGTGTATATATATATATATATATATATATATATATATATATATATATATGAATTCACATTTTGTAGTTAACATTAGAAATGGCTGAAGAATATTTAAAGAACAAATATATCTGCCTTTATTATTTACCATTGCTTTCAATTCTGTATTTATTTCAAATTTTATAAAATTGGTAAATATATTTACAAAAATTTCAAATGAATGATCAATAAAAAAACATGTTTAACTACATAAACAAGTAATTAAATATGTTTATAACTAAACTTAAAATTATAAAATTTATCTGTTCAATTGTTTCTGTGTACATTTTTGAATTTCATCGTTTTCTTTTCAGTTTTAAGAACACAGATCACGTTTCCTTCACTTCTGAACAACTTTACATGGTGTTTAATAATTTTGCTTTAAACTCCATATGATTCTAAAAGTAAACACGATACAAAATGTAACTTTTGAAATAAAGAATTTTGTCTTCTGATTTCAAAAGTTATGTATTGAAAGAAAAGGAAATTTATATATAAAAAAATAATAAAATGTTATGTTTTCTTACAATCAAAAACAACTTTCACATATTTCATTTTTTCTCTCATTTCTTTATTCGTATTCCTCAGTACAATCTGAAATATATTTCATTATACCAATCTCTTTACGTTTCGTATAGAACTGAGTGTGTGATAAAGCCTTTTAGGTAATTAGAGTGGCACTTTTTGTATCATCTGTCTACGCCCATTACGGTTTCTGATTACTGGCCCTTTTTCCTTCTCGGGGATTTCTAAGAAATCACGGAACAAAACAATCATTCCCGAAAATGCCTCAGAATTTTAAAAAACAAACAAACTAGAAAGTATTTTTTGTAATTGAAAAAAATAAATTATTTGAAATAATTAGTTATTTATTATACAAAAAATAAATTAATTTCAAAGCCATACCCAGTTTCATAATATTTGATTATTTATTTTTGATTGAGTCAAATAATAGCAATACTTGATTTACTATCTTGCTCAAGCTTGAAATCGTGTTAGTTGAGCAACGTTGGACTTTTGTTCTCAAGTGGATTGCTTTTTCTAATATTTCATCGAATGGTAAAGATTTACTGTCTAAAATTTCTGTGATCACTGAGTGAAAAGAGTTGTACAGTAATATGCCTCTCTCACAAACAATCTTGACATAAATAACAATGCAAATAACTTGTTGAATCAGAGAAATTTTATTTGTTATGTACTATATGAAGGGGAAGCATCATTATATAATAACTTCAGCAACACCATGCTTCCACCCAAAATTTAGTATATAATCCAGTTAAAGCAGTGCTTCTCAAAGTTTCAATATTTTCGACCCAGTATTCAATCATAATTTTCATTGCGTCCCCTTTCATACAGAACAATGTATTTAATTCAAATATACTATAATTAGACACTAAAGCTACAATACGACTTTAACCTCTTAAGTGCCACCGAATTATATAAATGTCTTGCTCAGCCAAAGCGTTAATTGCCACGAATTATTCCGAAGGCTTTGGAATGCTATAAAATGACCTTGAAATTGTTGGCGAATAGACGAATGTAAATGAATTATTTCAGAGGATTTACTTTTTCTATTTTATTCCTTTTCTCTCCCCCCCCATATGCATCACAAACACGTGCCTACGTGGAAAATAATGGCATTGGGAAGCAATTCGCGTAACTTATAATCGGCAATTAAGGGATTAATTATAAATCGTGCAAATTATCAAGATAAGTATTAATTTTTATATATGACAAAGCCAACGGAGTCACCGATAATTATTAAACTTTTTCTGAACTTAGTATTATTAAATTAATTATTAATCCTATTACTAAATTTCAAGACTGTACGTCTAATAGTTTAAAAATGGAAATAATTATCTATAACGCCCCTTAAGCCCCCGCAACGCCACTTAGGAAACGATTTTCACAAAGCCCATTTTATGACAGCTCTCTACTCAGTGAATGGAATCTGCTGACTCAATTTCAAGATTTTACGTCTAATAGTTTGGAAAAGGAGTTAATTGCCTATAACGCCCCTTAATTCTCCACAACGCCACTTGGGGCCGATTTTAACAAAACCCATTTTGCAGCGGATGTGTACTCTATGAAAGGAATCCGCTCACCATATTTCAAGACTGTACGTCTAATAGTTTGAAAATGGAAATAATTATGTATAACGCCCCTTAATTCTCCACAAAGCCACTTGGGGTCGATTTTAACGAAATCCATTTTGCAGCGGATTTGGGAGTCGAATTTCACAAAACCCATTCTGTAGGGGATCTGTACTCTATGAAAGGAATCCGCTTACCAAATTTCAAGACTTTACGTCTAATAGGTTAAAAATGGAAATAATTATGTATAACGCCCCTTAAGCGCCCTCAACGTCCCTTGGAGGTCGATTTTCGTAAAAATCATTATGTAGGGAATCTCTACTTTATGTGAAAGAAATCTGTGTACCAAGTTTCACGACTGTACATCTAATAGTTTAGTAATGGAAATAATAATCTATAACGCCCCTTAAACCCCCGTAACGCCCCTTGGGGTTCGAACTTTACAAAATCCGTTCTTAGCTGACGTCTACTCCATGAAGGGAACCTACCTACCAAAGTCGCTTTTCTCCTTTATATATATAGATTATATCAGTAAACATGTGTATTTTATTTTTATTATGTCAGAATGTAATTTGATTGTTTACTTTCAGTAAATTAATCATTTTTTTAAAGTAATGTTTTGTTTTTGACTTTTCAATATGCTCGCGCCCCCTTCGTAGATTTATCACGCCCCCTAGGAGGGGGCGTCCCACAGTTTGAGAAACGCTGAGTTAAAGTAATAACTACTGTGAGTCTTTTTTCTAATCCTTTAGACCAGAATACATTTCATATTATTTTCAAACTCTGAATTTTATTGGTTTAACTCTTCAGTAGTGATAACAAGTACTCCATCAGCAGTTGTGTCGTTTTACGACCGTATTGTTTTTCTTGGCCAATGATTACTGCTTCACAAATACTATAGTTGCAGTCAGTTTTAAGTTCTACATTGTCCAAATTTGTCATCATTTAATGTCAATTAATGCTTTTGAAATTGCTTATTTTACCTCTAAAACATTTTAAATATATTCAACAAACTATTCTAGCGGCTATAGTCTAAGTAAACTATTTTTTTTTACAGCTTAACTCTACATTAAGATAATTTTTCGTAAAATATCATTTTTGCTATGACTTTGTGAATAATATTTCAACACCTTTCATCGTTTTTATAGTTTAATTTATTATAGTCTTATAATTTTTTTTCTGCATTAGCTGTATGAAGCATAGTATTTGATTTTGAACCATCTTCAAATTTTAAGTCTGACTGTCTAAATCTTCAATTAACTCCTCATAGTCAGGAATTTCAACTTCTTATGATATATTTTCTAACTCAACAGTGCTTTTTATCATGCCTGATCTTTTCAAGTCCGGTTACATGCAGTGTGCATAAAATTGACCAGGGGTGGGAATGTGGGTCACGTGCGGCTCGCAAAGAGTATTTTTGCGGCCCACCAAGACAGTCAGACAGGGTACATTTGCCTTATTAAATCGATTCTAAAATTACATGCGTTTGCAGCGATAAATGACATGAAATTATCCCAAAAAACAAATAGAATAAAACTATATATAAAGCCCAATTTTATTTAATTTGTATTTATTGATTTTATGGTACAAGTTATACTTTTCTGAGGTGTTAACTAATTGATGCAAATATTTTTAAAAGATGTGGCCCTCCACCCTCTGGTATCTTCCTCTTCCACAATGTGTCTCTCGAACCAAAACAATCCCCCCTTCCTCCTCTGGTGAGCATTATACTTACAACTCATTATTTTTCCAAACTTAACCATAACACTAGCACCATCAATAACACACACAACTTAACATTTACTGCTTTAACGCAATGTTCTTTTGAAGTAGATTCACTAGATGTTAACTTTAATAAACTAAAAGAATTTCCTTCATTGAAATGAACTTTCATATGCTCAAAATCTGCTTTAAAAAATGTACATTCATCAAGCATCAAGCTATGACGCAGTTCTGAGTATATATTTCATGAAATTTCATTTGTAACTGGAAGTTTAATCGAATCGTATTGTTTACGCATACGCTTCGTGATATCACTCTGGGGGCTTATGATCTTCCGTTCTTTTTTTAATTCTTGGGAGCACAAAACATATAAAAATCTTACAATTTTTACGGGAAAGAGATCATTATAATCATGTTTGAAAATAAATTTGTCTTTCCTCAGATTTCATGCCCTTATATTAGGTTAAAACAGGTATTTGCAAAATGTGCATCGCGTCGTCCCTGGGTGTCTTGATGTCTTCGTAGAGGCTCTGTGGAATTTCCCAAAATTTATATCCTTTCTTTATAATTAGTCATACTTTAACCGAACAGAGCACCACGAGAAAACATTAGTTCAAAAAGGGACTTGAAAGTCAAAAAGTTTTGAGCCACAACATAGAATTTATTAAAGCATGAAACTGTAATAAATACTATGTTCATCATCATGGTTTGAACATGTTCCCTTCTGTAAGAGTTTTTCTTAGAATTACATAAGAAATTAGTACACGTATTACACTGAACAGCCAAAAAAACTGGTATGCCCGCCTAATATAGTGTAAGGCATCATAAATCCTGCAGGGTGATCCATAAATCAGTAAGAGTAAGAGAGGGTAGAGATCTATTCTGAACAACACGTTGCAAGGCATCCAAGATATATTCAATAATGCTCATGTATGAGGATTTTAGTGGCTAGCGGAAGTGTCTAAATTCAGAAGAGTGCTCCTGAAGCCACTATGTAGCAATTATGGACCTGTGGGGTGTCACATTGTCCTGCTGAAATTCTCCAAGTCCGTCGGAACGCACAATGTCTATGAATGGGTGCAGATGATCAGACAGGATGCTTACGTACCCGTCCTTTGTCAGAGTCGTATCTAGACGTATCAGGGGTCCCATATCATGCCAATTGCACACGTCTCATGCCATCACAGAGCCTCCACCAACTTGAACAGTCCCCTGTTGACATGTAGGTTACATGGATTCATGAGGTTTTCTCCATACCTGTACACGTCCATCAGCTCGATTCAATTGGAAACTATACTCGTCAGACCAGGCAACGTGTTTTCGGTCATCAACAGTCCAATGTCGGTGTTGACGGCCTCAGGCGAGGCATAAAGCTCTGTGTCGTGCAATCAACAAGGGTACACGAGTGGGTCTTTGGCTCCGACAGCCCATATGGATGATGTTTCGTAGAATGGTTCGAACTGTTACACTTGTTGATAGCCCATTATTAAAATCTGTAGCAATTTGGGGAAGTGTTGCACGTCTGTCGCGCTTAATGATTCTCGTTAGTCGTCGTTGGTCCCGTTCCTGCATGATATTTTCCAGCCGCAGTGATGTCGTAGATTTGATGTTTTACCGGATTCCCGATATTCACGGTATACTCGTGAAATGGTTGTACGTGAAAACTCAAACTTCATCACTGCCTCGGAGATGCTATGTCTCATCTCTCTTGCGCCGACTATAACTCCAAGTTCAATTTCACTCAAATCTTAATAACTCGCCATTGTAGCAGCAGTAACCTATCTAACAACTATGCCAGACACTTGACTTAGATAGGCTTTGCCGACCGCAGCGCCGTACTCTGATTGATCCCATATCTCTTTATTTGAATGCGCATGCCTATGCTAGTTTTTTGGCTCATCAGTGTATATGTTCATCCTCATCTGTAACTAGCAGAAATTTATTTTTTAGGAATTTGAACTGGACTGTCAATGAGTAGATAATTTCTATTAACATTTTCTAATTAAAAAAATATATTTGTCGATAAAAAGCTTCATAAAATATTTTTGAAGATTTCAGAGTCTAGCGCATTACTACCAGTAGTAATTACTACGTATGTGATGATCTCCTAGGACCTCACTTTGAGAACGAGAATAAATAGGAGTCAGATAAGAACCAGTAGCCATTTTAATAAATAACTTTCTTTATTTGGTTATCTTATCCAAAATAGAATCAAAGACTTATTAACAAATATATCTAACTAGTATTATGAGGTTTTAAAGGTAATATCCTTTAAATTAACTTAAATAATTAATGATCCAATTAATTAACAATTATAATATCGATCACGCAGAGATTACCACGATAAGAGATCCCAGAATTATATTTAATGTTCTTATTGAACATTTAATTTTAATTTCACTCCTAAAATAAATCTTTAATGAGACTTTAATTATAAATCAATATTTACCACACGGAATCTCAACTCTTCTTGAGATTAAATTATCCAACAAGAAATCTTCAATTTAACTTCACTATAACTTTCAACTTCAATCTCTCTCTCCTACTGCTCCAACTTTACTATTCCGTTTGACTTAAATACTTTATCTAATCTGCATAACAAGGAATCCTGTCCTCTTTTTGGCGTTGATTGGAAATAGGTAGGGAATTAAATTTCCCTAAAAAGGACGACTCAGAAGGTTAGTGATAAAGTTCCGTATAGATTTGTCACACGTATATAAATGTAATTGCATATAATCAAGTCAAAAAAATCGTAGACAAAATATGATTTATGACCAAATTTTTCTTACAAAGTATACATAATATTTTTCTGTTTGACGAATGCTGCAAAACACAGTTTCACTAAAATTTTAATTTTTCATAAGAAAAATCGAAATATTTTAATCTTTAAGTAAGTTGTTTTTTTTAACCAGTTTATTTTAACTTTTACGTTTCTTTTAGTTATTAGCTGAAAATAAGTTTCAACAATTAACAAACATTTCAAAGATATTTCTAAAATACCTTTAATAAGATGTCACTACTTAAAACATTTTAAAGATAATATAAAACTAAGAAAAGCATTTCTCATTGTATAATATAAGGAGCATTTATTATCTAATTTTAATTATAATTTTATTTAACACTCCGTGAATAAATTAAAACACAACAATCAACTTATCCCCATTGATTTTATTAGTTTACATTGAAAAATACCTAAAATATACCCATTAGCCTCAAGGTATCCGACTACGTTCGGAATCGTGATTTTGCAAAAGCACATAAATGGATAATTTTCATGATATTTAGTGCCACTTAGATTAGAATATAAGCATAAAATTGTTTTAAGGACATTTTGACAAAAAAATTTGTTTAAATACAATATTTTGGCAAAAAATTAATGTAGAATAATCTTTTTTCCAATTTTTCTCCTTTTGTGAAAAATGGTTCTATTATAATAATAGTTTGCCTGTACATAGCTTAGACCTCTCTATAGAGGCTCAACTATAATTTTTGAAATTTATAACTTAGAAGTAGGTTTATTTGTATTATACGACAAATGAGAGGAGTAATTTTAAGAAAAAAACGCGAATAATTATTTCAATTGGTGGTAACTCTGAAAATAATGTGAATTTTTCAAAAATTCTAGTTGAACCTCTGTAGAGAGGGGCCTGAGCTACATACAGGCAAAATATTATTATAATAGAACCATTTTTCACAAAAGGAGAACATTTGGAATAAAGATTATTCAAAGTTAATTTTTTGCCAAAATATTATACTTAATTATTTTTTTTTTGTTAAAATGTCCTTAAAACAATTTTATGCATGTATTCTAATCTGAGTGACACTGAATATCACAAAATTAACCATTTATGCGGTTTTTTTTTTAAATCATGATTCCGAACGTAATTGGATACCTTAATAATATTGAAGCAAGAGCTCATGACGAACTAAGTGTGAAGGAAGAACAATCCTTCCAATAAATCAGGGACGAGAAACATGATTCATTTGGACCGGCTCAGGACCTCTGCTTCTCACTCTGAAGTTTGTGATGATGTCAAAACGAAAGTTTTGCATAATATAACATGTAAGAAAAACTTTTTTCAATTTGAAATATTCATTCATTTAGAATAAATCATATAGTTAATGACCTCCTAAATACCTTTAAACTGCTCCATACTTTTAAAGACGCAGTAAGACAAGAGTTACAAGTCATTTTTAATTATTATCATACTGATATATCTGGACTCACACAAATCAAAAATCATTATTTAAGTTACTACCAGGTGACGGATACCTGACTTTTGAAAATGTGATTTATTTCAATTTTCCTTAGTATACACATTCTAAAGGACTTGCAAAAGTAGTATTTCCTTTATCTCGTAACATCATTTCATATGACTAGTTGACTAGATGGAAGAGACAAAGGTTAAAATGATAACCTTATTCTCCAATATAAATTTTACTTCTCGCGTAACTATAAATTAATTACTCCTTTTTTTTTTTTGCTTTTTCTATTAAGCTAAGTAGAAGTTTATTAATGATGTCAAAGTTAACGTTTAACTATTAAACAATTTTATTTAGTTATTCAAAATTATCTAAATTTAAATAATGTTCATTTTCCGGGATATTTATAGTCTCAGAATTTTGAATAAAAAAATCAACAAAACAATGAAATCAATAATAAGAGCAGAAATCTTCAAAGAAAGCAGGGAATTGAAAGATTTCTGATTTTATTATCATAAAATTTTGATACAAATCACAAGGAACAGTATTCCTCCTTCTGTTTCGAAGGTAAATTATGAAAAGAAAAGAAAATACTACCACCCTAATATTAAACCGAACAAATATTACCAATCAAATAAAGAGAAACATGCAAACCTCCCCCTTTGAAATCAAAATTTCTGCTTAAAAAAAGTGATTACATTCATAGAAAGCAGGGGGAGGCTCCATTTCCACTTACTAGGGGAAAAATGGTGCCTAAAAATATGCTATATACCCCTATTATAGTTAATATTTATTTTAAATACTAACTTAAAACGAAAAATAGTAAATCCATTCAGTATAAATAAATGACTTAGATTCTTTTGTTTTCATTTTCAAACAACTTCCATCAGATGGCCTAAATTCTAACACAATTTCTTATTCCATTTAAATATAATGGAGAAAAATTTATCAGATCACACACACAAACAAAAATAAAAGAGAATATTTGGTATATTTCTAGTTTAAAGACCGTTTGTCTGTTTCTTTTAACTTCAGAAAAAAAGGAGATATTCGTTTCATTTAATTCCGTAATGATCCTCAATATTAGAATAAACCTTTAATAGCAAGATGCAATAATTAACTGAAAGTATGTCAACAACTAAACAAGAACTAACAAAGATTTCTGGTAATAGTTTCTGTATTTTTAAGGAAACGAAATTCTTTATTTTTTACCTAGAACAAAAGGGAATTAAAAGTAAGGTCAAAGTAAATACATTTACCATTTCAAAGGCAAGTGCAGGATCAGCAGCACAGTCTCCTCTATTTTTTTCTCTAAATCACTGGAACAAATATTACTATAGATAAATATAATTAATGTTTCTATTTAATATTTTCAACACACTGATTTGCATAAGAAACTTTAGAGAAGAGAACTAAGACAACTTCAATTTCAATCTCTATTTTATTTTCTATTTTCAAAACATATAGTTAAATTAATTATATCTATAAACAACTGGAGCAAAATATTAGTTGTTATTTAATTCTGAAGTTAAAATTTACAAAAAGAAAAATTTAATATGAAGATATCGAGTATATTGTTTGTAAGAACACAATAAGTAATCTATTAGTTCATACAAATAAAATACTAACATATATATATGGTAGTAATGATAATAGAAGCTTCATATATTAATCCATGATAAAAATTTAAATCTATTTAATCGCAGTGTAATTTTTAATTTTTTAGAACAAAAACTATAAATTAATTCTAAAAAAATGTGTAAAACTTCTAAAACAAAAACTCTCAAAGACTAGCTTGTGCCAAACAAACAAGATTTAACTTTAGGTGGGTCACAAAAAGAAGAAAAACAATATTCACAGAAACGTAAGTTTTTTTAAAATTATACATCATAATAAACATATATAAAAGAACAAGAAAAATTGAATGTTTACGACTTGACACTTGGCACACCTCTTCTCTGCTACTACCTTTCTTATTTCGGAAGAAATTTTTGTAATTTTATTATGTGTTATTGTGTACCGATATATTAGCCGTTCCGCAAAATATTCGATGTTGGCCTCGAGTTTGCCACCCTGTTCTAAAAGATGTGTATTATCATGAGACATTAGCAAAGGTCTACAGTAATATTTGTTCGGGTACTGTGAACATTTTAAAGTACTGTTTATTAACGGGAAATAAGTACTAAAAAGGCAAAGGCATCTACACGAACCACAAAAAAAATAAATAAAACCTCCTTAAAAATATCATTTTTTTGCCATGATAGATATATTTCATAATTGTTCGTAGAATGAGTGGCAAATATAGCAGTAGAATAATTAGAACAATGTAAAATATGCATGCATCTCTTTAATTTAACAATTAATTGTCTTTACAAAAGTAGGAAATTAGTTTTGAACTTTCAGTTGGATTCAAAAGTACGAAGCACATCGTCAACGCCCTCGAATGATCATATTCATAGTCTTTTTACGTTGCACTTCGAAATCCCATAATGACTATTGGCGAAGGTTTTCCTAACTTAGAAACACAGTCAAAAGGAAAGGAAGGCACTGAGCAACATTATACCAATGTGAGGACTTAGAGCCTCTACTCGTTGGATCTTTAATGTCTCCAATACTCTAACTCACAAATCGAAAGAGGCAATTCCGGGCTCGTGTTCGTTACTTTGACCATTCAGACGATTCAGCAACTTCAGTTAATTAATTAACAACCATTCAGATCATTCAGCAATTTTGAATTTAATAAATAATCAATCAATTAAGAATTCAAAGACAAACTATATAGATATAATCAACAGTATTCTGACTTTTGATATGACAAAATATTTGCTGGAAGTATAGGAAAATAGTTCAGTATACACATGATGAGTAGATTTGTTTAAATAAAATGTTTGATTTTTAATAAGGAATCCATTATGCAGTCTACAGATAAGTTTTCTCAAAATTATCAAGGGAACATACTTCCTTCTCCTTACCTGTCAAAGTGAGTAAGTGAATATTAACGTTGCACTGTTCAGCTACACGAGGGCTTTTGGTCCACGTAATTTTGAACCCTAGTCAAGTGACGTGAACGACACCTGAGTGGACATCCCCTCTCCTAACTACCACTCCACACCAACGGGAAGACATTTCAGCTCTTGACAGATTTATCGTGCATCACTGCACTCTACGGCTTCCCTGTGCAAAAGGAAGACTATTTCAAAGATGCTGAGATCTAACTTCAAGTAGATATACTATGAAATAAATATATATTGACTTTATTATCTGCACACTTATTTAACTATTCTCAATAAATTTACAAACCTCTATACTATTTGTGTTCATATTTACAATATATGTGTACATTTAGGGCTCAAAAACACGTTTACTAGCATTTGGGTTACATTTAGACATTTTCAATTACTAATGGAACTTTTCGTAAAGAGCTTAAACGCTTTCTTAATTTAACCAAATTCAGAGTCTATACCAGAGGTTGCCAAAATTTTTGTTTCATAGAACCCTTGACCTATGTTTCGGCTTGGGGTATAGAAACCTACTTAACTAACATTCAGTTTTTATAAATTTATTAACTTAAATGCTTTTTTTTGATAGCTGGTACTACTGCTACTTTAAAAGAATTAATTTTCGAACTGTTATGAAGTATGATGTTTAAAATTTAAAAGCACATGTTAATTAATTAAATTAAAAGTTAATTAATACATAAAACAACTGTTCAATAAAGTAACTAAACAACTGTATGTTAGCAATAGCGACGAATTTAGCGGACTGTAAACAATTGTGGTCTAAGACTAAAAGGTTTCGGTTTCGAATTGCTGTCTGTTGAAAGAAAATTGATTCAATGATAAGTCCAAGTTCAATTTGATATAATTGGATATATTTCAACGCTGAAGAACATTTCACTATCATTAGAATAGTTCACATGTAATAATGTACGTAGTTCACAAGTATTAGCATTTTTTCACAAGAATACTTCACAATAGAATGTTTCACTAAAAACGAGTGTTTTCATCTTAAGAAAGATACATGCACTGGCTGTTGCCACAAGACTACTTCTAAATAGAAGTGTCTCATTGCAACAGCGCTACCTAACGGCTTTTACTATTCAGCAACAACAAACCCATGATTTTAATGGGAGATATGAGTTCGGAGAACAATAACATATTTTCAACATTTTGTATCCATCTTGTCAGATTTAACCTTAAATCTCCGCCGTTAGTAGCGTCCAGTTTTCTTTCTTTCGTTTTGGAAATTAGCAACCCCAACTTTAAAGTGCTCCTCATTAGGAAATGCAATTAAATATATACTTCCTCACATTATTCCATAATTTGGAACAAATAACAGGTTTGCCTTTTTAAAGCCAAAATTACTGACATCCGTTTTTAAACTTCAAGATATTCGTTGGTGTTTATTACTATCAGTTCCTTTTGTAATACAACATTTTTTTTCAATGTGACAATATGAATTCATTGCATATGATATTACCCTAGTCAAAACATTCTCAAACCTGGTCTCAATGTCTGAATAAAAGGCTTTTAAATGCTGAACGTAGGTTAAAACATTCTGACAGATTGTGTGTGATAAATTGAGAAAATTTGGAGCCTCCAGTATTATACTTGTTTAGTTTCACTCTGGAAAGAAATTCTGAAATGGTTTTTGTTTCAATAAAATGTATGATGTTACCTTGTAAGCGCAAATTAACCTCAAGAAATTTAGTAGATAAAACTGTTAAATAGGTAAAATTTGGTTTCCAATTATTATAATTTTTCTTTTAAAATTAAAATCATGATCTAGTTTAATAAGATCCACTATCATAGACCCCCATTTAGATCTCATGGACCTCCAAATTATTTTTTTGCTGACTTGAACCCCTTGCACGTCATCATAGACTCCTGGGTGTCTATATAAACCACTTTGGGAATCATTGGTCAAAACAAAAGCTCGTACAAGTAAACTTAATCACAATAAAAATTTCTAAATTTCTTCTAATCTAGCTGCGTTTCTGAAATTGAGCATTTATACGCACAAATCACAAAATCTTTATAAAGATGGATGTAAAATAATTTTTTTCTTGTGTGTGGCTGTTTTCTATACTTAAGCGCTAAAAATGTTTTTAAATTTCTTTTCCCCTAAATAGCTGTGAGTTTAACTTATGTATTATAAATTATGTTTATGATTATTTACTTCCTCTTAGAACAGTTCATTTTCAGATGAACTAATGCATCAAGTTTCGTTCTATTTTCAATATTTTAAATAATAAAGTATTTAATTTTTTTAAAAAAATAGCATTGAGTTTTCCATGTTTGAGATTGATATTTGTAATATAGCTAGACATATTAATCTACAAGCTGTGGGAATTCCAATTTATATATATAATCAATTATTTTTACACGGTAGGTACGTTCCTTGGAAAAGCGTACAAAAAAAGAAAACATGTAAAAAATGTATGCGACATATGGTAAATTTGGTGATATGTTCCACACACAATTTTAAGAAATTGTGTAAGATGAGAAATACTTATAAAAGAAAAAACAATTAATTTTTATTGCAAAAAAAAATAAATTAAAACTAGAGTGCAGTAAAAAATCAATGTATAATTGCATACAATGTATAAAAATTCAAATTGAAGCTAAAATAAAATTACTAACAAATATTCAACGCTACTGGATAACAAGCCAGTACGTTTATTACGAACTGTATCAAAACTTCTGCTATCAAGAGATGTGTCAGATATGTTTACCACAAATGTCGCTTTTGATTCAATTGCAAAATTTCGTTTGATATTAACAACCTCAGTTTAAATATATTTATAGATATACAAAGTATGTTGTTAGCGGTTGTTTTTTTTTTCTTTGGTTTATCAAGTTGCTTGCATTTTTCTTGATACCTTGCTTCACAAAACTTCTGATTACATTGAAATTTTAATGCGTACTCTATGGCAGAATCATGAGTAAGAAAATGTTGTTGAATACTTGTAGCAAATTTCAAGCCCTCGCGAATTAAACCAGCTGTAAATATCTGAATTTTACCTTTGACATCATCATTACTGATTTTTTTATTATCATAAGCTGTCATGAATTCAATCAAATCGTCATCATCCTAAGGGAACAACCCCCCTTATTTTTTCAGATTTGTAGTAAACAAAAACTTCGTGTAAAAAAATGTCGTGGAATTCAAGTGCCTTGTTACTTAAGGTATCCGACTACGTTCGGAACCGTGATTTTAAAAAAGCGCATAAATGGATAATTTTCATGATATTTAGTGTCACTCAGATTAGAATATGTGCATAAAATTGTTTTAAGGACATTTTGACAAAAAAAATTTATTTAAATATAATATTTTGGCAAGAAATTAACTTAGAATAATCTTGTTTCCAAATGTCCTCCTTTTGTAAAAAATGGTTCTATAATAATAATAATTTGCCTGTATATAGCTCAGACCTCTGTACAGAGGCTCAACTATGAATTTTGAAAAATTCACATTATTTTCAGAGTTACCACCAATTGAAATAATTATTGGCGTTTTTTTCGTAAAATTGCCCCCTCTGTTGTTGTAAAATATGAATAAACCCACTTCTAAGTTATACATTTCAAAAATTCTAGTTGAGCCTCTGTACAGAGGTCTGAGCTATATACAGTCAAAACATTATTATAATAGAAGCCTTTTTCACAAAAGGAGATTAGCAAATAGATTAAATTAAAAAAAAAAAAAATTGTCGAAATGTCCTTAAAACAATTTTATATGCATACATTCCTATCTAAGTGACACTAAATATCATGAAAATTATCCATTTATGCGCTTTTGCAAAATCACGGTTTCGAACGTAGTGGGATATCTTAAATATCGTGTAATAAAAGACTGTGTAAATAAAGAGTTGGGTGTAGTTGCTAAATAAGTGTATGGCTTTGAAACATACCTTTACTATTCTTTTAAAGAAATTGTTGCATAAGATGTTCAAAAATCAACGAATCTGTATAAAAGTGAATTTTCATGTTTTACTTTATTTCTTTTTCTTTTTATATTGATTCGGATGATGTGACACCGGATGATGGTATTAATAATATCGATTTAATAATGATTTTTTTACCCATTCGAAATATAAAAAGGTCTTACATCTTTTATCGTGTCTAGTTCATACTGACTTTCCTATTCCAAATTTATGTCATAAGTAATATTTGAATATATCAAGTTTTAAAAATTAACACAAATTCCTCTGAAAACAAAATTAAAACTGAGTCTTGTTAATATAGAAAGAAAGGAATAAAATAATTTTGTTTTGAGAAGTAAAACTAACCATTCATATATTATAAGTGAAATTTATCAATCTGCATAAAGTATTACATTACTTTATTTTAAAAAATGATTACCTAAACGAAGTATCTTTTAGTGTTTAATCTAAGCTTTGTTGTAAGTTTCACATATTTATGAATGTGATATATTATTATTATGTTTTAAAAATAAATAGCTATCTTCATTTGAATATGTAATTTAATACTTTTTATAGTTAGATTATTGTAACTGAAGTTATAAGTAAATGATTATATAGATCGAATTGTGTGAAATAAGAGGAATGCAATAATAATAATACCCTCTAATTCACTTATCTTCAGAATGTATAATTGCTCAGGAAAGTGTGGAAGATATTTATTCCTTTGAGTTGTGGAACATAAAAATTATTTTTTATCTGTCTTATAGTATATTTTTACATATTTTTATATGTTTCACATTGTGGCATTAATATATATTTCTAATTCCTGAAGTAAGATTTTCTGAAATACGTTTTCCTTCACATTATTTAATACTTCTGGGGTATTGATTTCAAGAAAGAGAAGTATTTCCTTCGATTTTTATTATTATCTCATTTAAAAGCAGAACGAGAGCAGTGGCGAAAGGACTCAAACTCATAACTTGACGCTACATGCCACGAGTTCATGGCCATTTGTCTTGGTGGCCTTGAACAAGAAGTATTATATTATACGTCCTGAATTTTTAGTGCACTTCAAGCGATGGATAAGTAAAAAGTCATCCAACTGAAACAAATTCCAGTAGAAATAATAATATGTAGAAATGTCGGTACAATCCATTTTTTTATTTAGGAGTTAGAGTTCCCTAAGTTGGTCCACATTTGACACTAATACATATTCGTCCTTTAGTACATTGTTAAGTCGGTCCGTATGAGTATTCTCGCAAAGTTTCAGTTGAGTGTCAAGTAATATTGGCGCAAATCCGGAATGCAATTAAATCAATAGTTTCACGGTTCCAAAATGTACTGTGTTTGAAAAAGATCTGACGATCCAACTATAAATAAAAGTGTTTAGCAAGTACGAAGAAAATCAAGTCAAGCTATAGTCTTGTAAGGTATTTGATTATCCGGCTTTAATGTTACTTTGGGTTCTATGAAACTGAGAACAACGCTACTTATCTTTGTCGTATGCTACTGTTTTAAGGGTGACGCAAACAAAATTCGGCAGTTATCAGCATTTTAGACTGTAATTCCCGTTTGATGGGCTATTTGGCGAGCAACAGAGGTTATCTTCTGTTCAGGACGTTTCTAGGTAAGTCCTCGCTGGTCCTCGCAGCTCTTTTCAAAATGATACTTTTTGCTTAAAACAATTGTCGCCATTGAGTGATATTCCAGATTACTAATACCAGTACCAACGCAAATGTGGTTGTTGGAATGAATGTGGTACAATTGACAACATGACGCTTAGATTAGGCACTCGAGATTAAATTTCACAAAGTTAAGGTTTAATCAAGAGCTACACACAGACGTGTGTGGGAGATTGTGTGCGCATGTATTACAAATACAGCGAATATTTTTGTGCCTTATTCGAAAGCATATAAATATGAAATTTCAAATGAGCGTGCTTTAAACAGTTATTTATTGAATGTTTTTGTAACTCGTATATCGACAAAGATATGCAAACAAAGAATTATACTCTCAGTAAAAAAATCCATTGTTAGATTACAGAAAGTGATTAATGTTTGCAAAAGAAAAATTAAATAAATGGGTTTTTATAAAGAATTTGGTCTCTACTACTTGTACTGCATCGGGGCCATAGACATTCTATGCTGTTAACTAACATATCAAATATCGGATTGAGAACCAATGTCCGCTCAATTTTCGATGATGATTTTGCATGATTAAAAAAATCTTAACATCTACAATATATTTTAAACGCTTCAAAACAACTGCGAAAACTTTTCAAGATAATTTGTGTCAAATAAGATGTTCTTAATAATAAAAATGATGCAGAAATTGCTGAGGGTGTGTTGTAAATTATTGAATTAAATACATCTGTTTCATAAGCAGCGCATCATTCTGAACCTGATCGTTTCTTCAAATAAAGTAACGAAGAGAGAAGAAGGGAACATGATCTTTTTTGTCTTAACCTTCCAACATCATCTTTTGCCGTCAGACGTCTAGCAGAAAAAGAAATAAAGTAAGTCAGCTTTTTGAAGTTTAAACGCGATCACGTATTTCATTCGGAAAAACGTGATGTTTCGTCAAGATTTATCGGTCCCGTTTTATGAAGGTGTACTTCCTTTACCTTCTTATACTGAGTTGTACGCTGTAGCTTCTCGTCACGATTCTTGAAGCCAGACCAGGAGCTTAGAAGGAAAAAATCGACGGGAAAATGAAAAAAAATGGTGGAATAATGGATGAAAAAAGTCCGTTCGCATCTTATGAAAACTTGCTGATAGCTTAGGGATCAGGTATAAGGCAGGTTTTATTATCTTTCTCTTATATAGGGACAGATAAGTCACCCAGTAATGTAGTATATGTGGAAGGGAAAAGTGATAGGTACCTTGATAGCTAGGAGTTGTGACATCAATGTGTTATTTCTCGGATTATTATAGTGTCCTGTGCGGAAAGACGCATCTCTATTATCAATATACGCAGAGACGAAGAGTATTTCCTGTCACTTACAAGATGTACTTGCCTTGTCTGTCTATTTCAAAAGCGAAAGTAGAAAATGGATTAGGAACTTATTTTTTTCAGAAAGAATTATATGAAAAGAAGAAAAGTCTCAGTATGCTTATTCATCTGTTGCTCTGTCAAACTAAATTGATTTTATATAAAATACGCTGTGTCACGTAAAAATGGTTAACTACTTTAAAACATCAATGAAATAATATAGAATCATTTAACTATTTCAAACTTCTCACGCGAGCAAATTATAAATATATATACAATCATTTTATTATACACTTTTAACTTTAATAAATAATTTTTATTTTCATTTACAAATTCTTAAAGATGTACCATGATTGAAATAAGACTTCTGGCTCACATTTGCTCTTAATTTTATGATGTTAAATAAACTCTACAGTAGTTCTTTTATCGGTACTGTATTTTACAAATATCAATGTAAGTGTGCAAATACTCAAGTATTACTTGATCTGAGATGTATAGTAAATGTAGCATTTTTTATCTCTTTATCTGCTTAAAATATATAAATTATAATGATTATTACAATATAACATTTTACAGAAGGTTTATGAATAACCTGTGAGAATATAAAAATCATTTGAATAAGTATGGAAAAAAATATCAAAAGTAAAAGCTTTCAGCAAAATCAAATTTAGTTTTCTTTTTGGATCATCAAAGGACCATCACTAGCAAAACGAAATTTTCATTAAGTTGGCTCATTAGATTTTGGTACTTGAGTAAGAGAAAGTGTAGCCTTTCAATTACAACGCATTTAATCCACTGCAAAAATGTTATTTTAATGAAAAATCTAGAATGTTTCTCATCTTTTAGCTGTAGATATACAGTACTAGATGTCATATTAGATCAAATTGATCTTTAGATGTTAGATTTTCAAAAACGTTGGCCAATGGTATTTAACTTTTGAATATTTGATAGTTGAAAAACTATACTTCTTGACGGTATTGCCATTGTGTGATACACAGTTTTAACTAAAATGATGCAATTAAGTAAAAATAATTTGATTCTCTTTTTTCTTCTCGGAGCATTCCATTTGTCATTCCTTAAACGATTTTAATGTTGTTACCTCAATATAAGATGCAAAAACGGAGTGATTTATTTGTATTCAAATATAGTTTAAACTTGTTTTGTTTCTTAAAGCCCAATCATATGCAATGAGAATTTAATCTTGGTACAAAATATACTACCATAGGTAAATAGTTCAAAGCTCTATCAAAACGCGTATAGCATCTAGAAATGTTTTATTTCGTACTAAACATTAGTTAACATTTAATCATGAAATCAAATATAAGTATTTTGTATGATCATATTTACATTAAATACAATAATTCATGCACATCTCCATACTTTATTTTATTTTTAAGTTAATCAATTTTTTTAAAAAAATTATTTTCATGACGATTGTTCACACTTGACATGATAGCAGGTTGTTTGAGTATTGTATTAATTTTGACTGCAGTCAGCTCTGATGTAACATTCCTTTAATGAACAGTCCATTCCAATCACACTGAGGAAACATTTGTTAAAAAAAACATCCTTATAGATTCATTTTAGAAAAAAACTTGATGAATTAATTATAACCGTATCATTTAATCTCTAGAAAAACTTCAATATTTGTATTAATTTAATTTTGATATGAACCGTGTATTTGTGAATAAATGCAGAAGTTAAATAAGCTATTAAAATATATCCGATTTTAATTGTTTTAAAATTTAATTTAATTTATTGAGATTTTAAATGCACATTATATTAATATTTACAAATCGTTCTAATTCTTCTAAGGTCTTACGTCAAATTGCTATTTATTTAATGTTTTTACAAATTACCCATTAAAAGTTAATTATAAATATATGTGACATGTTATTAAAGTTATAAGACAGAATATAGGATATGTTTAAATTGAAATTCTACTTGGACTTCCAAGCAAATGTTCAATATAACTCTATTCATTATGTTTAGAATTAATGAAAAACTTTATATAACAATATTTCTATTTTTAATTCCTTTCTTTGATTACTTTATAGTTCTCAGGATTGTTATTGGGTTGAATGTAAGAGTTCCAAAAACTTTAGTATAGTACACTAAACTAATCTCGAGAATTTTGACATTTTATTACTTTCACGGAAGAAATACGCTCTGAAATTAAAAAATATGTGATTTATGTCCTATTATAAAATATCAATCTCGTATATGAAATTTGTACTATGAATTTAAAATTTCCAGTTACCTTATATGATCACATATTGAGCATGTATTGCTTTTAAACCCTAAATCATACGAACAACAAATTAATTAAAATGCCATTCAACTAGTCAATGAACCTTTATTTTTAGTTTTAAGTTTTCTAAAGTATGGATGTTGAAATGGTTCGGCATTATTTCCTATCTCAGTGTCAGAGCTCGTATTGCGATAAAGGCTGCAGGATTCTTCTTGATTTATGGGTCTCTGTAGATTAAGCCCGTTTATCCTGTCTTGTGCACAAACAGCTATCGAATTACACGCAGTCACTCTTTCCTTTGACTAGGAGGCGATGTGGACGAATGGGTAAACATATTTAATCTTATTTCCCAGACAACGAAGTATATAAGTATTTAAATATTGATAATATTGTACTATAAAAGGAATTATATCATTTCATAACCTAAGTAATTAATTTTTAAAAGGTTTGAAATAAGTTTGAAAAGATATTTTAAACAAACATTATTAAAAAAAATTCAAAATATAATTGTTATGGTAGTTGCTTTGTTTAATTCAGAACGATTGGTACAAGAATTAATTAATGAAGCGCTATTGATTCTTAAGACATCATCTTAATGAAACATATAGTATGTACTGGCAATATACATATTATTGCTCCATATATTGTGCTCCCACTATAAATATCCTTATATTTTTTTAAGCAAACAACGTATATTTAGAATGTATTAATACTATAAAATCAGAAGCAAATTTTTAAACAATCAGAAATGTTTGTAGACTTATTCACTATCAAAATAGATTCGTATGGGTCGAAATATAATAAATTATTCTTAGTTTTTTTTTGTAATAACTCAGTCTAAAATGTTTGAATAAGTAAATTTGAAAAAAGTTATTTGAAGGATCTGAAACATGCTGGTTATATATATATATATAAATATATATTTATTTATTCCACTGGACTTAGAATTTAGGATATTCCCTTTATAATTCCATAGGTATTTCTTACCATTTATTCATGCATTATTTACACTAAAGATTCCATTCTTGTTTTTCGTATTTCGAATTTAGAATACTTCCTTGAACAATCACATGCTGTACAACAAATTGTTTCTTTGGATGCGGTTCAAAAACAGCCGTATATAAATCAAAAAGCTTTAAATAAATAAAATATCGTAGAAGTTACATTCAAAAACGATCTTTCTTACAAAACAAACGTTTATTTATCCGTTACAAGGTTTACTGTAATACAGTCAAGAAAAAGTTTCCACATAGTTTAATCTGAAAAAGAAGAAATCACTGGGCGTGAAAACAATTCCGCATTCTTCTAAAATCCAAATGCCAATACCAGATCTTTCAATGTGAAGTCCCCGAAATACTACATTCCCATGATGAATAGTTCGTCAAAATTGTTCCTAAAAAAGTGCAAAAGACTCTCGAAATCCATACTTAGCAGAAAATATGTCAATGCCCCCTTTTCAATGCCATCGTATGAAAAAGAACTCACGGTAAAGAAAGAAGAATATGTCCAGCCATCTGGTGATCCAGTAGATACAAGGATGAAAGGAAAAAGTATAATAAAAAAACCTTTTCTTCCACATTAATAATAAAGCAAAATGATTTTTTCCATTCTCCTTTTCTGTTCCTTCCCTTAAGTGGATTTTTTCTGAAGTATAAAGGGGTTCTGAAGGCAGTTCATAAGCACGTTCTCTGACAACTGTAGTAAAGATGAGAAATTTTGACAAGGGCCTACTTTGGAAGCCATTTTATTTGTTATACTAAGGATATCAGTCTTTTCAGCACGTGATCTATTCACAGACCTCTAGCAACGCGTTATAGTTTTTTGGAAATTATACTAGAAGATGCTGCTTACTTTCAAAAGATTGTTACATACCCAACAACTCGAAGAAAATGTTTTTACTGAAAGAAACATAAATATAATAGGAAAGGAAAATATGTTTAGGTATATCGAAAGAAATTCACGAAGTTCGAGATAAAGTTATGAACTTAATATACTTAGTGACTATGTGGGGGTATTTTAATAATTTTGACACTTTTTGCTTTAAAAAAATGCTTTCTCACAACAGTTTACAAAGTAATTTAATTTTAAAGTTTAGAAACAAACTTTTTTAAGATTGTTGCAGAATATTTTCTTAATTCTTATGTAATCTGTTATATATTTCAAAAGTATTATGATTTATAATTGTGAATATAACTGCAAGATAATCATAAATCATTTCAAGCATGATTGGAAATGTTATATGTATTTTATCTATTGAAATACAAAAAAAAATCAGAATTAGTTTATTTTAATGGAAATTCACCTACGAGCTTAAACTCCAATACTGAAACGAACTGTATATTTTCCTCACTTAAAATACAGTTTATGGTGCATGTACTACTTTTTCTTAAATAAATGTTTCTTCAAAATTTGCTATATTCGTATAATGTAATAGTGTGACGCTATTACCACCTTTATAATTTGAAATTTTTTTAGAGTTTACTTGTAATTTTCTTTGGGTATGAAATAAAGAATCATGGAGCTTTAAGTTTGAAAGAACATTTAATAGTTGTGTTACATCTTAAGAGCAAAAAGCAGTTAATCTGCAGATTAGCTAGGTAGTTTTCTCATTAGCAAGGGTGATTCATTAAAGTGCAGAAAATTATTTATTTTTTTAATTACTTAGGTAATTTGCAAATCACCTAAATAATCTGCACATTACCTAAGGGCATATTAAAGTTAAATAAGAACTTCGGTGAAAAAATAGTAACGTTTCTGTAGGCTTAAATTAAATGTCACTTATTTGTGTTTTTCTTATATTTAAAGAATCAAATCAATTCAATCGAGCAATCAGTACATTAACCAATAGAATAAATCATCAATCGATTGAAAAAATTACAATACACAATCAAATAATTTAAAATATTATTTCAATTAAGGAAATTGACATAGTGTTATTTGTTTAATTTTCAATACCTAAAGAATCACGTTTATACAATGAAACAAACATCAAATTGGGTGATAGAATCAGTCATCATTACCAAACTAAAATATTTTACGTCGTAATTAAATTTATTATAAATTAAGTCAAGAAATACATCGACTGTCTCGTTCGCTGTCTTTTTTAGCGTTTAGGATACATTATTTTGCGATGAGTCAACGCATTCAATCAAAATTCACCACAGAAAATAAATGAGAAAAGCAAACTTTTAATATTTAACGAAACCGCTAATGTGAATATTATATAGTAAAAATGCGGAAAACTCTTGATTCCACAGTTTAATGAAGCAAATCAGTTAATCTGCAGATCATCTAGGTAATTTGTAGATTAACGGCTTACGAGCTTCAACTATAATAGTTACAACGGCCAAAAAACAGATTACATGCATATTTTAATTTCTAAGTGTAAATAAAAAAATATAGACTGTGTAATCTAATTTGTGGTATAGACATCCAGTGGGCATCCTTTTACATATCTAATAAATTACTATGACTTTTTTTCAACCCAAATTTGTGTACTTTCTTCGTTTTATTTCCTTCTGTCCCTAACAAATATTTAACTTAAAGATAAAAGAGGAATTAACTCTTCCTTAGATTTTTATATATGTAAATATGTATAAGACTATCGTGTCTTGTTTTATATATAATCAGTTTTGATAAGGGCTTAGTTATAAATAATTATCATTTGCTTTAAATTAAACTAAGCATGTTGTTTTTAATCCCTAGAAATTCCCTGATTTAAGTTAGTTTTCAATTAGGCAGTGGACTGTAAATAGTTCTAAAATTAATTTTATATAATTACTTTTATTTAAAAAACAATATGGTATCAGAAAAACACACACAATATATTACTTTAAATTAAGAGAAATAATTTGGACCAGTTACCTAGATTAAATTTGAGGCTAAGCCTTAAAATTATTTTTAGTCAGTAACTCAAAGGTTGAAATAAATTATTATTATTATTTTCCTGAAAGAATAAGTTTTTCATTAAATTACAAGTGTTAAGTTGTACTTTTTTTTTCTTTAGCATTAAACTTTTAACAATTTTCTTACCATCTATAGTGAATACTAGTAAGAAAAGATGAAAACAGCCCATATTTGTGAAAAAAAAAGAATTGATAATTCATCAGCATTTAAGACTTCAAAATACACTTATTTTATCAACAACTAAATTAATTTGAACATTTATAATATAGCGTTTGTTAAATCAGCATGAAAAGTTGCTTATATATAACACCCAGGAATAACATAATAATTATTCATTCTATTCTTCTTAACGTAATGCTGAATGACATTGTAAAAGCGTTATTTAAATTTAATTACGTTTCACAGATTAAAGAATTGACAATTTGAAATTTAAAACATTAAACTTTTTTAAACTGCAAAACATATTTTTAAGCAATAAATATGCAGTAAGTATTTGAAAATAGTTTCAAGTGAGAGAAGCACTTAATTAAATTTCTATGTATCAATATTTTTTGTACTTCACTATTAAATGCTGTTAGTCACTAGATAATTAAGAGAACGAAGATTTAATTGAATTTAATCCTGTAAATTCTCATCCACATCAGACACTATTTTGAAAAAAAAATGTATTGTTTTAGCGAAATTCATGTATTAATTTATTTTTGAAGAATTTGTTATTTATAAATTTTGGTAGTTTAGCTCTCATGTTAAAGTGATAAAAATGAAAATAAATTTTTGACGAGGAGTAATTATGTTCAGGAAATATGTTTATATACACTAATTATCTATTAATGGAGAAAGCATTAACATTAGTTTTGCTTTTAATGGAAAACTGAAAGGGAAATATATATTTCAAAGTTTCTAGCAATTTGTAAACGAATAACAAATATTTTCGTATAATTTATTTTATGGATATAATATTTTAAATGAAATCTAATAAACTTCCACATTTAAATGAGAATAATAAATTAATCTTTCATTATATTAACATTTTTAAACTGATAGAAATGTAAAACGTGACATTACATGATTTTTTTAAGACAAAAACGAGAGTACCTTCTATAAATGCAGAAGAATATTACTTCACTATCACATTAATCCCTTTGAGTCACATTTTACACCCTAATTACGCATACTAAAATTCCTAAGAATTAATGTAAGGAAATCTACTTTAATAAATGAGTAATTTACCTAAAAAGTTGGTATTTTGTATGGCAGAAATCATTAAACTTTGGAGTCACACAATTCACACTATAACTATAAATATAAAGCTTAGAATACCAAGCTTTTATCTAGAACAAAAAATTTTATTTACTTTTGTGTGTATCTAAATGATTATGAAATTAGTAATCAAAATTTGATCGCGGATGATAAATTCGAAAACCTGGTACTACACATAATTTAACATCACAATCTGGACAGTAGAATCTTGTCACCCTTCTTCCCTTTACTGTCTTTCTTTGAGCAGCAAATAATTCATTGTCGTTTGCATTAGTTTTCTTCTCTGTTGGGGGAATGTAGTCAACAAAATTTCTTTCAGACAAGCACGAAGGAGGGTGCTCAGCAGAAGAACATCCTCTTTCTGCAGAAAATTCCACCAAGTGTTACTTTTACGTATTGGAAACCATAAAAAAAAGCACATGTGAAATTATTCGGGAAAGATCGATTGCCCAGTGTAAAATTTCACAATGCCCGAGCTCGACTTGAGATGAGCCATCTTTGCTATGTTGCACTATGGGGGGGCTATGCCTTTTATAGGATTTAACTGGAGTTTTTTTTTTCTGTTCTCATTTCGTAGTTTTTTTCTTGTTTAATTTTTAGCCTTTTTATTCTAATGAAAATTTAATTGAAACTATGCAATTGAGGCATTATATGCTGTTGTTGTCGTGGGTTTTTCCTCCTGGGATACATGTTAAATACGAGTGAAAGAACAGAAACATACATAGCAAACATAAGAAGAATGTAGACATTTATTACAAATGATGGTCCCAGCATATAACAGAATGAGTGCGCTACTTTCCATTCAAGACGGGAATCCATTGCATGAGAAAGTCCGACGACTTTTCCCGAAGAAAATACAACCATGCCTTACTCGGGATTCGAACCCGAACCCACTCGGTTACAAGCCGAGGGTCAAATCCACAATATTGGCTGGGTGACAAGCATGATATTTAGAACACAATTTTCTTCAATTCCATATGATAATTTATTTAAAAACACACTTTATTGAAATTTTACTCAATAATGTACTTCAAACTTTTTTTTTAATTTTTAAGCATATTCAATGTAAAATTACTGAAAAAGTACAATTTGGCATATAGTAATAATAACGTAATTTATTTAAATTCATATTACATGTTTTATTATATAACAGGTAATTTTATTTCTACCTAGTGGGATTAACACTTACAAAAACTTTGTTAGAAATACAATTTTAAAAACAAAAACAATAAATATATAATGTAATAATATTCCTAATTTTAAAAATAAAATCAATTGATTTAGTTTGACGTAATTATTAAGGTAATCGACTACGTTCGGAAACGTGATTTTAAAAAAGCGCATAAATGGATAATTTTCATGATATTTAGTGTCACTCAGATTAGAATACGTGCATAAAATTGTTTTAAGGAGATTTTGACAAAAAAAAATCATTTAAATATAATATTTTGGCAAAAAATTAACTTAGAATAAGCTTTTTTTACAAATGCTCTCCTTTTGTTAAAATTGCTTGTGTTATAATAATATTTTGCCTGTATATAGCTCAGATCTATCTACAGAGGCTCAACTAGAATTTTTGAAAAATTCACATTATTTTCAGAGTTGCCACCCATTGGAATAATTATTGGCGTTTTTTTCTTAAAATTGCTCCCCTCTGTTGTCGTAAAATATGAATATACCCACTTCTAAGTTATATATTTCAAAAATTCTAGTTGGATCTCTACATAGAGGTCTGAGCTATTTACAGCAGTGTTTCTCAAAGTGTAGGGTGCGCCCAACTTGGGGGGCGCGGTAACCCTACAAGGGGGGCGCGAGCATATCGAAAATTTAAAGATTTAAAAAAAATAACCGGAAAGAAGTAAAACAAAATATTTTCTTCCGTAATAAAAAATACACAGCAACACTGATATAATAAATGTTTATCATCTGGCGTTTTTCCTTCATCAAATAGCTATCTTTGATCCCAAAACCAAATTAAAGAGAGAAAAAACATTTTGTTTAATTTGGTGTATTTCCTCAATGAGAGAGGAAGGTTTAATATCAGAAATTGACACTCTGAGTTATTTATCTATATTTAGCTGAGATCTATATTTTGTCTTCAAAGCGGTCTGAAAATCCGGTTTAACAAAGATAGGATGCTGAAAATGGTAATAGTATACGAAGTGCGTTTGTTTTCAGTGCAGAAAATTCATCATCCTCCTCTACCCAAAATTCAAAGAGGGATTTATTACAAAATTGCCTTTTAATGTTTCACTGGATGTGAAATCTATGAAGATTTCTTCTTCGGAAGTTGAGAGCCCTTCGGGAGTATCTTGAAATAAATCCCTAATCTACTCGTAACTTGCTACCAAGTTGTCCTCATCAAGAAAATACTTTTTAAAATTCTTTGCCAACATGGCTAAATAATTTTACATGGTTTTAAAAACAACTTTCACGTGATGTTTTTCGGATATGTAAATTTTAACACATAACGAGCTGGGGCATTTTCCCCCATCATTTACTTCAGTAGTGGTAAATCCAAAATTTAAGCATTTTTGAGAATATTTCCTTGATTTAATTTTCGGAACCAAGCTCGTCTGTGTACTTGGTAACCCTTTATTATCGTCGAATGTTTGCTTACTACTTAAAAATATATGTATGACTTTGTTTTAACCTACTGCCATAAATACTTAATTACCGTGAATTATACAATTAACGTGCAAATTAAAAAATATACATTCAAGCTAGATTCGGTAGCTGTAGAAGTATCGAGTCGACCAAAACTCATTGGAATTCTACGAGAAAAAGCATTTTTACATGTTTTGCGCAGACGGCCGATAGGTTGCCCAGACTCACGCAAACGTACCCTATAATGCTAGATGTGATGGATATGATAGAGGGCAACATAGACTAGACAATTTTTCTAATGATATTTGTACTTTGAGAAATGGATGCTGAAGGAAATAAATCTTAATTAAATATATCATTTTGCAATCTGTTGCAATTTAAAAATTAGAGAAAGGAAAATAACATAATAATAAGTAAGTAATATATATTTTAAGTAGTTTTTTCTTAAAATTTATATTACTTAAAAGTAACATATACAAAATTTAATACTGATACAGTTTATAATTGAGATCGCATTGTAGCTTTAGCGTCAAAGTGCATTTTTATTGCAGTAAATACATTATTGTTGTACAGGCGGGGCGCAACAAAAATTATGATTGAAAATTGGGTCGCCAGTATTGAAAGTTTGAGAAACACTGATTTACAGGCAAAATATTATTATAATAGAAGTATTTTCCACAAAAGGAGAACATTTGAAAAAAAGATTATTCTAAGTTAATTTTTTGCCAAAATATTATATTTAAATAAACTTTTTTGTGAAAATGTGCTTAACACAATTTTATGTATGTATTCTAATCTAAGTTACACTAAAAATCATGAAAATTATCCATTTATGCGCTTTTTTAAAATCACGGTTCCGAACGCAGTCGGATACCTTAAGCAATTCATATCCCATTTTGAAAGTCCTTTTCCCTATCAAAATATAGCTGGTCATTTCCTTGAGGCCAAACCCCATAAATATATCCTTTACCTATTTCAGTTATATTTTATATTCGAAAATAAAAACATCCGCAATTGAATTCTGTAAAACTTAGTCAGTCAAACCCAAGAACCTATTTTTCCTATTTCTTTCCAAGGTCTTATTTGGCCTCTACTTCTTATAGACCAGGTTTACATCTATTCTTTGCTTCAGTGCTTGCAACTACCGTGGATGTCCCACCTGAAAATTTGCTCAACTGTAAAAATGGAAGAACTTTCTCGTACCTACAGAAGCGAATAGTAGGAAGGGAATAAAAAAAAGAACAGAAAGAGAGAGGGAAAAGCACACTCCGGCAAACAAAGACTTATAGTTCCCACTCTTTCACAAGTGCTAAAGGCGTTGGAAAAGGTAAACTAACACTTAGAGTCTTCCCTCAAGAGAAGACTGTTAAACACCGCTGTTATAGTAACATGCTTTCGCTTTTACTGCCTCAGGATTCGATACCATATCGATTTGAGACACTCCTATTCAACGCGCACGGAAGTATGAAAATACTTGTTTTTGTCGGTTTTGACTTCCTTAGTTTTATTTTAGCTTATTGATCAGGGGATACATGCTTATTTATTAAGGAAATCCAAAGAAAAACAAAAATAAAACTGGTCAATAAGTGGTGATGGTGACTATTCTGAATACGAGAACAGTTGTTAGAGGAGTAACCTTAGTAAGTGCGCAACATGTTGTTATTGTTATTGGCATGCTTTCGTTAAGTTAATTATAATCATTCGCCTTTTTTATTGATTACAGGCATTTTTTCTAAGCAAAACTGAATAAAATTTATTCTAGGGAAGAGAAATACTTGGTTTGATCATACTGCAATGGTAAAATCGTACTTTTGTTTCACAAATTTGTTTTTTTTCACTGATTTTTATTGTTTCTGTTTCAAAAGCTATATAAAATATTATTAATTTTGCTGTAACGTTTTATTAATTACTTTATTACTGTGGTTTTGTTTTACCAATTAATATTCTTCAGGGTAACATAAAGAATTATTTTACTTTAAAATTTATGTTGTTATTGCTTACAGTTTCATTCTCACATAAAATAAATTCGTAATCAACTGAGCAGTTCCTCAAAATTAGTGTTAACGTACAATTTAGAACATAAATTAATACATAGATATACATACATTTCTTTTCTGTGCAATGGAAACTACATCTCATGAACTACGTAATTAAATTATCCTTGATACCCTCAGCTGCTCCAAGCTTTCTAACAGGTGTTGCCTATATTTTCATTAATGATCTCTGCATCTAATCTAGTATTCAACTATCTAGAAAGACTAGAAAAACAACAACTCATCAAGATTTTTTTTAATCATGAGATATACAATATATAACATCATACTTAATAACTAAAAATTCCCTTTTTTTTCAGAAGTTTGTTATAGCATGAATAAATGGATAAAATGAAGTCTCAATGAATTTGGGAATATATTTTCTTAATTTCATTTACTATAGGACACACACGCATGCATATAGTGTAAGTAATTGAAAAAAAAATCATTCTGAAATTCTAGAATGAATTTTTAAAAAAAATTAGCACACAGAGCATTCAATTTCACAAAGTGGGGTGGAGGTAGCTTAGTGGTCATGGTCACGAACTCTTGGTAGGCGCTGTCGAGTCCTGACGCCGAGAAGAACCTCCGAGTAAAGGGTCTGAATCATGTTAAATTTACCGCGACTTAAAGCTTCACATTGGCATGGTGTGGGAGTTCAAAAAGGGGTGCCTTCCTCGTCGCTTGATTGTGGTTCGAACTTACGAAATCCATCGCCAATTGCCCTTGTGTTGCTTTAAGCGTGTGACGTACTCTCATTTCACCAATTTTTTTCAAAATAATTAGCTATTGGTAATTAAGATTATTTTAACACAGTCAAAAAAATGAGTTCAGTGGTGCAACAGCCCATGAGGGACAATGCCTACTGTGTCTATCTCAGTTTTAGTGACCTTGGGAGCTGAAGAGTATAGGAAAATGTTCAAGCCAGTTGATAAGTATGACGCGAGAAACCCAGTGCTTAGTTTCCAAACAAAAGAGCTTGGCACTCATTTATCGACCCACTCAATAGATGAAAGGCCAATGTCGACCTTACCCAGCCCGAGGACTGATCCCCAGACCATTGGCGTGGGAGGGCGATACGCCAACACTTGGCCACTGGGCTTCAACACAGTCAATTACTTCTAAAATTTTTTGTCCCTTCCCAATATTAATTGACTATCAATATAACAGGAATTGATTGACTGGAATTTAACGAAAGGCGCACTTATAGAAACATCATGAAAGCTACTGACGCCATAATTTTGAGTAACCGTCAAATAGCTATGGTAATTCCTGAAGTGGAACATAACTTGCCAAGCTTCCAAATCACGTTAATGCAGTGCTTCTCAAACTTTCAATACTGCTGCCCCCCACCCTTTTCAATCACAATTTTTATCGCGCCCCCTTATACATTAATAATGCACTAAATGCAATAATAATGCACTTTGACGCTAAAGCTACAATACGTGATCTTAATTATAAACCATACAAATTAACAACATACGTATTAAATTTTGCATACTAACTTTAAGCAAAAAAATAAATTAAGTAAGTAATAGGATAATTATTATGATATTTTTCCTGTCTCTAATTTTTAAATTGAACATATTGCAAAATGAAGTGACTACTTAGAAGACAAATTATGGATATCTGCTAAATATAGAAAAATAACTCAGAGGGTCAATTTATAATCATAAGCATTCCTTATAAAAACTTTGCTTTGCAAGACAAGCCCATGGAAGTCGTTAATACTTATTACACTTGTTCTTAATTTGGTATTAATTAATTAGTTACAAAATACTCTGTGCAGCACTGATACATTAAAAGTATACCCGGCGAAGTACCCTCTCTTTGCAGGAGTTCATTAATAAGAAAATAAAACATTCTTGATATAATAGCTGTATTGTAAGAAGAGTAAGTGCGTGACAATGTTTACAAAAATGTAAAATGTTTTTTTAAATGATTGCTCAAATTTTCATTAGTTTTAAGCGAATTTTAATTTTAAGCCTCACAGAATTAGCATTTATAATTGATGTTAAATAATTAACAATAATATAAAATTCCGATGAAGAATAATTGTATTATTTTTAATATTTAAAGCAAAAAGACTTCAACGTGTTTTAACCTGAGAGCAGGCACGCACTCGATACGGTTGAGCGGAATTATTGAATCACCCCAATCCTTTTTTTTATAATTATTTTATTGTACATGATACAATCGTTATTCCAGTGAATAATTTAATTAAGAGAAAGTTTACTTACCTACTTTCAAGGACTTTTCAATTTTTCTTTGGTAACAAATAAACAGTTTTGCCAGAATTAACAATTTCGTGATCTGTGTGTCCCGCGCGACCACTTCCGGGTAAAAAGTGTATTCATTATGGTAATATGTATGTTACTGCTAAAAACAATTGTTATGCTTTATATATTTGAAAATACTCATCTTGGTCTAAGTCTCGGCCAAGTAATCCATCAAAGTGTGTGTGCTCTCCGTGGTTTTCCAAATATCGTAAAACTGTTTTGCATGGCAAAAAGCGCAACAGAGAAATACATTACTTACAACTTCCTTAAATGAGAAATAAACACATAAGAGAGGGGTCATAACTAACTGTACCAATAACTTAGTAGGTCAAACAAATTACTGCTATAATGTGCAGTATTTCAAAAATAATGACAGTGGTGAATTTTTTATGTTCCTAAATTTTTTCGATTCTGGGATCTCAGATCTGTTTTTTCTCTGAAAGAGTAGAATGTTAGTTTTAAAAAGGAAAATGTAATAAAAACTCTCTCATCATGGGATTACAGCAAATTAAATAAAATATTTTTTATTTGGTTATAGGATCAAAGATAGCTAGTTAAGTATTGAAGAAATTTTTTTTGATGATTTAATATCGCCTATAACTTATATCAGAGTAAAAGTGCATTTTTTATAAGGTCTGAAAGTATTTTGTTTTAATTCATTCCGGTAAATTAATTATTTTTAAGTCTTTTATTTTCGATATGCTCGCGCTCCCCTCGTAAGGTTATCGCGCCCCACAGGGGAGCGCGCCCCACAGTTTGAGAAACACTGCGTTAATGTGAAGATTTAGTTTGCATCAGCATAATATGCATCAGCTTATCTATGCGACACTTCTACAAAGAAATTGGTACTTGAACATCCTTCCCTACCGCAATAACGCCAACCATAAGGTCGCGACCATGACCATTCGACTACCTCGCCAGATTAACATAGTGAAAAGATTGCAAGAAATTTACTTGACTTAAACAGTCACATGAAAGAGTTATAAAACGGCCTCTATTTGTGACAAATCATGAACATTTTGAGAGCTTTGGATTTTCTAGCTGCCAGATCTAAATCAGAAAATTTTTTTAGAAACAAAAAGTTATCTTAGGAATTACGAACTTTGTTTTTTTAAGGATACAAAAGTGTGAAACGTGTTTTATTTCTTAAAAGCTGTCAGGAAAATTTTATTTTAGCTAAGGATCGAATTTTTCCGTCTGAGTAGTTTGAAAGGATTTTTCACAAAGATTTTCATTCAATAAAAAAAGAAATTTGTTGACAAACCATACATGTACTTTGTTATTAACAAGGCATTCAGTTTCTCTTTGAAAACTTAACCATAATTTAATGTAAAAAATAAACTTTCGGATTTTTTTACGTGGAATAAAAACAATTCTTCTAAAAATGCACTAGCAGGTATACCCGTTCTTCGCATGGATGAATGAACAACATAACACACAATCTGGATATTAAAATGAAAAATAAAAATAAATTAGATCAAAGTTTAATTATTATTTGATTAATTCTAAGTAAATTACAAATTATACTCGAATGAAAAATATCTTAACTAATAAAATAGCAAAATGAAATAAATAAATATAGCTCAATTATCTTGCAATTCCCAGGTTCATCTATCAGTCAACATATAAATGCTATTTGATTCAAATATATAAATATAATCCCTTAGGATACTGTTAGAGGATAAATTAGAAAGGATAAATTCACAGTGGATCTCTACTCAAGAAAAGAAACATTCCCAAAAAGTTTCAAATCTGTAGATCTAATAGTTAAAAGAAGAAATTTTTGTCTATAAAGCTCTCGCCACTTGCCTTGGAAGTCGATTTCACAAAAGTAATTAGCAGATCTCTACTAAACGAAAGAAATTTGTCTGCAAATTTTCAAGTTTGTAGGACTAATAGTTTTGGAGATATCGTGAGTTATTGAGTCGCTTTTCTCCTTCTACATAGATTTAAACTCAGGCAGTAACTTTCAGACGCTTAAGTTTGTTTTATAAAATATAGATTTGTTGAATTTTATATTTTTTTCTAATTTATTATGCTATGAAGAAAGGAAAATGATAACGTGTTTTATTTTTCCTTTCCCCTCAGTATATCAAGAATATATTGTTTTCCTCACTTATGTATACTCACACACAGTAACATCAATTTATATTCTTATGTTACAAGTTCAGAATGAAAGGAATTAGAAGAAACTTTAAGGTTATATTATCAACATTATTTAAAATATGAAATTGTATCTTTCAGTAGCTTTATCATTGCATACATGCAAAACTCGAAACCCATGAATTTGCTTCTATAATCGTATTTACTATATGATGAATAATTCTGATATTTCCAGTAAAAAAACATTTCAAAAGGTTAGCTATCATTAGCTTTTTCTCGTTTATCATAATCATTTTAAGGTATCCGACTGCGTTCGGAACCGTGATTTTAAAAAAGCGCATAAATGGATAATTTTCATGATATTTAGTGTCACTCAGATTAGAATACATGCATAACATTGTTTTAAGGACATTTTGACAAAAAATTTATTTAAATATAATATTTTGGCAAAAAATTAATTTATAATAATCTTACCAATTGGAGTTACCACCAATTGGAATAATTATTGGCGGTTTTTTTTTTCTTAAAATTGCTCCCCTTCTGTTGTCGTAAAATATGAATAAACCCACTTCTAAGTTATATATTTCAAAAATTCTAGTTGCGCTTCTGAACAGAGGTCTGAGCTATATACAGGCAAAATATTATTCTAATAGAAGCATTTTTTTACAAAAAGAGAACATTTGGAAAAAAGATTATTCTAAGTTAATGTTTTGCCAAAATATTGTTTTTAAATAATTTTTTTTTGTAAAAATGTCCTTAAAACAATTTTATATGCATATATTCTAATCTAAGTGACACTAAATATCATGAAAATTAACATTATGCGCTTTTGAAAATCACGGGTCCGAACGTAGTCGGATACCTTAAAAAGTGCACAAATGAAAATATTCTTCAGAATCCAGATATACCTATTACAAAATATAGATACGGATAATTGTTTTTTCGATTTTCATTTCTACTTATGTTTTAATTTATTGAGAAAATTTCAGTTTGATAAATGTTCAAAAACATTTCTTGATTTGTAATGTTTTTGAGGTCAAATTACTTTCATTTCCTTATCCAATCACTAGGTATAAGTCCCACGGTGATTCGGAGTAATACGGATAATGGCAATCATTAATAACCATTATTTCTCTTACAGATGATAGTCATTAATAATGAATGCATTTCGCTTATCTTTACTTTAGGGTAACAGAGTTTTTTTTTATAAGTGAAGAGAACTTCAAGCTAGTCTTTTTTTTAAATAAATACATTATAAACATTATTTATCAGATACTCACAATTTAAATTAAACCTATTAGTTAACAGTGCATAATTCTTCTACCTCATCAATAGTGTATTTTTAAACAATACATAGCTATTCCCCTTGTTTCAAATTTTTAAAAGTTTCGTTTTTTCAAATTTGTCGCACTTTATGTTTCAAAAAATATTAGTTTGAATTTTTCGTACGTGAAGAAAAAGAATTGTGTGGGGATTAGTACAACAATCTGCCTTATTTCAGCAGTTTTATTATAAAGTCTTACTTTTATGAGGTAAAAATCGATTTTCCCAGAATTTTATATTTTATGTATACCTTTACCAATGTGAGCTAAAATGTGTGTGGTTGCATAAAATTAAATTTTATCCCGTATTCATTTTATATTTTGCAAGTAATTATCAAATTTACTGCTTAGAAAAAAAGAGTAAAACCATCTTTATAAACTCTTTAAGAAAAATCTTTTTTTTGTTTAATATTTGATGCAAAAATACAGCAATATCGCATAAAATGAATCTAACCAAAAACATCATTTTTTAACAACAACAAAAAACCTTTGAAGATGCAATATTAAAACTGCGATTCAAACATGATTACTTGTTTAAAGGGAGCGTAATTTTCTTAAATTGTGTTGCGTTAAGTATAAAGTAATAGGTGTACAACTTTGCTTCCGCCGTTTTTTTCCAAAATTCGAGTCTTTATTGTAAAAAACTGATTATACACTTATGATTCAAAGTATTGTCCATCACTGGCGACTACTTTCTCCCATCTTTCGGGCAGCGTACGAATGCCGCGTTGAAAAAACTGGTTATCTTTTAAAGCGATCCACGAATCGATCCAATTTTTTACTTCTTCATAAGACCGGAAGTGCTGGTCAGCCAGGCCGTGTGCCATTGATCGAAACAAGTGATAATTCGAGGCAGCAAGGTCTGGAGAATACAGCGGGTGGGGTAGGACTTCCCATTTCAACGTTTCCAAGTATGTCTTGACCACTTTTGCAACATGGGTTCGAGCATTGTCATGCTGTAAAATCACTTTATCGTGTCTCTCGTTGTATTGCGGCCGTTTGTCTTTCAATGCTCGGCTCAAACGCATTAATTGCGTTCGATAACGATCGCCTATGATTGTTTCAGTCGGTTTTAACAACTCATAATACACTACGTCGAGCTGGTCCCACCAAATACTGAGCATGACGTTGGAACCGTGAATATTCGGTTTGGGCGTCCACGTGGAAGCATGGCCGGGATATCCTTATGATTTTCTGCGATTGGGATTATCGTAACGAACCCATTTTTCGTCCCCAGTTGCAATGCGATGCAGAAATCCCTTCCGTCTTTGCCTTGCAAGTAGCTATTCACAAGCAAACAAACGTCGTTCGTATGTCGTAAACGTATCTCGGCTTCAACTCGTACGACACCCAATTTCCTAGTTTCTGAATCATTCCCATGACTTTCAGGCGTTTTGAAATGGCTTGTTGCGTCACTCCCAATGATCCTGACAATTCTTGTTGCGTTTGACACGAGTCTTGATCAAGTAATGCCTCCAATTCTGCATCTTCGAAAATCTTCTCTCTTCCACCGTCATGCTGGTCTTCGACTTCAAAATCACCGTTCTTGAAGCGTTGAAACCACTCTCGGCACGTTCTTTCACTAATAGCAGCCTCATCATAGGTATTTGAGAGCATTCGATGAGCCTCAGCCGCAGATTTCTTCATATTAAAGCAGAAAATTAAAACCTCCCACAAATGACGAGAATTTGGCTCGTAAGCTGACATGTTTAATCGAGAATAACTTTATGATGCAGACACGAATCGACTAATATATCGATGGCGTTATGTTTACAAATACCTTAGCTTATTGTATGACATCTACGATCTATTTATTTCGACTTCCACTTACCGCTACAGTCATCTATTGTAAAACGGCGGAAGCAAAGTTTTACACCTTATATATTATGTGAAGACTCAGATGTAAGAAACAATCAACTCTCAATTGCTATTTTTAAACTAAACAAAACTCACAGATATTTCTATACAGAAAACATGACTAATACATAAAATTAACTAAATAAAAGTTTAATTTGAAATTCTGTTTCCAAATGCATGTAGTTGCACCTCACTCCATCATCCTTGAGATTATTTTTATACTTTTTAAGGTATCCGACTACGTTCGGAACAATTATTTTAAAAAGGTGCAAAAGTGGATAATTTTCATGATATTTAGTGTTACTTAGATTAGAACATATGTATTAAATTGTTTTAAGGACATTTTGACAAAAAAAATTATTTAAATGCAATATTTTTGCAAAAAATTAACTTAGAATAACCTTTTTTTAAAATGTCTCCTTTTATAAAAAATTCTTCTAAAGAAATAATATTTTACTTATATAAAGTAGACTTCTCCAGAGAGTCTGAACTTTTTTTTTGAAAAAGTCACATTATTTGCAGAGTTACAACCAATTAAAATATTGGGTTTGCAACTAAGTAATTGCGGATTTTTTTTAGAAAATCAAAGACAAGTTTTTCATGGAACTAAATAACTTTATTCTGTAATATATTGCCCATTTTGATCAATGACCTTTTGCCATCTTTCAGGCAGCATCATAATCCCACGTTCATTAAACTTCTGGTTTTTATTAGCAAAAAACTGAATCACAGGTACGATTTGACATCATCATCAGTATTAAAATTTTTATCATTCAAGGAGTTTTGTAAAGATCGAAACAAAAAATTATCATATGGTACAAGGTCAGGACTATATAGTGGATGTGGCAAAACATCCCAACCAAGCTCCAATAATTTTTGCCGAGTGACCAAAGATGTGTGTGGCCTTGCATTGTCATGATGGAATACAACACCGTTTCGATTTGTCAATTCGGGCCGCTTTTCTTCAACTGCATTGTTTAATTTCGTTAGTTGTTCAATATAGACATCAGAATTGATCGTTCGGTTGGGTGGTAAGAGTTCAAAGTAGACAATTCCTTTGTAATCCCACCAAACTTTTAACAAAACCTTCTTTTGATGAATATCAGCTTTTGATGTTGTTTGAGTTGGTTCACCTGACCTGCTCCACGATCTTTTCCGCTTGATATTGTTGTAAACAACCCATTTTTCATCGCCAGTTATCAGTCGTTTTAAAAATGGATCATTTTCATTACGTTTCTTTAGCAAATCGCAGCTGTTAATGCGTCACGTTAAATGCGTTTCTTTCAGTTCGTGAGGAATCCATGTATCGAGTTTTTGAAGATAGTCAAGTTGTTTTAAGTGATTTTCAATGCATGTATGTGATACATGAAGCTTCTATGTAATCTCACGTGTTCTACTGTGACGATCCGAATCGATTATTGCTTTGATTAGGTCGTCATCAACTTCAACTCGACGACCAGAGCATTTTTCATCTTTGAGTGAAAAATCACCAGAACGAAATTTTGCAAACCAATTTTGACACTGCCGTTCTTTTAAGGCTTCGTCACCATAAACAGCACATAACTTTTTATGAGCTTGCGATGCGTTTTTCCCTTTGCGGAAATAAAAAAGCAAAATATGACAAAAATGTTCCTTTTGATTTTCCATTTTCAACGAACGCCAAACGAAAATTACGTAACCGCTCAAAAAACTTTTTTTTCTGATTGATAGCTGAGTTGCCAACTATCAAATAACAAAATGTGTTTTACATTTCTACTACGTCTACAAACCTAAAAATTCAACTGAAGCCATCTATGAGTGAAATCCGCAATTACTTAGTTGCCAACCCATTAATTATCGACGTTTTTTTCTTAAAATATCTCCTCTCTGTCGTCGTAAAACATGGATAAACCCACTTCTAAATTATGTATTTCAAAAATTCTAGTTGAGCCTCTGTACAGAGGTCTGAGCTGTATACACGGAAAATATCATTATAATAGAAGTATTTTTCACAATGGGAGAATATTTTGAAAATTGGTCATTCTATGTTCCTTTTTTGTCAAAATATTGTACTTAAATAATTTTTATTGTAATAATATTCATAAAACAATTGTATATACCTTTTCTAATCTAATTGACACTAAATATCATAAATATTATCCATTTATACGCTTTTGATAAATCACAGTTCCGAACGTAGTCTGATAACTTAAGTTTAGTAAATAAAATAATGTAAACGCATCTGCTTTTCGTCATAATTTCTATAATTTTGCAATTCAATATATCTCGTTAAAAAATAATATTCCTTGCTTAAAATTGTTTAGAAAAGTCATTTTTTAGATATCAACAGTTCATCATTTCTGAATAGTTATCTTCTTACTCACTGGAATGTGATATTTTAAAGGAACTGGGAATTAGAGCGACATTAATTGTAGCTCACGCAAGTTTCCTTTTTCGAAAGTTTAACATATAGAAGTGCTCAAATGTTAGGTTTCCGATTTGAGAGGTACTATTACATATATATTCGCTTTGCCGCTAAATATTTTTATATTCCAGGAAGTTTTGCACAATTGACCTCTCAAGCAGTAAACAGACAAGCACCAAGCAGAAAAGTTTCTAGAAACATCAGAAAAAGCCATAATAACAACAGGATGCGAGCTATAAAATTATAATCGGCTCAGACTCAGCTTTATGAGACTATAAATTTTCCCTGGCAGTTAGGGTCTCAAAGTGATTGCAAGGACTTAATTTTTTTTTTCTCGTCTAGAAAACGAAGATTAAGTTCAATAAAACAACTTTACGTCACTTTCTGTTACAGTTCTAGGGGAGGACTTTTCAAAACAAGAGGTATACCCTTATAATATCCCCTTAATCCTCCAGTTTTATTTTTATTCAGTAAATTAAAAAGGATTCTTAATCAAGGTGTATTTAAAAAGCGCTTTTTGAAAATTAATTCGAATTTTTTTCTAAAATTCGATTGCTTCTCAATTTATATAGGATAAACGATTTAAATTCTATGGAAGCTAATGAACCTTAAAACAACTTTTCATTTGACAGTAAAATACTACATTATATTAATTTCACTTCATTAAATCGAACATTACAAATAAAATATTACAAACAGAATAATTATGTCAACAAAATCGATAACTATATTTAATTTTTTCTTTTATTATAGTGGTGAATGCAGACATCAACAGATATTTGTGTTTGTGTGAACACAATCTCTCTCTCTCTCTCTCTCTTAATAAAAAAAAATCGTGATACTGTAATAAGTTTATTTTGGTCATCATGTCGCCAAAAATGATGCCAATATTTCTTCAAGAGAAGTACATAATATATGTAAATTACGGTTTTACAATTTGAACAATGAGTACGAACAATTATGTAATTTATACAGTGGGGGTTGGTCCACCATTAGGCGGACAGGAAGTACCCCCCTTGTTATGTTAAAATTTCCTTTTTGTAACATTCCTTTTATATGTTAAGAAAACTTATCAGCCTTTATCTTTCACTTCTATTCAGTTATACAATCATGTAAAAAGTACTTCATAATTTATGCAACGAAACATGTCATATTTATTAATGTTTTTGAAATGAATTTGGGGAATTTATAATTATATGCATTTTAATAAATATTCAAAGAAAGATTTATATCACATGCGCTTCTACATATATTTATTGGTTTACGACGAATACTCTAAAATTTATAAGTTAAAATAAAAGTTCATAAAAGTTATTTGTATAAGTAGAAATCACCGTTGCTCTAGATGGTAGGATGTATAAAATGCATATCTACCGTGATAATCTCAAAGGGAGCCTAAGTGATGGTACTCATAAATATATGTCTATCCTTAATGTTCCCTTCAAAATGGCGTGTAGATAATTGTAATGTATTTCGGGAATTTTTAATGGTTATGCCGTGTGTCTTACAGATATCAGAACAAGAAAAAGATTTAATTGAAAGTAATAGCACTAAAAAAAGCTTGAGAGATTACGCATAAATTAAGGCAATAATCATAAAGTAGTTGAAAAAATTCTTCGGGATGAGTCACCTTATAGCACTGCTTCTCAAACTTAAATATTTGCGACCCAATATTCAATTATAATTTTCATCGCATCCCCTCCTCCATACAATAACAATGTATTAAATTCAATTACTATCCAATTCTATTATGACTTAAACCTCTTAAATAGCACCGGCGTATATAAATGTCTCACTCAACCAAGGCGGTTTTTCCCCCGGACGTATATATACCGCACTGCTGTAAATAAGTTTATTCCGAAGATTATGGAATGCAATAAAATGACCTTGACGGTGTGTCCGGGGGCCTTGGGAATGAATCGCGTAACATTTCATCGGCAGTTAAGGGATTAATTATAAACTGAACAAATTATCAAGATAAGAGTTAATTTTTGTATATAATTTTATATATGGTAAGTACATGGGGTCATCGATAATTTTTAAACTTGTTCTTAAGGGGTGTTGGAAAGCTAAAATCTTATTTTTTTGACAATTTGAGATTTTTACATTTTCAAATTGTATAGATTTTAACATTTCTAAAAATATCTTACTTGAACCTTTTGGGTATTTAGAAGCCCTTAAAACGTATTTTTAAATAATCGTTGAATTTGGGCCACGCCCATTTTAATGGTGAAAATTGTAAACAAATTACTTTGTTTTTGCTTAAAAGTGCAACGACTGATATAAACCAAAACATGCATCTTTTATTTTAAATTGAGCCTTTTATTTTTTTATTTCCTAGGCGATTAGAAGTCTCACTGTATACATTAAAATCAATTTATCTCAAAATGTAAATTTTAATGTAAGATGTACCTTTTCTGAGAAACTACTGTTCACAGGAATGTAAATTTTTTATGAATTATTTATAATGATATCTAATATATACTAAAATGAGCTTTTTGTAAAAAAAACTCAAAAATTTAATTTTTACAAACTTTTTAAGTAAAAAATGGGTCAAATTTCGCAATGTTTGATAAAATAGTTCATAATTTCTTAAAAAATTCAAAATTAGCTAAAAGCTCATTTTAGTATAATAAGAGAGATGTACTTTAAAAGTATGAAAAATTTCAAGCATGTACATGAAACAGATTTTGAGAAAAGGTACATCGAAAACAGCCAATTTAACATTGTCAGTATATATAGAGAGAGAGGTTTCCAACACCCCTTAACTTAGTTATGTTAAACTAATTATCAAATGTATCGTGTACTATTGATACATTTATAAGTATATTATATCAGTGTATATGTGTATTTTATTTTTTATTATGTTGTGAAGGGCTCACGCGTTTTTTCACAAACATGTCCTTTTGGGTTCTTTGGTGCCAGAAAAAATGGCAATTCTTTTCCAACCAAATCGAGAAATAAAACGTGAATGAAATATGTAAATTAGGAAGCTTTTAAATAACAGAAGTTTAGAGTAAGCGGTGTGGCATTTGGAGAGTGTTATGACAGCCCATGTTGCAAGTGTGAAGAGTATTGCGAGAAGTTAAGTGACAGTCAAGAGAGGTTACATATGACAAAAAGCGTTAGGTCAAGGTGCATACCATTGCACGCCAGTGAACCGTAACTTCAGCCAGGATCAGATAGATTGCTGTTTCGTTGGACATTAAGGTAGGAGTTACCATTTTAATATTCGGATCTGTGTTTACATTGAAATTGGGCTTAGGCGAGTTAGTTACTGATAGTGGTCTGGGTTACGTTATTTCGGTATTATATATTGTGTTTCGCCACCGTAGATTCTCTCACATATCATATTATTACCTAATATGTTATTGGTTTAAGGGGTCTCAGGGGTGTTAAATTTCTCTACGGGTCTGAAAATATAAACGATTTTCAAACGGGTATAATTCTTTTAAATTTAAATTAAATGATTCGAATCTTTTACCTATTATTTAAAATAGAATGGGGCTTCAGAAAAGTATAAAATGTTTAAAATATAATAATAATTTTTAAAGTCATAAGCATATGAAAATTCTATAATAAATATTAAGTAATTTTTGCTTTGTGCACGCTATTTTCTAAAATATTAGCCTCTGATGTGTGTATAAAACTTTATAGAAATATACAATGCATCATACTCTTTAAATCCTACCTAATTTTAGTAGTATATATCTTGTATTTCAAAATATTTGTAAAATATTGCAATTTTTTAAATATTTTATAAAAATCTATTTATTTATTTATTAAAATAGTAAGTTATTATTCTATTTATATAAAAGTAGCTACAAAGTATTAAGAATACATTTGTCTTTATAAATCAACTTATAGCAAGTAATTAAACCTACTCTTTTAGAAAATAGCATGCGCGACGTAAAACTTAATAAATATTTCTTATAAAAAAAGATTCTTATTTTCATATGCTTATAATTTTTAAAATTATGATTATATTTTAAACATTTTATACTTTTCTGTGAAGCCCCATTACTTTATAAGTAATTTGTAAAAGATTCGAATTATTTAACTTAAATTTAAAGAAATTATACATGTTTGAAAAATGTTTATATTTTCAGACCTCTAGAGAAATTTAACACCCCTGTGACCCCTTAAGTTAAGTTCTTAATAAAGTAATATTAATATTATGGCAGCTTCTGGTTCTTCATTTATTCCTACACCTCTAGCTCATGCTGATAGTCTAGGAGAAGGGCTCCCAAGGGGTATGGCCTTAAAATGTCAGAATGTGTATTTTGTGCACTTTCAGTAAATTAGTAATCTTTTAAAAAATAATCTTTTGTCTTTTTTTTTAGACTTTTCAATATGCTCGCGCCCCCCTCCTAGAGTTGTCACGCTTCACAAGGGGGGAGCGCCCCACAGTTTGAGAAACACTGCCTCATAGAGCAATTAAACACCCAGAATGCGTCCGCGTGTACTTTCTTCAAAAAATAAGCGAATTGTTTGAGCAGTATTAGATTCTATGCTACTCACGGACAGGATAAAAAAGAAATCTGAAAATATTTGTATGACCTGTTTTTAAGTCCACCACTTACATGGTTAGAGCAAGATTTAAAAAACAAAGTGCATGTGCTATGTTTGTAATCAATCCATAAGAATGCAAAAGTTCAGTTTATTCAACAACAAAAAAAACAGACTGGAGTAAAGTCAGTCCTTTTTTCATCATTTGTTATATTTTTTTCATATGCCTCTGACTGCTTAGTAATCTTTCTGGTTGTAAATTGTGTTGAGCGATAAAAAGAAAAATTAATTCATATCGTTCTGAAGGATTTATTTCATGCTGGCATGATTTCAAAAAAGACAAAAATAATTTTTCCAAAGAGAAATTTGAGAAAAGGGAGTTGCAAGGTCTGTGGTGTTTTAATTGTTTGTGAAGCACTCTCTATGGTTTGCTTTATCTAAAATGAATAATTTGGCATACCAAGATACACTGGAACAGTAAACGTTACGTTACTCACGAATAGTTCGTCGGGGAATCGAAGTATGTTTCAGTAAGACAATGGTGCTATTCATTGCAACGTCAACACCAAACAGTGGTTAGCTGCTAACAAAGTTAATTTACTGGACTGCCTAGCATGTTCTCCAGTATTCAAGATTTTGCATTTGGTGTGTTTGAGTTCACCAAATATGAGAACAACTTAAAGTACTCCTCTCTTGTTGAACTGAAGGAGACTATTGTGCATACTTAGTTGGAAGAACTTAGATAAATTTATATTAGAAAGTCTGTCTATATGATTATAGAAAATAGAATCTCTAGTGTCTTCAATAAAAAATTGTGGTCCAGTAAATTGTTAAGCTCCATGGACCTATATTTATGTGCAAGACATTACAATGCATGTTTCAATTTGTGTTTATGTATCTATAAAAATTGTTTTATCATACCAAATTTTGCTTTATTTTTACTTTTATAGTTCAGAATTAACACAAATATTCTGAGTGTGTCTAGCTAATGTTCTGGAGACATCTGGTTGCATTAACAAATATGTAGAACAGTGCATATAATAACATTAAATAACAAGGTGATCAAGTATTTCACATAATGAATCATATTTTTGAAGAAATTTTCGTTGTAATCTAGATAAGAGTTGTCCTGATGATGCTGATTCATGCTTCAGCACCCCATATTTAGAAGATTAAATTTCATACCGTGTTCAACCGCTTCAATTTGACAAAGAAGGCTTAAAAAATCTGCGTTTGTGTCATTTATTACATCATAATCTTGAAGGACAGGTAACGCAACGATCGAGCAACGATTGTTGCGCTATCGGAAACTCCATAGCAATCACTGATCGATGATGTCTTTTTAGATGACCAATGACGTGTTTAGGTTGGGATATAAAGATAGGCGGAAAAAACTAAGACATAAATTGAAAATATTTATTGTTTGCGCAAAAAGCTTAAAACCCACACCTTTCAAAAAGAAATTAGCATTATTTCGTAATTTTTTCCACGTTTATTTTTTTATCTTTAATGGAAACAACTTAATAAATTGCAAGGAAATTTTTAAATTCCCCTTTCAAAATTAAAAAGAATGATCTTTGAAATTTTATTTCTCAGGAAATTTAGTTGTAAAGCGGGAGATCACTAGAAGTGAAATGTTTAACGCCCTACTTTTCATTAACGAAATTTAATTATCAATGTGTCATATTTAGGTTTCTACAGAAATGGACATCCCTCGCTTCTTCATTAAGGTATCCGACTACGTTCGGAACCGTGATTTTGCAAAAGCGTATAAATGGATAATATTTATGATATTTAGTGTCACTTACATTAGAAAATGTATATAAATTGTCTTAAGAAAAGTATTACAATAAAAAATTATTTAAGTGCAATATTTTAACAAAAAATGAACATAGAATGACCTTTTATTCAAAATGTTCTCCTTTTGTGAAAAATGCTTCTATTTTAAAAATATTCTGCCTGTATACAGCTCAGACCTCTGTACAGAGGCTCAACTAGAATGTTTGAAAATATAACTTAGAAGTGGGTTTACCCGTGTTTTACGACAACAGAGGAGAGAAATTTTAAGAAAAAAATGGCGATAATTATTTCAAATGGGTGTAACTCTGAAAATAATGTGATTTTTTCAAAATTCATGATTGAGCCACTACACAGATGTCTAAGCTACATACAGGCATCTTATTATTATAATAGAAGCATTTTTCACGAAAGGAGACCATTTTGAAAAAAGGTTATTCTAAGTTAGTTTTTAGACGAAATATTGTATTTAAAGAACTTTTTTGTCAAAATGTCTTTAAAACAATTATATATATTCTAATCTAAGTGACACTAAATATCATGAAAATTATCCACTTATGCGCCTTTTTAAAATCACGGTTCCGAACGTAGTCTGATACCTTAAACTATTTTGACTTTCAAGACATCTCCAACAGATGGCAATTAGATAATTTCTCGTTAAACATTTTTATTTCTATATTCAAATGATGTTTAATGTTGAATGATATAATCAAAAAAGTATGGTAATAATAGTTATGTGTAAAAAATCGTTACTAGAAGGGATTTTATGTACCTAGTATTCGTTAATCGACTTGGTTATACACGGACTTTTTACCTAATAATCGTTTTTCTTACAAAGATATATGAATGTGCTATTTTCAATAATGGTATGAGTATTGATAAAAAAATATTAAATTATGGCTTAAAAAATTGAATATTGTTACAGAAAAACTGCAATTCTTGTGGGTTTTGAGTACATGATAGTACAGCTAATTAGTAAGTGCCATAATAATTATAAATTGAGAAAGACCTATTAATGCGATGTAATTAAAGCTTCTTTCATAAAAGAGAATTACATCTTCAAAAATGAATTTGTGATGAAGTCGACCTAATTTCTTTATTTGAGTTAAGTTTTTTGTGGACTGGACGTTCAAATATCCAAATATCCAACGGTCTTTAAATTTTGACGCTCAACTATCCAGATTTAAGTTTGAATAGTTTAACTTACTGGAAAAAAATCGTGGATTAGCAAAGACGCTTGAAATAAAAACAAAGAGCCCAACATCTATCAAAGAATATGTTGAGTATAACTCCGGAGAACTATAAAGTGAAACACACTAACACTGAACAAATAAAAATGTACGGAACATTTGATATTTTTAATAATAATGATATGATCACTTTCAGCGTCCAATATGGTATGAATCGGAAAAACATGTGGCAAATGAGAATCAAACTAAAAATATCATCACTCTGCAGTGATGTTTATAGAGTATCTTATTGAACTATTATTGCAATCGCGTCTTCAGTATTTCAAGGTTATGGTGTAATAAATGACTCCGATACATGTTTCCAAAGCTTCCACTGTCATGGACGAGTTGTGGAATACTTTGCCAAACTAAAGACAGATACATTTGATAAGTGTGCGGCGTTATAGCAAGAACCTCTCTAGGATGATTAATTTTATTTAAAAATCAGTACCCGAATTTTCTGAAAATCTCACATTAAAGAACATTATTTGAACATATATATTTAATTATTTTATGAACTATGCATAATAATAAATCCATGCATAGTGTAAAAGCAATCGACGTGAAAAATATGTTTACTTTTTACTAAGTTTTACTAAGTAAAATAAATTGCTAATTTCATAAAACAAAATGTTTTTCAATCTTTTTGCTCAATCAACACAAGTAGAATAATATCGTTTTGATATCGGAAAGTTTAATTATTACAAAAAATTATAAAAAGTAGCAAAATTTCTTCAATTTTCAAAATTCTGATGCTCAATCAGGAAATAATTTTTGATTTAAAAAAAATGTTTGGCCCTCCCTAATTTACACACACACATATTATATGTTTACATATATAAATTAGAGTACATTAAAATATTTGTTAATCAACTCTAGAAGAGAGATAAATATTTAGAAACGAAAGAGCTAATAATTGATAATTTAAAAAAATAATTTAAAATTAAAATATAAAAAGATATGTGTCGCAGCATCCATAAGCATAGCAGACTGAGGACTACATTTAGGATAGCTAAGGACTATATACTTATATGACTATTTAATTTTCTTCTTTCTGTTTATATTACTAAACGAAATCGCATATGGATTAGATGTTCTGAATTAAAACATTACAATATAATAAAAATATAATAATAATAAATATTTTTAAGTATTTTGTCAATGAGCTATCATATCACCTTTTGTGACTTTAAAAGGAAGGCTTCAATATGAAGATTATTTTCAAATAAATATGAATATTTATAATATACTTCATATACTTTTATATATATATATATATATATATATATATATATATATATATATATATAGTGTAAATTCTCTACTAATGAGAGATGAACATTAATTAAACAAAACCGAAGAAAATTAATATTGTAAGAAACGAGACATAGAGGGATACATGAGAAATTAAAATTTTATAATAGGGTTAAGAATATATATATATATATATATATATAAATGGATGCTACAATATTATAAACATTGCTAACTTAGGACAGCTTATATATAAAATAATTTATATAAAAGTGGGTTTGAACATGTTTTGTGGCCAGCCAACCTTCCCTCTTTATGTAAATAACACTGAGAAAAACCTGTTGAAAATAATGGATATAATATCTAAATCCATTTCATGATAAAGGTAACTTACCTATAAAAATTGCAGTCAAAAATGCAAGGCCCGCGTGAAATCTGAGTATAATAAATAACTTTATTGCCAGATTGTATGTATATTTAAATAATAGTATCATAATTATCAGGAAAACAATGAATTAATATATACGGTTCTGTAATTCTTTTAAAAGGTAACGATCTATAAAATTTACTGGTTATTTTTGTTGTAAACAGTATTCAATGAGATTGTATATATTTATGTATTGGGGCTTTTTTCTGATTTATGTGAAACTAAATTTTTTTTTTAGCACTGATTGTAATTTGCAATGTTTCTGCTAATAGATATCTGTATGTTACTCTCCCAATGTGGCACTTAAATAAATTGAAAGTGAAATATATCTTTTTATATACATAAACACATTACATATTTGAAATATCCGTTATTCCACTCCAGGAAAATAAATTTTCTTAAGAAACAATTGCACATAAAATGCAAAATTTGTTTACAAGAATGTATTCCGTACATATATAATTTTGTTTCATGTGTGTTTTAAATAATCATTTGTAAAAGAATGAACATGGAATATTCTTTTTTAAAGTTTCATTTGTGAGGCGAAGAAATGAATTGATGTTTTGAACAAAGAAATAAGAATTTAAGAAAAAGTTCAGTTCTATGAAAACAAACCAAAATTAATTAAATGAAAGAGAAACGAAGTTTCGCAAAATATTTTTTTAGAAATTTCCTTCTGTATTTTCAGTGAAGCATGAGCGAACAAAATATTATTTTGCACAAGTAGAAACTGTACGAATTCTTCACAGTATTAACTATATATTTCTGAAGCAAGAAAAACACTGATACACAAGAAAAATATATTTAAACATAAGAATTAGTTTTAATACTGGATGGCAGAAATCAAAAACAAATAAAGTAAAAACAAGGATCACGACAACAATGCAATATAGCAGATAAAAGGATTCTCAAGTAAACTTACCTTCTAGAATAAAAACAGAAAGTTAAATATTTTCTCTAAAAATCAACAACACTAAAATAAGAGAAAATGGTACCGAGATTGAAAATTGAACCAATGATATAAGAAAGAAACGTAAAAGTACGATGCGAGAATACCGAATTAGCAGCAGAGCTTTCTGCTACTCGTATTTCTAGAAAACAAAAATGGAAGTGAAAATTAAACAAGAAATATCAAGGGAATAAAAATCATAGAAGTGAAAAAGGATTCGATTTGAAGATTTTCTTGTCTTCATTTTCAATCTGATTGTTTGTTTTAATATTTTTTTTTCTTTAAAAGAAGGACACATCTATCTGTGCGTAAGAAGTATGAGTGTTAAAATGTTTCATAGAAGACGTTACGCACAGAGTGATAAATTCCGTGGAGCAATTCAAAAATCTGAATTAAAAGTAAACTCACATTGCAAAAGAAGACAAAAATAGTTTTTTTTTTAAATAAAAAAAATTATTTGTATCAGTTTGACCGCTTATTTTCAATAGATTTACTGATTTTGCTTATTAAGACGACTAAATGAATAATTTATATCTTTCTTGTTAATTATGACAGTTAAATTATTTATTAACCATGTTATTTAAGCTGTTTCAATTTTCTGATTCATTAACATATATTTACTAATTTCAATAATTAACTTTAAGTATAAATTAACTTTACAGCTTTGAATAATAAATTAGTTTTATGATTATTTAACAAAAACTAAGTTTTATATTTAGAATTAAATTAAAATGGCTTTTACATTTTTTTTTAGTTTTGCTTAAGACATTCTTAAATTTTGAATTATTCTTCTAAGGAGAAATGACAACCTGGAAAATTGTTCCTTAATTACAATACGTTTTTCCAGTTAATAACATGTGTTTAAACTGCGTTTATATAATACATGCGTAAATGTGTATTTTTAAGTATAACCAATTTAGCGTCATATTCTAGCTTTCATAATGCGAATATTTAATGTTTTTTCCGTTTGATTTGAAGTAATATCATCGTTAAAGCTTTTTAAGTTAACTATAAATCCCGATAACTGAGTTACTATCATATCTATAAAAAATGTCTTCTTTAATATTTGTTTTCTACCTTCTTTAATATCACTGAGTTGATAAAATAATTAATTAAAATGCATCAATCGTAGCTTCCGCGCTAAATGACACACATTTTTGACTTATCTTTCACTTACGTCAATAAGTTGTTTTTGTTTTTTGTTTTTTTTTACGTTTTGCATAATTTACTATTTTTGAAGTGATAACTTCTATTGGCGCGATTTGCAGGTGAGTGAACTTGAATGAACGTCACGCTCGGGAATATAACGCTCATTCAGCTTCTTTCGCCTTCATTCGGATATACACACCCCTAAAAAGGAAAGGAGGGACATTTCCCCACCATTCTGACACGCTGTAGTTTTGCCCCCCTCACACCAATACGCCGTAAAAGTAAAGTTCCTAGCTTCGTTCTAAGTGGGGCTCCCTCCTCCCTTCATCTCTTTCTACTGCGAGTTTCTTTTTAATCCTAGTTGAAGCATAAAAATGAAACGTCATATTTTTAAACAAGTGGTGTAACATATACAAAAAAAAATTAAGTCAATTTCTACTTAGATCAACAAAGAAAATTTTATTTTAGTTACTTTTTATTAAATAGTTACAAGAAAAATATGTATATACATATGACAGAATCACAACAATAAGTGGTAATTAAGTTTTATTAACTATGTCTAAAGTATCGTATTGTTATCCAAAACAATCTTGAATATAAAATTTCAGTTCTGCTGAATGTTTTAAAACGTGAGAAAAAACCTTTTCAAGTTTTGACACAAGTCGCCAAAATGGTCGCTAAGTCGCTAAAAATGGTACCAAAGTGGCTGTATTTGTAATTCTTTGAATAATTTGTTTTAATCAAGTAATTTTTATTAATTATAATTAAATTAGTGTATTGTCATCCAAATAATCGTGTATATAAAATTTCAGCTCAACTGAGTGCTTTAAAATGTATTTTAGTAACGATTGAAAATTCCACCAAGATAAATATATGGAATTTGAGCTAATAGTAGTAACTGAAAAATAGGCTTAGAGAGAAAGAGAACTTTTGCACTAAAATTAAAAATAAAATGTAAAAAAGGACAAATTTTTATAGACCTAAGTAAATAATATAATTATCATTAGCAATATTGCAGTGATCTTAAGAATAAAAATCTATTTTTGTAAGCGAATCGGAATAGCATTGAACAAATGGTTCTATTAATCACATTACTTAAATACACTTTGAGTCTAAAAAGAAAATTAAAACAATTAAAAATTTAAAATAACAAAATTAAGTATACAGGTATTAAGAAAAGGTTACATAAAATGATTTAAATACAAGAAAACAAAATATAATTAAGAAGACTTTCTTTGCAGCAGCACCGGATACATTTGAACAAAACTGCCATATAATGACAAAAGAGCTAGTATAAGCCAGATATTAGGATTAAAGATCTGATTAAATCCATTTTTAAAGGTTTTGACCTAGATTCAACTACCTGTCTTACTATCCCTTTGCTTAAATTAATTCATGGATATAATTGAATATTGTTAAATTACAACCAAAATGCACAAAGCCGGATCGGATCTTCTGAACAAATTACCTATGATTTTAAGTGGAGATATTAAAGCAGAGTTTTCAAAAGGCAAATCAAAACCTTTAGTTGATTTTTTTTAAATCAAAATTCAATTTAATTATGTCAAATGATCCAAATGAAGCACGAGGAAGTGCGGAACAACGCTTGACGGAGTTTTTTTTATAGATATTTAAATAAAATTTTAAATCTAAAGGATTTCTAACCTATTTCAGCTACCATAAACCCATTGTTTCCTTCTTAGAATACAATTAATTCCCAAATATGATTTTATATTTCGCACAAAAATATTACTTTATGAGTACAGACATATGAATATTTAATTTTATAGGACAATACTAATATCCCCTTGTTTTTTATTCACCAAAATAATCCCTGAAATAACATTACAAGCTTTGAAGTTATCACTTCAATCGTGTGGTCATAAGCAAGCACACTTTTTTTAGATAGAAGTATATTCTACCACACACAGTTTCTCGATTTCACGCTTAGATAACTTTCAAAGAGCCTCGTAGCACCTAATGTAACTCGTTTCAGCTAAGCAGCTTAGAGTCAAAACCAGTTAGATTAAAATAGCTATTTTAGCAATTAGCTGAAATCTTTTGAAATATAATGCTTAGGATAAAATTGATATTAAATAAAATTTTATTTAAGCACTACTTAAGAAAAAATTATATAATACAGTATAATAAAATCCCTTTTTTATCTTCTTCAAACAAGAATTTAAAGGAAAGCAATGATGAAATTTTTTTGAAAGTTTGAATATTTGTCTAAGTTTAATTTGAAACAAAAATGTGGTCTGATTCGCTTGACTTTAAGCAAACGTTAGTAAAGGCTTCAAAGCTGCATGAGTTTAAATAAGGCACTCAGATTTCGGTGAAATAGAGTCTAATGACAAATAGTATCTTTATTTTTAAAAAACTGGTTTTTATACGGATTTGCGCCCTGAAAAAATTCCCGAATGCAGAAAGGTAAATAAAGTTCTGTTATTTACTGATTAATTTTGAAATACACTCAACGACGTTACTGAAAAAAATCGTAGGAAAAGTAATATATATATATATAGTTATTAAAATTTTCCTAGCATAAAAAGAAAGCAAACACAAAAAGGCAGATGGAAGCAAAGTATATCAAAACTTTTGAAAGTGGTAAGTTTAAAAATGCGTGGTTTAAAGTGTCGACTTTGGAACAATTTTCGAAGCTCGTACAAATATGGTTTTGATTAAAATTAAATATGTGTAATAACATTTCACAGTTCATTTTTTGAGTTTTGAGATATTTACCTAAAGAGTATTTAATTGAGAAGTCATAAATTAAATATTTAAATATCCTATAATCTAAAGCAGTATTGCTGCAAAATAAATCTTTAATGTAAATAAAAATATTCTTAAAGTTAATTAATTCCTGGGCAAATTTTAATATTTAAAATTAAGTTTCCTAAGTTTAATAAGATCTTTAAAAGCACAGTTGATATTAAAAGTAGTTGAAGAAATGCCATTGAACTTAGATGCGATATTTAACTTTTCAAACTACGCCGTATCTTTTTTAGAAAAAGAAAAGTTAAAAAGAATTTTTTTTAATTAATTTTCTTAAGGTATTGCAAAGAGAAGAAGTTATATATAAGAAATTACTTTCATTTCTCTAGCTTTTTCTGTGATATATACTGGACTCTTGATAAAACTTTTCAGAAAAAGAATTTCATCTGAAAATAATTGTTTTTAATAATACTGTGGGAGAATCTTGTTAATTACCATAAAATCCAGCGTATAGCGAGCTCTTTTAACACAAAAAAATGAGATTGAAATTTGCGGGTGAACGGTATATGGCGGGTAATACACCGGGAGGAGGGGACAAAAAAAAGATGAGCTTAGAAACAAAATTACAATTAAACATACATCGAAAGAAAGGACATATTTTATGAATTTAGAGTTGTAGTTCTGGAAATAAAGTATTTTTCAAATGCCTGGTATAATACCTCAAAAAAAATGACACTAAAATATAACAGCATTGCATTCGTACATTTCAAGTTTCTTTGTAAAAAAGAGGCTGTGCGTTAAACGGCGAGTACACCGTAAAATTAAAAAAAATGTCTTTCAAAAGTATAGTGCTCGTTAAACGCTGGATTTTAAGGTAAGTTGTAATTTCAATAAATACCGTTCACTAATAAGTTCAGTCCTCTCTGATATAAACTATTTCTTTTTTATTTTCTTATTAGATATAATAATGTCCAGAAAAAAGAAAAATACTTTAGGGATCCTTAAATAGTTATTTCTCTTTTTTATTTCTTAAAATTGTTATTATAATATTTCAGTTCTTATTTTTACATAAATTGCAATTATAAAAGAGTTTTTTATAAGTAATCAGCCCTTTTTTATTCTTTAAATTAACTTTTAACTTCACCAATATAAGAAATTTTTACATTGTACGAATTTTCAATATTTTTCATTAAATTTAATTAAATGGAGCATTCTAGGTAGAAAATTCCTAAATCAGAGATGTACATACTTCTGCCAGCACGTTGTATGACAAAACTCCTTCTTATATATTATTTTAAATTTTAGCAGAAAAAAATTACACACTAGAGCTATTAAATAGTTGAGATATCAGTTGATCACCCTCATCAAAACGGTATAAGTTGAAGAGATCTATAAACTCCCCCATCAACTTTAAAAGAACTATTGTGTGCCTGGTTTTCTAAAATAAAACCATTACAGAGCTTATTTATAAAATATCTTTTTCTTTATCGGAACAATGCATCTTTAACTAACACTGGAAACCAAATGAAAAATAAAGAAAGAATAATGAAGTAATTGTATACAAATTCTATAGTTGTGTCAATGCAAATATTCATTGATAATTTCAAAATAGCTCATTTAAATGTACAAATATTTTTAAAACCTTTTTTTAGAATTTTGAATCATAAAACTTAACAAGTAAAAACTGGAGAATATTTAAAAAGTGCTGAAAATCTGGAGCAGTATTTGAGGTTCACAGTTACAAAACTTGAACTAATCATTAAAAAAATCATAAAAAATTGATTTAATGCCTCACGTATTAAATTAACTCTGTTTTTAGTATATTTATTTGTATGAGTATGTGCTAATAAAAGTAAATAAGGATTTCAACACTCACGATCGTCTTCCGTAACCTATAGAAAACTTTTTTCAGTCTGCTTTTAACACTAGATTGCCCAAGGAAGTCATTTTGACTGCTTTTTAATATCAATTAGAAAAACAATGATGCACATAATGACACAATTTCTTAGACTTTTGTACAGTATATTTTTTTCCAAGTGAAGTAATTTTTTTATTGTTAATATTTACTAATAACTTGTTTTACGACTGTAAATAGTATAAAAAAGTATCAAAAATTAATTTTAAACAAATTTCTTAACACATTAGTTATTCTTTCACTTTGACTACTTTTGGGCAATATATTTATATACTAAATTTCAATCTTTCTAGCGTTAAGAGATCGGTAGATTCCTAATTTGTATGCTATCTGACAAATTATTTAATTTGTGGCGTGTATCAATTCGCAACCCTTCAATGAAAGAACAAATTTGTATCTCATTTTTGAAGTTTTATCAGATTTAGTAGATTTATTTATAACATGCATCTATATTTACAGATTTACAAGACACGATACAAATCGTAGAAATACCGAAATGTCGTGTACATTCATAAAAACTCTCGAAAAATAGATCCTCAAACTTCCATAGTCAATCATATTCACTAATATTAATATTAGTGTTTAACTATCAATACTTGGGGAACAATTTAGTAGGGTGACCCTCTAAAAATTGGGATACAATTAACTTTTTGCATAACATTTGCTCTAGTCATCATAAAATACACAAACGATACAATTCGCCGATCGTTCATCCTAAAAAATATCAATACAAGTAAATAACAAACAAAATTAATAGAAAGTTTAACCAAAAACCCTTCCAAAATTAAAGTAAAGTGAGTTTCTTTTCTAATTGAATGTCATATGTGAAAGAAAATCAAAAGTCAAGAAATAAAATTATTGTAAATCTGTAAGCAAGACGACCAAGAACTGTTTATCTACAACGTTATTGAAAATATAGAAAAGAAACTCATTCAGAGAGTGGATCTTTTCATTGTCTCCCTCCTCTTTTCTGTATTGCATTCTTCACATCATACAAAAAGAGATGATGGAAACGAAGTGCAGAGTATGGTAGGACTGCAAATAGTACCATAACTCCCTGAGGAGTAATTCATCACGTTGAGTATCACATTCAACATTCTTCCCAAGTTCATGCCTGACGCAACTAAATGACCCTTCTCTGCTTTATCTGATTCACTATATGAAATAAGAGAAAAATGGTTTCGTAAAATGACTGAAAAATAATTAAGCACTTGTGAATATTTATTTAAAAACAAGATTTTGGTTTGATTTAGATTTCATTCTTCTGCCATAAAAATGATTAATATATATGTATATTTTATTCAGAAAGTTTTAACACTTGATATTGAATTTTACTATAATGTACACAGTCATTCAATATAATAAGGTTTTTCTTCCTCCAAAATTGCTTCATTATTCTCTGATTTCGGTTTGATTTATATTTTATGCTTACGCCATAATCATAATTAATATCTATGTATATTTTATTACAGGAAATTTCAACACTTGATATAAAATTTTACTAATGTGTAGTCATTCAAATTAAAAAGATTTTTCTCCTCCCAAAATTGCTTCAACTATTATTCTCTAATTTCGGTTTGATTTACATTTTATGCTTACACTATAAGCATAATTAATACCTATATGTATATTTTATTGCAGAAAATTTCAACATTTGATATAGAATTTTACTAATGTACACAGTCGTTCAAATTAATAAAGTTTTTCAACACCAAAATTGCTTTAATTATTATTCTTTAAGGATAATTAAAGAATTGAAGAAAACTTATACTGAAAAGATAAATTTAAAAATAAACACCTCATTTTCGAAAATTGAAAACTTCTCTCTTTTCTTTAGACCTGAAGCTTTTTGTGATGTCACACAAAAGAAAATTGACACTTTTACAGAACCGCCTGTGGAAAAATATGTTTCCAAAGATAAGTTGGAAGAATTGATAAAAAAAATTACATTGAAAAAAATTTCAGATCCTTTCTTTTTTTCAATTTCAAACTATGAAATGATGTGTTGAACTGATAGTACAATCTTCCGAATTAGTTTGTGGCACAGAAAGAAGAGATGGATTTGTCAGATTCTGAGCTGCATTTCCTGAAAGATTGCCCAAATGCAAAAAAAAAAAATCTTTAAAAAACAGTTTGTGCACTATTTCATTCTTATGCTATTATTTTACAATTTTGTTTCAACAACACTTATTACTTTATTTAACTAAATTTGTTTGTGTTGTTTTAAAAAAAAGTTATTTTAAAGTAATCAATTTCTTTAAAAACATTTTCGTGAGAATTTTGTGTTTTTAATAATTTTAAGGCACATGAAAATGAATTTATTAAAAAGACGACTACCCAAAAGGTTTTTTTGGCAAACTTTTAAGCACATAACTATTTTAATGCTATCCAATATAATCGTTATTTAAACTAGATCAAATCCCCTGAATAATACAGATAAACTAATATTATAAACCTTTTTCCCTTAAATAAATCTTTGAATTGCATATACAATAGTCTTAAGAGCTTACTAAAATGTACAAATATACAAATTTAAATTATTAACCTATTTCATATATTTATAGAATGGAATAATATCCGTGGTTTACTAGATATATACCAAGTTTATAAGTACATGTTTGCATTTTTATATGTATCAGGTAATATCGGAATAACATAAATATTAAAGGATTTACACTGAATGACATTGAAAGAGCAACACACCATGAGTGAGTGGTCCGAAAATTATACAAAATCAGGGGAAAGAGAGGCGCATGTTATCCAGTAAGGCAATTAATGTGAAATGTGTAACTCTCCGGCATATTTCTAATTAGCTATAGGCGATGGAACCTGTAGGATATCACGATCCGTTTTTTATCCCTGTACTAGGAAAATCATTGATTTTTTTTCTTGTCTTAAAAGAAAAATGAACAGAAAAGAATGTCAGGACACCAACTACGCAAACAGTTCCAACAGATAGATGATTTTACGAAGTAAATGGTAAATGTACTGAGAACACCAGGTTCAAACAGGCATCAAATCTCAGCAGACACCCAACTACACACGTCCACAATAAACTGTCTGAGGAGAAAGTGACTGAAAAAAGTAAACGTGAAAGTTTTAGGGTTTCTGGTACAATCAAACCATTATTAATGTGCGCGAAATGTCCCATCTGCCATTGAGCCAATTCTGCCATCGTTTTCTAACATGTGCAGGTTACCCTTCATGTTGCCATATCGATCACAAAATGATACGTAAATTGGTTGCTAGTGGCCCTGCACACGTGGTGTTCATTAAGAAGACTATCATTGATCCCACAGTATATACAGCTAAATTTCCATTGGTTTTCCGCTAGAGCAAAGTGGATGACCGACAATACAGGATTTTTCTTTCTGATGGGAGAAGCCCTTTACCAGCAGTATAGCTCCAGACCATGCACTGCACGGATTAGCTTAAGTGCTATGCAAGATATATAAATGTTTCCATGGCCACCATTCTTCCATGTTCTCACACCAATCAAATATATCTGGGTCGTAATTGGATGTCACTTAAATGATTTAGCACTTCCACATTCAGGAGGAAAGCTGTATAAAATGGTTGACATAGAATGGAAGGGGGGTGATTTCTCAGGACATCAACCATGCTCTTAATGACCCGGTATTTAGATAAGTTTCGTGTCCTTCAGCTGTAATCCTTCAACCTACTGAGAAGACGGCATTCTCTCTGTAATATATCATTTCAAAATAAATATCACTCATTGTTCGCTCCTTTTTCTCACTCTGCCAAGTTTTTTCACTTGTTGGTTACCTTTGCTTGGTATTACATTTTTTACGTCACGTAGTGCATTTCAATGGCTTCATTATTAAGATGGAAAACTTGTACAATATAAATTGTATTAATTCATGTTATGTAGAAATTAATGCTATTTCGTTAATATAGCGTGAAGATAACCATTGCACAAACTTAAACAAATGATGGATTTCTGAATATTAAAGCAATTTTTCGTAACTAATGAAAATACTCCATTTTATTCATTAGAAGTATTTTAAGAATACTACAATATTAAGCTCAATGAAAAGGTGGCAATTTACACAAACAACTTAGTCTGAGTAGTATATAACGATTTAATTTAACTGAAAAAGTATTTTGTAATGAATTATTGTGCTCTAAAACAAAAAAAAATAGAGAGAGAGATTTTTCATCATGTCAAGTCAATGAATAAAAATCATTTTTTCTCAGTTGTATAAATTTATGCTTACTTTAAATTTTAATTTACGAATTTTATCTAAAGAACAGAAGCTGAATTCCACTAACACATGTATCAGATTCACGATGTATCTTCAAATTATTTAATAAATTTATATTCACTCTCTCCTTACAATTGGTAGATATAGAACGCTATTTAAGCAAATTTTCTATTCGAAATATCTTTTAAAATTAAGATAAATGTTTCATTTACATAACCAAAGTTGAGTTTTGGAGAATTCAAATTTTTACTCAAAGTGAACGCCACGTTATAGAAGTCGTGCATCTATAATTAAGGATATCTATTTTTTTAATTGTACTAACAGTTTAAAGACTAATTATAATTACACATGTGTGAATCGTCTAAGTTTTAGTGCACATGTGTGAATCGTCTAATTTTTATAATACTATAATAATTAATATTATAAAAATTAGACGATTTACACATGTGCACCACAATTTCATTTACATTGTATTTATTCATTTAATTTTAGAAGTTAAAACAATTCATTTTTTGTTTATTAATATTAAACACTCACTTTGGTTCTTTCACACACACAGTTCCCTTAACACGCATGTAAAACAAAGCATTTAAACTTAATATTATTGTATAAATTCAAATATTACTTATAATAATACAGTCGTTATATATATGATATTCGTCTAATTGAAATGAGAGCTGAACTTTATTAGTAGTATTCATATTATTTCAAATAAATAATACAAGAATAAAAGAGAAAAACTTGTTTTTTATCCTTTTTAAAAATTCTAATTCAGAAAAATATGTTAGAAAATAGTAATTCTACATTTTTTGTTGTTTCAGTTATTTACAGTGAATGTGAAAACAACGCTTAGGAATGTTTGGAGAGAAGTGGAAATTTGCTCTTTTTTTTCTAGATATGTATATGTTAAATGACCAGAGGATAATTTTTAATTCTTATATTAGATAATACTTTTATTTTTTGTCGAAATCTCTCTTTCCTGTATTATACTATAAATCAACCACTTTAAATATTTTTTATCAGAGTTATGTTAAGAAATATTTAAATGATAGAACCTATTAACAATATTTTAAATAAAATATTGTTATTTTCCCCTTATTTTTAAAAGGAAGTAAAAGAAATTTAAATGCAACTTAGGCAAAGCATATAAAGTATTCAAAGTACCATTTTCCCAAAACATTAGAATGCAAAAATGCTTAATACAATGTCATCCTACTCTAAAAAGTACCAACATAAACTTAGAAAATTACGTAATTTCTTAAAATGCTCAAAAAACATTGTTTTGCTTACAAAAATACTCAAAATTAACCGAGAAGAAAATGAGTTTCTTTTCCTTTTTATGATTCTTTTTCAGAGTTAAACTAAAGTGTTATCTTTACACGCGACATGTACACAAAATGTAAATAAAATAATTCTCTTTACTTTTAATTTCTTCAACGTTGGTTAAGACGTATTTTTAAAAGTCCAATTTAAATTTTTAATGTTTCTTTATTTTTATTTGACTCTGAAAGTCAACTTTTTCGGGGAATAAGAAATTAAAGTTCTTGTTATTTCGTTGTAATGCATTCATTAAAATACATCTTAAAGTATTTTTACCGGAAAACATATCACACATGTTTGCTTAATTTTAAAGCAACACCTATTATTTTAGGAGAAATTAACTCCTAATATTTTAGTATTTGTGTTAAGCTCAGGGTTCGAGTCCTGATGCTATTAGAGCCCCGCCGTGAGGGTCAGATGCACTTTAAATCTGCCCAGGTTAAAAGTCCTTACATAGGCGAGATGATACATTTCGAAGAGGGAGTAGGAGTGTGCCAGTTCGTGTCATCCTTGTTGACCTTTGTTCTAGATTAAAATTACGAGATACGACCTCAGTGCTTCCTGTATTGCTTTTAGGTGCGGTAATTAGCAGTCAATCGTAGATAAGCTAAGTAGGTAAATAAGCATTTAAAATTTATTATTTAAGCTAAATTGTATGTGTTGGAAGTGTTCAAATTATCTTAAACCTTTTTTTATATGTACAGGATTTTTATTTGGAACTGAACAATTCTTCCATTTACTAATTTGATATATTTCTACATTCCTTTTTATTTAAATATTCTCAGTTCACTATTTTAACCGACCATTTGTTTTAAGTTAAGTCATAGTTTACTTAATGTGTGAGATTTATAAAAGTAGTACTTGACACCCATGCTTTGTTCTCATCAAATTTTTGGTATGTTAAACAAAGAACTTTGGTTAGATATGTGCATTAAAATATTTGGCAGCTTTATTTCTAAACTTACATGCATCTATTCTGCCCACTGAATATTGTATTGGGTGAAAACTTTTCTCAAAGCTTTAAAATGATTTTACATATTAGTAGAGTTATATTTTAGTGGCCTATTTATTTTTATGAGATGATGCATTACAATTTTTCGCTTTCCTTTTTCTACTTCGGATTTTAGCACAACGCTTTTGTTTACAAAAACCTGTCATTCAACGAAAATAGGGGCTTAGGCAAAATTAAAACAAAAAAATATCCCATGGATTTTAAATGATATGCATACCTATCATTGTACCATCCTAAAAGGTATATAAAGTTTGAAGCAATTTAGAAACCTGCGATAAAACCATTTTAAAGTGAGGGTAAAATTTAAGATAATGCAGCTTTTCTATCATTTTTCAATAGCATCTATGTTTTTATTTATTTGGAGTTAAATTAATCTATTAGTTCAAAGAATTATTTAAAACCATATTACAGAATTATTAGTACCTAAATAACAGGGTTTTTGTGTTATTGTTTTTGTTGTTGTCGTGTGTTTCAACCTGGGATACATATGAAATACACGATATATTAATTAATAGAAACAAACAGTACAAACACAGAAGAATATAGAGTGTGTTTTTTTTTTTTTTTTATTATTATACAAGCTATGATCCCAGCATGGAACAGAAGGGGTGCGCTGCTTTCCTTTCGAGACAGGAATCCATTTCAGGCAAAAGTCCGACTTCTCTTCCCGGAGAAGACTCATCCATGCCTTATTCGGAATTCGAACCCGAACCCACTCAATTACAAGCCGAGTGACATATTCACCATACTGGATGGGTGGTGTTGTTTTTTGTGACTCACAAATAATGTTATAGGTAACAATTCATTTATATTTTCCACTGTAATGCTGTTGGAAGTACTCCTATGTAAATATAACACTGTGTTTTGTCTTTATATTAGTTGACTTCTTTTACTTCTTTTCAGTTATTTTATTAAATTCTAAAATGTTGCCGTACAGATGTATATGAAGAACCTTTGCTGCATCCTTTTTAATAAAAAATGATACAGTTTCATCCATATCGTTAAAGATGCAAATTCAATGTAATATGCAATATATAAAATAACATATAATAATATAATACATCATATCATATATACAAGGTATTCCAAAAGTAGTGCCCAAACTTTGCACACCTAGATTCTTCATTGGGGGTATGCAAAATACCCTAAGAAATGTAACTGTACGATCCATAATTTACGAAAAAAATACGAAAAACAAAGTATGATATCACAGCTATATTATACACATAAAAAGCAATATTTGTAAATATTTATAAAGGCAGATGTTCAGAGTAACCCCCAATGCATATCGAGGTAGGCTAAAGTGCGCTGTGGACTGGATGAGTGCATTCTTCGTACCAGCGGGGTGCCCACCGAAGTACAAGCAGCATTCAGATAAGCAACTGAGTTCGTTTGTGTAGTCATTACATCTCGATACACCTTGCTACTGGCCCGTAGGGAAAAAAATACAACAGTGCGAGATCGTGTGATCATGGTGGTCATAAACCGGAGCTCCACGTTCGATCCAATGGCCAGAGTATGCCATATCTATCCAATCAAGTACAGAAACATGCGCCGGAGCCTTATCATGAATCATCATCACACACAAATTCATTTATCACAATTTACCATATTTTTCTTTTAACCTATGGATTTTACAAGTACAAATCTTTGGGCATCTTTTATGTTCTCCCAATGGAGAATCTGGTTGTACAGAGTTTGGGCGTTGTTTCTGGGAAACCCTGTAAATAATACATACAGTAGTCAGCAAAACTACTGTATGTATTATTTACAGCTCCAAAGTCGTTTGGGAACATACAGGAATGAATGAGTAGAAAAGGGTTTTGTGAACAATACAATGTGAAAAATTGATCATAAATAAAAGGATTATGCCTATCGAAATAATATCAGTATGACGCCAGAAGTTATGTGAGTCACAAACAACGCATGGAGCTGATGCGTACAGTGCAAGGCAACTTAAAATGTTTTATACAGAGTGTTTTTTCCCAGGTATAGAAGTTTAAGTTGGCATTACTTTCCAAGAGGGCGACCGATTTAACAGCTGTCAAGTGATTTATTCTCAGTTTGGTTTGGCAATTCATCATGAATAGACTCACGCCTGAACAACGCTTTCAAGTTGTGCAATTTTATTTCGAAAATAATGGTTCTGTGCGGAATTTTCATGAGCGAATTTTGTTTAGCGATGAAGCGCACTTCTGGTTCAATGGCTACATCAACAAACAAAACTGCCGCATTTGGAGTGAAGCTAATCCACAAGTGTATGTCGTAACACCATTACATCCAGAAAAACTGTTTGGTGCGCTTTATGGGCTGGTGGAATCCTTCTTCAAAAACGATGAAGGCCACAACGTTACAGTCAATGGTGATCGGTATAGAGCCATGATAACTAACTTTTCATTCCTGAATTGAACAATCATGATGTCCAGGAGCTGTGGTTCCAACAAGACGGCGCAACATGTCACACAGCTCGTGCCACAATCGATTTATTGAAGGACACGTTTGGTGACCGCCTAATTCACGTTTTGGACCTGTGAATTGGCTTCCAAGATCTCTTGATTTAACACCGCTAGACTATTTTTTGTGGGGCTATGTAAAGTCATTGGTCTATGCGGATAAGCCACAAACGCTTGACAATTTGGAAGACAACATTCGCCGTGTTATTGCCGATATACGGCCACAAATGTTGGAAAAAATCATCGAAAATTGGACGTCCAGATTGGACTACATCCGAGTCAGCAGTGGCAGTCCTATGCCAGAAATCATATTTAAAATGTAATGCCACAAGATTATCTTTCGAATAAAAAAAATCCATGTCAATCGAATAATATATCGTTGTTTTATTGCAATTTAAAGTTCTATACCTCTCAAAAAACACCCATTAGTTTAAAAATCTAAAGAGGGAACACGCTTTTATATGGTTAATCGAACTAAAAAGTAAAAAAAAAAATTCTTAATATAAGAATAAAATTATTAACAAGAAAATTAATGTAATTGGGGTAAAAGCGTGAGGTGCTCTATATCAATTGTTATAATTTCTTACTAATTCCATTGCGAAATGCTGAGTTATTGTAAAAATGTAGTACAAAGCACGCCCCATGCTTTTACCACAATGACATTAATTTTCTCGTGAATCATTTTATTCTTATATAAAGAAGTACTTTTTTTTTACTTTTTAGTTAGATTAACCATAAAAGTGTGTTCTTTAGTTTTGTTTATTAACAATAATTTATTTTTAATTTTTAGTTCAATCTACAATAAAAGCATATATTTTTAGCTTTTTAACTATCATTTATTAATACATTTTTTGTTTTTATTTTTGACCTGCTACCGAAAAAGTTTGTTCATCCATGAATTAGACCAAATTATTTTTCCACGTGCACGAGTCTTTTTTTTTTCCTTAGAAAAACTGGACAATTTTTAATATTATGGAAAGAAATTGCTGATGCACGGTTTCGCTTTTAGGGTTGTAACATAATCTTTTAGGTGCCATATCTGGAAATAGGATTTAGAATTAGTCACCAAATCTGGAAATCGTTATTCTTGATGATCCTGATCAGGACAATGGAACAAAATTATGAAATTATTATATTGTCATCGGTCCTTGACAAGTGTGCAAAATTTCGAATTAATCTGACCTTTTAAAGTTTGTAAAAATCAAGTTCAAAGATTCTGTTACATACAAGTGAAGCTTATAAAAGCGTGTTAAAAGAGAAGAAGAGCATTTCCAGGCGTTCGCTACAAGTAAAAAGAAAAACGAACATGCAATATAGCCACAAGAAAAGATCAGGAAGCCCTTACAAGTGGTAGAATGAGCAGCTAGTTTGAAGAACGTAGATAATGTTGCTTAAGAGTTGTATCATGTGCGCTTGAAGAACCTTTCAAAAATAGTGCAATAGTAAAAGGAGTTGTTGTTGGTCGGGGTAAAGAAAACAAAGACAAATTATGACCAATGTATCGTCATGCAAATGAAGAGTCCAAAACTAGACGAAGACAACTGACAATCATTTCTCAACCGGCAATAGCAACAGGTATTTAGGTTTAGACCAGACGTCCTAAGCATTGCATACCTTTAACAGCTGCCCATCGGCGCTACCATTTACAGTGGAGTAAAGAGCTCTAATTTTAGACATCTTATCAATAAAATCACACCCTCCTCCTTAGCGTTTCTATCTGATAAACAATTATCGGTGCCAGTTAATTTGAAGAAAGGTAAGAATGCTTTTTCATCTCACTAACATTAGAGAATTAGACCGTTTGGGCTGGATCTGGTGTACTCCCATGGGGAGGAATTATATTATTCGACAGAGATTCATTTGCAGATCCTCATTGTGATGAAGTTATCCTGTTCCAAGCGTCTTTATCCTTAGGTGCCATTAGTCCATACTTCGTTTTTATGGATACCATCGCTAAATCACACATGTATTATGCTGTTGCTGTTCAGAAGCTTCAGGAAAGGAAATATATTCTCAAAATAAATCTCATCCAGCATACTCTACTAATTTAAATTCTATTGAACATGTGTGGGAGGCCTTGGGAAGTCTATTGAGGGATTTACACTGAAGAATTTATGCAGATTTTCTTGGTTTCTTCTGAGCAAACATAATAATTAATCAGGGTATTTTTTTGTTTCGTTGGTCTTTATTTAGTTCTAAAAATTTTTTAAATGTTTTTATATTTATTTAATAGAGAGATTGGTTTTAAGGTTTGTCTAGGAATGTAAATTTGTTAAGGGATAATTTCATAATTATTTTCAATATATATCACTTTAGAAACATATTGCGCACAATATTCAAAACACACACTATAAAACTATTTATTCTTGCTATAATTAAAAGCTCAATATTATTGGTAATGATAAATTTATTGAAAACACAGTTAAATCCCTCTCAATAAACACTCTTAGAATCTGCGCGAGTCATCCATTTATCCAATACTAATGTGATTATTCATTTATGTTCAACATTGATGTGAATTGCTCGTTTATGCGTTACACAAGTAAGATTTATTCATTTATTTAACTGTAAGTCCATTAATATTACATTGGAATTTTAAATTAAATAATATGTACTTTCAAATAAATGGCTACAGTACTCAGAATAATTAGTAAAATATTTTGCTTATCAATTGTAGAAGCAGGTAAACAAAGTAATGAGCTGTGAATAAATCGACTGGAGTTCAAAATATACATAGGGAATGTTTATTTTACGCTGTTCTTAATAATTTGAGAGTTAAATATATGTATCCGCTTAACCTTTTTGCTGACTTGAGCTCCACACATTTTTTTCATACCAGTTCCAAAACAAAGATCATATTTCATTAATATAATATAAGCAATAACAAAAAAATTGTATAGATAGAAAAGTATTAAAAAAAATAATTGTATAGATACAAAAGTAATAGAAAAAATAATTGTATAGATGCAAAAGTATTAGAAAAAAATAATTGTATAGATACATAACTCAACACAATTAAAGTATCATAAGATTTAGAAAGTATCTTCGCAGGTGTTGTCCTATTTCCTTATCTCGTTAAAAATTACATTTTCATTGCTTATTTTACACTTCAGTCTTAATGTAATATAAACAAATCAACAGTTAATGAAATTCCATCAATTTATCTGAGATTTCCTTTTTTTCATAGTTATAGGAAAATTCGCGACCTACCGTTCACATTAAAATTTCTTTCGACATATTCATGAAGCTTGAACTTTATTAATTTAGAATCCTATTCAATGAATAATTATTCATTTAACTGTATTTCGAAATTATTGGATTATTGCAGGGGTGGGCAGACTTTTCCAGGGGGCGGGCTACTTCTAATTTTTTCAAGGTGTTGCGGTCCACCCAATATCAGTGGCCCACACAAAGGGGGGGGAGGCTCCACGGGTGCGGACCCTCCTCTATAACCCATGAATTTTTCCCCGGTCGATTACAATCCCATGTATATAGTACGTAAAATTCAATGAAGTATTTCGAATTAATATTTTTTTTATTAATGAATGCTAAATTCTTATTCTATAATTTCTTTCTTATTGTTCTTTGCTCCTGACAAACTGCAAAATGGAAAAAAAATGTTTGGCTGCGTATTGGGGGTAGGATATTAGAATGGTAGACATTCGATCCTAGACCATCACGCCGCGTTCCCTTTGTAAAATTCACGAGTGCGCCCACTTCCCAGTGTCGTAGGTGTGGTGATGTAAGGAAAAGGTCAACACAATATTTATTAGAACTTAATAACAAATATGAAATAAGTACTTTGTGACAAACCTATACGGAACTTTATCACTAACCTTCTGAGACGTCTTTTTTAGGCAAATTTAATTCCCCTACCTATTTCCAATCAGCTCCAAAAAGAGGACAGGATCCTTGTTATGCAGATTAGATAGAGTATTTAAGTCAAACGGAATAGTAAAGTAAAAAGCAGTAGGAGAGAGAGATTGAAGCAGGAAGGAATAATAGTGAAGTTAGAGAATTATTATTGAAGATTTCTAGGTGGATAAATCTCAGGAAGAGCTGAGCTGCAGTGTGGTAATATTGATTTATAATTAAGTTTCATTATAGCTTCATATTAGGAGTGAGATTAAAGTTAAATGTTCAATAGGAATATTATTGAATATAATTCTGGGATCTCTTATTGCGGTAATCCCTGCGTCATCGATATTCTAATTGTTAATTAATTGGATCATTAAATATTTAAGTTAATTTAAAGGAAAGTCCCTTTTAAACCTCATATAACTATTTTGATTTATTTGTTATTAAAAGTCTTTGATTCTATTTGGGAAAGATAACCAAATAAAGAAAGTTATTTATAAAAATGGCTACTGGTTCTTATTTGACTCAAAATTATTCTCGTTCTCAAAGTGAGATCCAAGGGGATCTTCACAACTTACGCAAATAAAATAAAGAACTCACTCTTTTTTTTAAACCGCGTTTAAAGCAAAATAAGATCAAATGATGCATTTATATTCAAACAATTCAAAATACATTAAAAAAATAAAACATTTTAACGTAAAGTTAGTTCTCGCAACTATATCTGCAGTCTAGAAGACTTAGTTTGAGTACTATCAGCCCATCTTGAATATTTCCGTTTATAATTACCAACTACTAATCTTCAGGCAGTCACTTCAAATTGTCTTGGTGATCCACCAGTCGATCGCGATCGACGTAAACCCCACCCGGGATTATTGGGTTGGAAATTATAATTTACCTTCTGATTACTATTCTTTCAAGTAAATTTGTGAAAAATAATTCCGCCGTAGTACAAAACTTCCATGTTCAACTACATGTAATGAATATGATTGTGTTTCTTAAAATTTAATATCCAAAATACCCCATATTTACTCGAATCTAAGCTGCACTGTGTTTCCAGTTTTAATGCCATTGGAAATCCGGTGCAGCTTAGAATCGAAAGTAAAACATTTGTTGGATATTGAAAATTGAGTTTCCATCTCTTTCAAAAAGTAAAATGTATCATCCAATCTGGTCACTTGCATCGATGACTTATCCCATTCCGCAATTTATCTCCAGTATTCAGTGTATCCTAAACATGGTTGCCCTCTCTTATTTAGGATCTTTTTATGTATGTGCCTTCTTTTAATAACATAAACATCAAAGATGAAAAGAAAAGCAATGTTATATGCAGAAAAAAACGGAAAGAGAACAGCTGCTACTGAAAATTTGACATGAATTAAACAAACATATGTCGATGGCGTGAATAAAATGATAGTATAATTGATCTAATTTTTGCTTGTAAACGTGTGACGAATCTGTACGGCACCTTTCCACTAATATTCTTAGGCGTCTTTGGGGATTGTAAATTCGCGTATATTTCCAATCATCTCTAAAAGGAGAAAACGGGATATGCAAAGTAGATAGGGTATTTAAGGAGAGCGTTGTAAGTTAGAGATGATGAAGGCTATTGAGCCAGCAGCAGTAGTGACAAAGTTCATAGGATTCCATTGGATTACGATAGTAAAGCATTGCTGTTAATACTCAACGAAGGAACCTTAGGAAGTTCATGTACTTGATCATAAGTACTAGCAGGTGATATATTCTAGTTTAATACCACTTACCGAAATCGTTGGTTTAATAAAATTAGTTTCAGCTAATGAAAGCTACTAATTCAAGTTGCGTGTACTTCTCAGACCTCTATTCCAGTAAACCTTTTATTGATATTGCGCGTAGTTATTGATTAATTTCATATTTCGTAATTTAATTTAATATTAAAGGTAAATCCCTTTTGTTTGACGTAGACATATAGATAATATTTGTTATTAGAGTTTTTGATATTTGAATCAAGTAAATAAATATAAGTTATTATTATACAAATACATAAGTTATTATTATTCATTCTTTGCCTCAAATTAATCTTAGTGTCCAGGGTGGAACCCAGGGGTGTCCCCACAAACGACCAACAGACTTTAATATTTGTTTAATATTCTTCTATGATGCATTCTTTAAATAAATGATGTTTAACAAATGCATTGGATGGCACGGAAGACGACACCATGTGGGATAATGGTGACTCCAGCACGAATTCCAAAGTCAGCTGTGACAATGGGAGTGACGAATCATTTTCGAAACATGATACTGACAATTAGGGTAGTTATAGGTTCATGTATGTATTTTGAACTTTTTAAAACTGGTAAAATAAGTAAATTATAAACTTATTATTCCTCGTTAATTCCATAAGTATCGTATATTGATGAACCTTTTACACCAGTGCTTCTCAAACTTTCAATATTTGCGACCGAATATTCAGTCATATTTTTCATTGCGACCCCCATCCCTCCATACAATAACAATATATTGAATTCAGTTATTCCATATTTTGACGCCACGGCTACAATACGACTTTAACCTCTTAAGTACCACCATAGTATATAAACGTCTCGCTCAGCCTAAGTGTTAATCGCCTCGGGCGTATATATACGTCTTTCCGAAGTACGATCTAATCTATGCACTGCTGTTCCTAAAATTATTCCGATGGCTTTGGAATGCAATAAAAGGATCTTGATAGTGTTTGTGAAGGATTTACTTTTTTCAGAAAAGGTTTTACTAATTTATTCCTTTTCACCTCCCTCCCCCCCTCTAATACATAACATACGCTCGCCTACACGGAAAAAAGTGGCATTGAGGAGTGAATCGCGTAACTTTTAATCGGTATAGCTGAGGGATTAATTTTAAACTGTACAAATTAAGGTAAGGGTTAATTTTGCATATAATTTTATATATGACAAGCCCATGAGGTCACTGGTAATTATTAAACTTGTCCTTAACTTATTATTGTTGAATGAATTATAAAATACATTGTGCAGTACTGATACATTTATGGGCATATTACATCAGTGCAAGTGTGTATTTTATATTTAATTATGTCAGAATGTATTTTGTTTGTTTGCTTTCAGTAAATTAATAATTTTTTGATTATTTTTTTGTTTTCGAATTTTCAATATGATCGTGCCCCCCTCGTTGAGTTATCACGCCCCTCTAGGAGGCGTGCCCCACAGTTTGAGCAACGCAGTTTTTTCCCCTGAAAATTGCATAGAGAATCGGGGGTGAGGCTTAGAATCGATGACGGTTTAAATTCGAATAAATACGGTATTACAAAAGGTGCAGAAAGTAGGAGAAAAAAAAAAAACAGTTTGAGATTTGGTAAAAGATTTACTGCTAAGGATATCTTTAGCAGGCTTTCTTAAATAAAATATGGCTATGATCTCAAGATACTCTGAGCTATTTTTTCTATATCAACCAAAAATTAATGTAAGGATTTGCTGTAGTAATTTGTGACGAATCTATACGGAACTTTATCACTAACCTTCTGAGTCGACCTTTTTTTGAAATTTAATTCCCTACCTATTTCCAATCAACTCCAAAAAGCGGACAGGATTCCTTGTTATGCAGATTAGATTAAGTATTTAAGTCAAACGAAATAGTAAAGTTGGAGCAGTAGGAGATAGAGATTGAAGCAGAAAGTTATCGTGGATGTAAATTGAAGATTTCTTGTTAGAGATATTTAATCTCAAGATTGAGATTCCGAGTGGTAAATATTGATTTGTGTTTAAAGTCTCATTAAAGTTTTAGGAGTGAGATTAAAGTTAAATGTTCAATAAGAACATTATTAAATATAATCGTGGTAATTTCTGCGTGATCGTTATTTAATAAATTAATTAATTGGATCATTAATTAATTAAGTTAATTTAAAGGATATTACCTTTAAAACCTCATAATACTAGTAGACGCATTTGTTAATAAGTCTTTGATTCTATTTGGATAAGATAACCAAATAAAGAAAGTTGTTTATAAAAATGGCTACTGGTTCTTACATGACTCCTATTTATTCTCGTTCTCAAAGTGAGGTCCTAGGAGACCTTCACAAATTAACAGCAGTGATTTCTAAAATTAAATGTAACATATCAAAAGTTATGCATTTCAAAAACTAAACTAATTAAATTTTCTTTTAAAGCCATTGATAAATTCAGATATAAGGTTAAATTTTTATGCAGAATATACTATCGTAATTTAAATACATGCACAAATCCTAAAAAGACCGTAAATAGGTTATGATCAAAAGATATGTGTAAGAACGAGGAGTTTTGTCATGAGATCCACTAAAAATCTTTTCGTTCCTTTCATTTAGCGTTCTTTATGGCATATTTAAGGAACAAAATGTGTCAAATGTTTTTATAAATTATCTACTACGATGAAACATATAATGAAAATAAAATAATAAAATTCCCATCCTCTCAACATTGTTTTCTGTCCAAATAATACACTAAATCAGGGGTGGCCAACCTTTTTTGGGAAGAGTACTACTATCTGATTAAAAAGAAATTAAGCATGTCATCCACAATTTCTTCAAGAAAAAAATATGATAAGGTGTAAAAAATGTTACTTATAGACTTAAGGAATTTTTACGCAAATGGAACATTTTTTTAAGCAAGTCTTAGAATAGGAAAGTTAAAAATAATATAATTAATAAGAAAAAGTACAAATTTCTTTTTAGATTTTATTGTTAATAAACTTTTACATATTAGCAACAGTTAGGTTAGATGCTAAATAAAAATGAGAAACTTGAAACATTTAATTCTAAATAATTATATTAAACAGTCAACACTGGATGAATCCTGCAAAATGTGTGGATAGTGAATTTTACACAGCTCGGAGCATTTTTAGCTTAGTAGATAGTTCCTGTAGTAATGTGCTTTTTCCTCCAAAATCGAGACAAAAAAAAGAGCAAAAGCTTATTCACAAAAGAAAATATACAAACATTTAGGATAGAAGAAATGAAATTGTTTCCCTGTAATCTTGAATTTAAATTATTAAAATGTAACATATCATTAAGAAAAGCTAAATCCACATCATTCTTGAGGAACAAGCATTCATTGTTATCTTCCAGATATTTTAAAACTCACTCTCTCAAATTCTAAAATTTCGTGAGGGAAGCCAGTGCAAATAATGAAGAGCATTCTCTGCATGATAATTTTCCTTTGTAATCCATTTAAGTGTATTTAAGGTATCTGACTACGTTCGGAACCGTGATTTTAAAAAAAGCGAATAAATGGATAATTTTTTTATGATATTTAGTGTCACATAGAGTAGAATAAATGTATAAAATTGTTTTAAGGACATTTTGACAAAAAAATTAATTTAAATACAATATTTTGGCAAGAAATTAACCCAGAATAACCTTTACCAAAATGTTCTCCTTTTATAAAAAATGCTTCTAAAATAATAAAATTTTGCTTATATAAAGTAAATACTTCTCCAGAGAGTATGAACTATTTTTTTTAAAAAATTCACATTATTTTCAGAGTTACAACCAATTGAAATAATTATCGGCGTTTTTTTTCTTAAAATCTGTCCCCTCTGTTGTCGTAAAACATGGATAAACCCCCTTATATATTCCAAAAATTCTAGTTGATCCTCTGTAGAGGTCTGAGCTATATACAGAAGCATTTATCGCAATAGGAGAATATTTTGAAAATTGGTCATTCTATGTTAATTTTTTGTCAAAATATTGTACTTAAATAATTTTTTTTATTGTAATACTATTCTTAAAGCAATTTTATATACATTTTCCAATCTAAGTGACACTAAATATCATAAATATTATCCATTTATACGCTTTTTCAAAATCTCGGTTCCGAACGTAGTCGGATACCTTAAAATGAATTTTAAGGGAGGAGGAAGGGTTGTGAGACAACAGCACTTCAGTAAAATATAAAGATTTTTTGATATTTTTTTTAAAAATCTGTTTAAAGTTTAAAGGTCAATAAAAGTAATTAAAGATTCGAAATATAGTACGATTGTGCACAGGAAAAATTCAGAGCTGTACAATTTTAATTATTATTCTAAGCAAAACATTTCTATTAGTTATATTCCCCGTAGAACAATTCAGTCAGCCACTTTCAAATCTATAAAACGCCTTCTCTTTACCACATAACCCTAAAAGAATCGCTTGCGGCTTCAATTTGACAGCTTAGAAAAGGGCATTGATCACTTACACACTATTTAATCCACCCTCTTGCAACGCGGGGGAAATCTGCCAGAAAATCAGGTAATTTCTGACTCTAAATTGAAGCTCCTAACTCATGAATATCTCGCTCCAACAACATTCATTTGAATTTAAAGAGCTTTGAACCTGGAGAAATAATCTAATGTATCGGTGAAAACTTCACGGGGAAATTTTCTTCACGACATTTTCTAAAGACAAGGAAATCAATGAATAGCATGAACATAATTAGTTATTGCTCATTCTATGGAGAAATAATGGCTCTAATTGCTTACGAATATTATTAATAAGACATAATGTAGCACAAAGAGAAAGAGTTTCGCAAAATAATTACCGTGAAAAGTAAATATTGTATAGCAGGCTTTTTTACTGATACTGAAACTTATTCGATAATAAGGAATTAATTTTGGTTCATGTGATGCGAAAGAAAATCTATTAAAGGCGCAGGTTCGGATGAATGAAGAAGAACAATTTTCCTCATTGTGATTGTTTGTATGCTTATTTTCGTGGTGGGCTGAAAAATGATGTGTTTAAAAATAAATATAATAACAGGAAAATGGAAAAAAGTAAAGACTGTTTACATAAACGTGATTTTTAATTACGATTATGAGTTTAATTAATATGACTAAATGTAACTGAGGTTACATTGTATTTTTAAAGAGATATGTGGAACTTAATATCACACATGAAGCTGTATAAGTATATTTATAGTTTAAAAAATGCTGTCTGAAGTCTGTTGTAAATGAAATTTGTTAAGAAATATCTTCTGTAATGTTTATACATGATAATTGCACAAGAGCTCTAAATACAGTAAAATAGTTAATTAAAATTAATTTCTAAGATTCATATTCTATAATTTTCCAATCATCTAAAATGTATTAATTTTAGCGGTTTTTAAAGTGAAGTAAGGATAGTTTCTAATTCGCTATGTGTTGATGCTTTTTCCTTACTTAAGATTATCTTTTCTGTATGTCAATGTTTTATTCTTGCATATTAATATTGGTTTCCCGTTTAAATATTCTTTCTTCCATGATGCCAAGTAAAACAATATCAGAAGGATTTTAACAAATAAAAAATATATTGCTCGAAAGTAAATATTTTTACAATACATCAAGGCAAGGCAAAATATATGATAAACGAAATTTTGTTATAATAACTTCATACCAATGAATTCGTGATTTTAGTCAAAGAAGCTTGAAATCTGACCAAAGTATGCCTCGGGTTTAAATATAAAAATATTCCGTGTTTTTTTATCTATGAAAATATATTCAAGAAGAAATCAAATGAATGTTCAATACAAAGAATGTAGTACCACCAAATAGCCTAAAAGTACAAAAATGTTTACATCTTACGTTTTGATATTTGCTAATAATGTGTGTATTATTACTACTGGTATTATCAATTTCATGCTTATAATTTTTTAAGCATCAATAATCTTTTTAATGTATGCGGATTTCTTACATATATACACATCAAAATGCATGGTTTAGATTAACGTAAGAGAGATATTTGTTTCATGATATAAAACTGGCCTTAATTTTCTTATTTTGTATTAGTCTGCGCCTAAATTATGCGTTTAAAAATTGATTCTCTAATGCGTTAAATGAATCTTTAAAACATTTCACGATGTAAAATTGTCTAGTCAGTATAATATTAAAAATATTTAGGTACTGATATCCTTGTATAAGAAATTGAAAAATAGTATTATTAAAAATAAGTTATAATTCATGAAACACTGTTAAAAAAGAAAAAATGAATCATATTATATCAAACTGTTTTGATATTTTGATTCCTCATGTTATAAAAGTCTTAAATATAAAAATCTCATTCACTTAACACTAATACATCAGTAAATATTTAAACATGAAATTACGTATTCGTATAAATTCGTATTTTAAATTCGTATTTATTTTAAAGGTGTGTGTACGAGTGCGTGCGTATACATATATACATGCATTTGCCTGCATCAGTGCGTACATGAATGAGTGAGTGCATGAGTGAGAATTAGTGCGTGGGCGTGTGTGGGAAAAATCATTAGATTTCTCAAGATTTTGAGTTCATTATATGCTTGTACTCGGTATCCGAAAAGTAAAAAATCTCAAATTAGTCCGTAACATAAAGCTGACTCATTATTTAATAATATTTAAAAGTGATTCATAAACATCCAAATGTTTTAATAATACTATTGTTTCAATTATTTTGCCATTTGTCATCATGCTGTTCTCAGAAAATAAGTAATATATTAGTATCAGATAGAGTTTTATATTGAAAAATTACAACACTTTCAGCGTGGTACAAGGGGTTTCAAATATTTATTTACGTTCATAAAATCGCAATGTTTTACTCTTATAAAATATTGATCAAAAAATATTTTAAAACTTTATGCTTGAACAGACTGTAATATTTCTCCAATATTCTTACTTAAAGAAATAATGAAACGTTTTATTACGTCTATATCAGTTTTACATAAGAAATATTAGCATTTTATGTCCACAACATTTGTATAATGTAAATCAAATTTTATCTTGTACAAAAGCATAATTTAGAATTTTATCAGTTATTGTTCAAATATTAGATAAAAGGGAATTTCTGTACCTCAACATTCAATAAACATTTTTTGTGGATTGAATAGCATTAAAATAAATAATAAATTAAATAGTAATGAAAAGGAAGTTAATTTTACCGGTGGTTTAGTGTAAGTTGTACTGATCATTAAATAAAGTATGTTATCGTTTGTTTAGTTTCTCGATCTGTTTTTACATTCTTACATTGAAACAAGTTATATATAGTTTCATAAGAATAATATAAACGCGAAGAATAATTTTTGACACATTAATTCTATATTATAAAATATTAGTACGTTTTTTCTCTTAACCTTTGGCCATTTTTGCACCAAATCTAGTCACTTTCTAGCATACACTTTTACCTCATAAATCTGCACTTGTAATAGATGTTTCTAAATTTTAATCATTGAAATTGTTATAGTGGGTGCTTGATCGTGTTTTAAACTGGGAGAGAAACATATTGAACTAAAATAAAAAATATTCATTTTCAGGTATCATCTACTATGCTACAGCAAAAATGTTTTACGGTATTAATATATCTCATTTTAATGAAATATTTCATTTCTATTGCAGCAATATATATTTAACCTCAAAATATGTAATTAAAAGATCAATTTTTCCCCCCAAAATGGCATATTTTATTGCATATAACTAGATGGAATAGAATGGAAAAATGGAAGAATTTTATTTTAATTTTCAATTTTAAAGTTTTCACACTATTTTTTATTTTATAATTGCCCCCCCCCTAATCTCGTTAATTTTTATAAGTACACTATGAATGCTATAAAGAATGGTCCATATATCTTAAAAGAATTTCTCTCATACTTACAAAACAATTTCATGTTTGCACCTCCTTTTCAAACGGTTATATATGTGCACGCACAATTTGAAGCATCGTGTAATGCTAAGTCTTACACTGCAATGGGACAGAGTCTTCTTGGTTTATCTCTCCATTTTCATTTCTTCTAATGCAACAAATTGTGAATTTCCTTCTCAATCCCTGTATTTTATCGAATAAGCTGCCTTCAACGAAAAACTCCCGCCTTCACCACAAATAAAATTCCGGTTCAGAAATATTTCAGTAATATGGATAAACTGCATAACTCAAAAATAATAGCACTAACAATCTCACTATAAAAAATTAAAAATATATGCAAAACGAAAAAGAAAGAAGAAAATATCAGTACCTGTACAGCGTACGGGCAAACTGGATGTGGCCAGCTAGGAGTTAAATATTGTATGGTTGGATATGTGCAATGGACAACCCCTCCCCCTGTACTTAGGGTGGAGCAGTCCACACTGACGCCACACCCCGTCAGGAATGTCCGACTAAAGGACACACGGGAAAATACGCGAGACGGACGTTAGGGACGCTAAGCTCTAGACGTAGGAGAAAGACGTTCTCCTTTGCTGTTTAGTATAATTTAGATATTTCATCCTTCATCTTGTTAAATAAAGCATTTATCATCCTTAGGTTGTAGTCATTTTCCCATATTTTGGGGGCTCGACCTTTCTCTTGCATAGTAAAGAAAATCTCCTCTAGACGAGAGAAAATTTTTAAGACGCGTTAATATTTTTCTTCAGTGGACGCTACATTGCAAAAAGCGTAAAAACGACTTGTTGCTGTTGGACTTTCTTTTTCTTGGATTCCTATAGTGCCTCAACTGGTTCTGGATTTATTGTACGGACTGCTCCCCAACCCCAGGTAGGCAAAATTTAATTAAACGTATTTTTTGTTTGTTTATTTTGGCTTTAAAATTACTGTATTTAGTAGTTTTAACTCAGAGTGTGATAGGGAAATTTTGATTACAACCTTGCACCGTCTATAAATTTTCAAAGTGATTAATTTTGTATATTAAGATGTCCTGTAAAAATATTAAATTAGCCGATATTCCTATAATTGCTAATTCGTTGAAATGTGGTACAACTCGTGCTGTAAAAAAATTAAATTCTATATTAGGATTCACCGAATTTGACCGTTTTTCGCGAAATAAAATAAGAAATTTTTCTACATTCCCTAAAGAGTTTAGAGTTGAAGAACACAAAGAAAAAACTTTAACCGAATTCTCATTGCCTGATTTCATCTCAGTCACTAATTTATTGCATTTAGACGTAGAAACAAATGAGCAAAATTTATGCAATAATATATTTAAAGCTTTGACGAACTTAGATGAATTCCAACTAACATTAAATAATTTGGAGACATCCTTTTCTGAAAGCGAAAACGTAGTTTCAAAAACCACGTTTCAAAAACGAATCACGTTAGACAGGAATTTTTCATCGGAAGGGACAGACCAGCACTCCCCTTTTCAACATCCGGTTAGCAATGCACCCCTACCCAGCGTTCAAGGTTATTCTTTCATGCCGGCACATCAAAACGTTTCTTCTCTTTGTATACAAAATACTTTTCCTCCCTATTCAAACAATGCTTCCCTTACAGAGATGAATACCCAGTTTTGAACTTTATTGCGGGATATTTTGGCGACTAGTAGAAAATTTACCGGGGAAGATTTTTATTCTGTAAATAGTTTCTTTCGCGATGTTGAAGAAAATTTTGATTTATTCCCAGCTATCAGTTCTTCTCAAAAGTTAATTTTCGCGAAACGTCTAGTATGTGGAACTGCTAAATCATTTCTTTTTTCACAAAGAAATTTAAATACATACGAGTCATTCAAAAAAGCTTTAATTGAAGAATTTTTGGATTCAATTACTTCCATAGAAATTCACCATGAATGGGAAAAAAGAAAAATGTATAAAACCGAGACTTTAATGCAATATTTTAATTCCATGCGTGAATTAGCAAATAGATGTGATTCAAAAATTGACGAAGCATCAATTATCCAGTACGTCATTACTGGAATTGATGGGCCACGTTCAGATAAAATAATCCTCTATGGTGCAACCTCATTTTCCGAATTTAAGCAGAAATTACGTACCTATGAAACTGTCATTAAAAACATGGGAATACATAACTCTAATTCACCGAATTTTCGTCATTCATATGAAAGCCGAGGACGTATTTAAGTATATATATATATTGGCAGCATTCATTAAATTTAACTCAACGAAAAAACAACTTTAATATAAGCAGCCATTAAATTCTCAGTAAATTACGTGGAATGGTTCAATTCAAAGAAAACTGTATTAATCACCAAATTTTTATTTTATTATATGTTCATACATTTTTTATAATCGTCCTGTGTTGAATGTTTAATCAATTACTGAGGGAATTAAATTATTTTGAATACTTTATTATTTAATGAGAATTTTAATTTCGCTTATGAAACATTAAATATTTGTTTATTGCAATAGACAGAAAAGCTTTAGAAATACTTCAATAGTTATTAACACGTACATTTTACCGTACATATTAATGAAAAACATCCCTTTGGGCTTCCATAATTCCATCCTAAAGCATTAAAAATGTTTCAGAGAGTTAATATGAATTTTAATGAATAACTCGAAGGATATCAACAGAAGTTAAAGAATTCAACCTGCTTTATGTAAATAAGGTAACATCTGTTTCCTTGTTGTGAGGACATATCCTAAGGGTTGGGAAAATTAGCTGCTGAGTGAGACAATGCAAGTCTAAACTTGGAATTAAATTTCAATTAACCACAATGTAAAAGCCTCTTGAAACGTGTTATGAAGTCAAAATAAGGTCTGCGTTGAAACTTTCCAAATCTCTCTTAATTCAAATTAAAAGTTTCCGAGCAAAGGAGTTTGCTTTATAGATAAATCAAGGCCTTAAAATACCTCAATGCCTTTTAATTCAAATTTTAAAGACAAGTATTATACCTTTACAGGGGCAAATTAAGAATATCACTAAAAGGAAAAAAAACTAAGCAATCGATTAGAATAATTTTATGCGCATACGAGATTGTAGTAAGTGTTCTAAAAGATTTTTTTTTTACTGTGCCCCATTTTAGGCAAATGGCAAGCTATTTGATTTTTAACTATTTACTAATGTATAGTACGTCATATAATTGATTTCTTGCCTAATTAAATTAGTGTACATTTTTTTTAAATTTAATAATTCTATTTATACAGATTAAGTGTCTTATCACAGCTGTTAAACTATAATAGGTGGGTGGGGGATACACAACAGGATAGATGTAATACATTTAGGAATTTAAATAAATAATTTAATATATATACACAACAAAATGCATCACTGCAATAGAAGTATAAGGTTCGCGCCCAAATGAAAGTGGCATTGATGTAACAACTCTGCAATTTAAAGAGAAAGACGACTGTGCATGACTGAGAAAGACGCTGAGTGCTGGGAATGCGTGCGATATTGTCAAATCCGGCCAGATTTGTGTGTGATAACGTGGGAGCACGTTAAAAGGCGTTGTTCAAAACATGAATGCCTACAAACAGTATGACTGTCAATGCTGTCGCGTACTGTGAACGCCAAGAACTGATGACGTGGCATACTATCCATAACCGAACATCACCCTCGCAGTCCGGACCTCTCACCGTTTGACTACCCCTTCGGTCCTCTCAAGAAAGCTCTGAAAGGAAGGCGATTTCCCGACGATAATGAGGTCCAAGCTGCTGCTGAAAATTGGTTCCACAACCACCACCAGAGCTTCTTCACTCCGGGTATCCATCACGTCGGGGACCGCTGGGACATTAATTCCATCCTACATGGGGATTTTTGTCTAGCCTACATGTTACATTTGTTTTACTTCTTTCCTTTCTATACTTTATACTAAGGTATCCAACTACGTTCGGAACCGTGATGCCAGTACAACGCAAACAGATGAAAATAAAGGGTGTTTTTTTTAGAGGTATAGAACTTTAAATTGCAATAAAACAAGGATGAATTATTCGATTGACATGAATTTTATTTATTCGAAAGATAATCTTGTAGCATTACATTTTAAATATGATTTCTGGCATATGACTGCCTCGGCTGTAGTCCAATTTGGACGTCCAATTTTCGATGACTTTTTCCAACATTTGTGTCTGTATATCGGCAATAACACGGCGAATGTTGTCTTCCAAATGGTCAAGCGTTTGTGGCTTATCCGCATAGACCAATGACTTTACATAGCCCCACAAAAAATAGTCTAGCGGTGTTAAATCAAGAGATCTTGGAAGCCAACTCACAGGTCCAAAACGTGAAATTAGGCGGTCACCAAACGTGTCCTTCAATAAATCGATTGTGGCACGAGCTGTGTGACATGTTGCGCCGTCTTGTTGGAATCACAGCTCTTGGACATCATGATTGTTCAATTCAGGAATGAAAAAGTTAGTAATCATGGTTCTATACTGATCACCATTGACTGTAACGTTGTGGCCTTCATCGTTTTTGAAGAAGGATTCCACCAGCCCATAAAGCGCACCAAACAGTCAGTTTTTCTGGATGTAACGGTGTTTCGACATCCACTTGTGGATTAGCTTCACTCCAAATTCGGCAGTTTTGTTTGTTGACGTAGCCATTCAACCAGAAGTGCGCTTCATCGCTAAACAAAATTCGCTTATGAAAATCGACCATTATTTTCGAAATAAAATTGCACAATTTGAAAGCGTTGTTCAGGCGTGAGTCTATTCATGATGAATTGCCAAACGAAACTGAGAATAAATCACTTGACAGCTGTTAAATCGGTCGCCATCTTGGAAAGTAATGCCAACTTAAACTTCTATACCTGGAAAAAAAACACTCTGTATAACTTCTAATAAATTTGCCGCACTTTCAACTGGAGTTCAACCATCAGTTCACTTATCAGAGTCTGCAACTACTACACCCAATAGCGAACTTTCTAATACATCTAAAGTCCCACAGAATGTAAAACAGAATTCAAAAAATAGAAGAAACGCACAAAAATAAAAAAAACCAGAAATAGAAATAAAAATGGCTAAACATAAACTCAGAAAATCAGCACCTACGAAGTATACAACTGATGACGAAGACATGCTTCTGTATGACGTGAAGGAGGAGGAAGTTGAGCCACATCCTATGGATAAATTCGCCATAAAAGAATGTTTTATACACACTCCTGACAAATATATACGCGTGTTAACTCCAACCCGATTCAAGAAAAGTAGAAGCTAATTTTTTGATAACATGTATTGTTTAACTTTGTTTTAAACTAACATGTTCAATTTATCTTTTTCAATGTTTTTATTTTAAGATATGGTTTGACTTGTTGGGGGAACTCCCCACCAAATTTTATTTTCTTTAATTACTTGAAAACTGTTTTATGTGATTTGAAATTTTAACTCTTTAAAACTGTATTGTCATTATTTTTACATATTTTATAAAAACATTTTAAGTTTTTAACAAATGTTTGGTGCTGTATAACCAAAATTGGCTCTTGCGCTATGAAACCCTACACTCACTCACTCGGAACCGTGATTTTGCAAAAGCGTGTAAATGGATATTTATGATATTTAGTGTCACTTAGATTAGAAAATTTGACAAAAAATGAACATACAATGACCAATTTTCAAAATATTCTCCTTTATGTGAAACACGCTTCTATTATAATAATATTTTGCCTGTATATAGCTGAGACCTCTGTACAGAGGCTCAACTAGAATTTTTGAAATATATATCTTAGAAGTGGGTTTATCTATGCTTTACGACAACAGAGGGGAGAAATTTTAAGAAAAAAAACACCTATAATTATTTCAATCGGTTTTAAGTCCGAAAATAATGTGAATTTAAAAAAAATATATATAGTTCAGACTCTCTGGAGAAGTCTTTACTTTATATAAGCAAAATATTATTTTAGAAGCATTTTTTTAAAATGAGAACATTTTGAAAAAAGATTATTCCAAGTTAATTGTTTGCCAAAATATTGTATTTAAATAATTTCTTTTTGTCAAAAGTCCTTAAAATAATTTTATATATGTATTCTAATCTATGTGACACCAAATATAACGAAAATTATCCATTTATACGCTTTTATAAAGTCACTGTTCCGAACGTAGTCGGATACCTTAATATCATTAAACCATTTATCAAACCGACTACAGATCTACTTTCATTTGGGTGACTCATATATTGCAAACATGCACTATTGTCAAGGCCTACTAATAAAAGCAATGACCCGAAAAATTCCTGATTTAAATGTTATAGTTTCAGTTTCGATTCAAAAATTAAATTGCTTTAAAGTCAGAGTGACAAATAAATAATATACAACATCTGAATAAAAATAATCCTTACAAGTTCATATACAAATGATGTTGAATTTCCTCACGCATGCTTGCTTGCTTCAGGAAAAGCCTATTGATAACGTATGTACTTCTTTTCGTCTAAAATGATGCAGCGGGTTCCAAATGAAAATAATAGTGTAATGATAAAGGTCATTTGGAAATCCATTTCATATACGAAAAAGTCTAGCATTAAAAAGATTTTTGAGTATAAAATGTCTTGATTTTTTTATTAACGTCAAACTTTGAAGCTCGTAATTTTGAGCCTTGGTCAAGTGACATAGACTACACCTTAACTGGCTCCTGTCTTTCCAAATTTTTCCATACTGAGCCTATGTAAGAACTTTGAGCCTCTTCAGATTTAACGTGTATTATTGCATTAGCTCTTCCATAAGGTGGGTTTTTAGTGTCCCCAGGTTTAAAGTTCCTTGAAAGAATCATTAAAAATATCTGTCTAACAAAAGAAAATGTATGTATATCTGACAGTGTAATTTTTTTTTAAAATTTCAGCTCAATACTCGATTTTATACTCTAAAAAATAAATATGCATTTGGATGCAGACTATTTACAAAATATGAAAAATTCTTTCATTACTATTTTATATTAATTAGTAAATACAAAGGGAATAGACTAATTCAAAAACAAAAATGTGATTTTTAGTGTTGTCATTGATTTCTCGCAGTTGAAAAGCAATTTTTGTGTTCATTTAAGGAATAAAACAAGATTTCTAACAATCCCCCTTGAAAATTAGTGTCGAAGCATGTTTTTGAAACCTAAAACCTTCTGAAGACCCTCTGTGTGGAGGAGCTGTTGCTCGTTAAATTTCTCGAGGTTTAAAGTCCTCCCATTGGTGTAGTATGGAAATGCGAAGAGTGGATGCGCCAGCTCAGTTGTCGTCCTTGTCACATGACCTCGGTTCAGTAACACGTGGTCCATTGCAAAATACTTTTGAGTTGGTTTATAGTGCGAGGTATAAATTAAAGTTAAATAAAATTAAATTGAACCGAACCCTTTAAAATTAGAAAAAAGTATTTAGACAGATTTTTACTAATATATAATAAAAAAATACCTTCAAAATGATACACTGAAACATCTCTATTTTAAAATATCGATCAGTGTTCCTTTTTCTGTTTAGGAATGACGAAATTCATGTAGTATCTACAAATAATTAACTTAACAAATTACGTTTAAATCCCCTTCTTTAGAACATTTCATACTTTTATTAACCAAAAAAATGAATACATTTAAGTATATATTATCATGAATGTTTAACATAAATTTATGAGAATAATATAACTCAGTATGAAGATCAATATGATGTTAGGGAATGGATTGCATATAAAAGAAACTAAATATGTGAGTATATTAACTTCCCCATTTATGCAACACATACATGGACAATTTAAAACAAGGATTCGAACAGTAATTTTTCGTTCCAGTTCAACTAAAAATATACATATATATATTAGTTCAATTCCGGTTTTCGTTTCGACGAAAATAACGGTTTTCGGTTCAGTTCCAAATGAATAATTTTATACTTTATATGTATATTCTTATCTTAATCTATACTTCTAGTTCATTCAATTGAATTATATCTGCCTTCTAAAAAATTAGATTCAATCAATACTGAAACAGAAAAGTACTAGTGAAAATCACTGGCGTAGCTAGCTCTGAGGGGACCCTGTATCGAAGTTCCTTCGGGGTCCTTTTTAGGTATGGGAGCCATGTTAGTGGGACTGTAGGTTACACATGTTGGGGCACCTGTAGCGTGGGGGCCCAGTATCATTGATATGGCTGATACGGTCATAGCTACGCTCCTGGGAATATCAAAACAGGAAATCGAGAAGCAACGTACATGAAATGATGATAATGATATGGTTAAAGCTAAATTATAATGTATTGATTAGTTGGTTAGAGTAACAATATGACTGGTGATATATCGAACCGAAATGAAACCAAATTTTTTTCAGTTCAGCTTCGATATTCATTTCGACAAAAATAACGTTTTTTTCTGGTTTTTGACTGTTAAGGTTCGAAACTCTGATTTGTTATTGATGTCGTGTGTTACATACTGGGATACATACGAAATACGAGAGAGAGATGAACGGAAATGTACAATATAAACTCAGATGAATATAGAATTTTTATTACAAACGATGATTCCAGCACAGAACAGAAGGGGTGTACTGCTACTCATTCGAGACGGAAATCCATTTCAGGCGAAAGTCCGACTTCTTTTCCCGAAGATACAGCCATGCCTTACTCGGGATTTGAACCCGAGCTTATTTGAGGACAAGCCACGTGTCATAATTACTATACTAGGTGGGGCAGCAGCCCCGATTTAAATCACTTCTTAAAAATTCTCTCAATTTTAAAGTTTAATGATATAATTTACTTTAATTTTTTATCTGTCCCATACTACTTTTATTAAATATAGATCAAAATGGAGATTTGTATAAGATCCCCGCAATTATCAAAATATAGTTATAATTTAAAATAAAGGATGTGTCTTTGAATAAGTCCAAAACGGAAAGTAATCATGCTGTACACTCTAATGAGTATTTCAAAAATTATGTGTATCAATGCATCATCACATATTAGCTTACTGTTCTACAAAATCTACATACGTTGAACATTCAAAGTACCAAATAAATTTCTTTTCACAGGTTATTTCATTGTGGGCTTGCAAAAGTGTAGATTTATAATCAATGCCACAATTGCGATTAAGTGAAACAAATTTGTATGCTTTTAGACTACGCGATGCTGTAATCATTTCACAATAAGCTGTTTAAAAAGATGCAGATGAAGGTAATTAGTTACCTCTTCTAATCTTTAAAAGATTACTCCTTAACTAATATCCCAATCGTAAGTCATTCGAACTTAATATCCAGGGGAATTTTATAATCGACTTTGTATTTCCCGCCAGCTTTCGGGTTTATTTTGTCTGAAACAAGCACACCCCAGAAATGATATTAACGGACTATTGTCCTTAAAGTTTTAACTTCCCCCAAAATTTATAGAAACAAATTCTAGTTCTGAAAAATAATGCAGAGAAGGTCGGAACTTCTGAGCATAAGGATTACAGCTGAATTATTTACGAGTTCTCTAAGACTTTTAAGAGGTATTCTGAAATATGACAAGTTGGCTGGATCGAGTATATGAGCAGACGTCGAATTCGGGAGTTTTAATTATATTTGTCGGAAGAGGAGATTTCTGTACATTTTTTCGCGCTTTTTAAAATATAATTTAATTAAATTGTGAAATATTAATGAATTGTAATGAGCTGAGTAAGATGATGAAGATTTTTAAAAGTAATTAATAGTGAAGCTTTTAATGGAGTAAAAAAATAAGAAACAAATATTTGTCTTTGTATTATTGAGTTTCTAAGCAAGAAATAAAAAACAATTCTATTTAAAAATTTATATTATCAGCATTTTTAATTTTTTTTTATTTTATTATCAATACGTGCATTTGTATTCGAATGCAAATGTTTTAGCAGTGACTAGATGTATAAGAATTCAAATGATAAAGATGTTGCGACTTTTTTCTTTCGCACACACATGCTTCCATCATTAATTACTCTAGTAAATTATTTAATTGTTTTAATTCAGTAAAGTATTTTCCTTTTGCAAAGTTATCATAATGTTTAAGAAAATTTATATTGATTTTCTACTTGATATGTGTTTTTTTTTTTTTTTTTTTTTTTTTTTTTTTTTTACTTTTCGTTGAAAATGCTTCAAATTCCACTTACGAATTGAAAAAGAGGTTTTCAAGCAGTCAGAAAAAAAAATTTCAGTTTGAGATTTCTCTTTCTCAAAAAATTCATAATTTAAAAATATATCACTTGATTAGTTTTAATGACGTGATTTAAACTCCATAAAATTATTCACTTTATCTTCAAAGAAATGTTTGTATGTGGGGTTTCTTCCAATGTTTTGAAGAAAAATGTTAATTAATTTTAGAAACTGATGAAAGCTAAAATAAATAGTACCTTCATTTTATAAAGAAAAACACTAAACATTACTTCTGAGTTTAATTTATAAAAATGAATAAAATTTATTCTCTCATTTTTTTCAAAGGAATGTTCTTGATAAGTAAAAAAATTGAGCAAAAATATGTGTAAAATTCTTGTAAATATTTTTCAAGGTTTGAATTGAGCCATTTTAATCATTATAATTATGTTGTCGTTACAGTTACGTCTTTAGTAGCCGTGTTAAAGTGTTTTATTTTTTTAATCAGTTCTTTTGGAAGAAAAAAATACGAGAAATTCGGAAAATAGACTAAATGTGCTACAAAATAAGTCTTACTGAATTTTACTGTAAGATGAATGGGGGTAGGGAGGGGGGATTTGTTGGCTTTCAACAATAATTCAATAAATGGATACATTCACCGTTAACGAGAAATGACATGCGAAACGTCACATATGTTGTTACTAATTTGTTTTAATGAACATTTAGATATTAAAAATGTTACAGAACAATTTTTTCTTGATTAATTGAGAGCATGCTCTTTTCTCACATATGTGAGTTTTATGTTAAAGTATATTAATTGACGGGGTTTTTATCTTTAATGATTTTTTAATCAAAAAAAAATAATAAATAAATATTTCGCAGAATTATTCAGATCTTTCTGCCCAAGCCTTATAGATTTAAAAAATACCGCAATATAATATTCTTATTATACTTATGTTAGACATTTAAAAAAAACATGCAAAATATTATTTTTCGGATCTGAACTTTTATGGTCCCCTTGTGTTATTTTTTAATCCAGTTCAAGATCTCAATGAAAGTAAACAAACCGATTCGAACCCGAACTTTTTGCGAGTTTCGTGACTTGTGGTTGGAAGCAACTGCAATGCAAATCGAGCGACTATTTAAACTCGGCTCGTATTAGTTTTTTTTTTTTTTGGAGAAGAGAAAGAAAAAAATATAAGGAGTGTGTTTTAGTTCTTAAATAGAGAGCGGCTGGTTGGTCATGCAACTGTATGCTGCATCACCATTTTAAGATGATAAATTCGTTTTAAATATTAGACTAAGAAGACGGTTCGAATCGGATGTCTGGTAATGTTGATTTTTAACTAAGATTTTATTAGTCAACTTATTGTTTTTGATCGCTCCAGTGACGAGCAAATTGACTTTATCCTTGATTATTAGTAAAAGTCATTTTTATAAGAAACTGCTTTCATCTTTTTGCCTCCTCGACACAAAAATTTCACTGCTTGCTTTGCCAAAGCTTGGGTTAGTTTACCAGGAAGAGTAACAACTTACAAATTTAAAAGGATAATTGTTTAACATTAATAAACTTAAAAATTTGACCGTTAGTTTTCATTTTATATTTCATAATCCAATATTGTTGAGAACAGCAAAATAATTTTGTTCATGTTAACATGTGTACAAAAAGTCCAGATGAACCCTAATACTTTCATATTGTTATATAACAAAATATTTAAATAAAAGGAAATAATCTTTTATAATCAATTCTTTGGAATACAAAAACAGAAATAAGCTCAATTTTCCCGATATGTTATAGACTTAGGCTTCACATAAATAAAATTATAAACATCTTGATTCGTCAATATTTGTGTGGACTGTAAAACTGGTTAAAGAATAAAAAATCAGTCTTTTTCGCAACGCTAAGCCTACTTTATTCGTGCACCCGCTTTTGTTGGGGTACAGCTAGACAATGTCTACTTTTACAAATTTTTACAGATGGCGCTACAGTGCGCTGATGACGTAACATTCCGCCCGGCGTTGAAATATACAATATTTCAAAAAATATATTTAAAAAATGCAATTTGCTATATACAGTTTACAAATGCCTAAATGAATTAAATACAAATAAATTCAACATTCTAAAATAAGAAAAAAAATACAATATTCAAAAATAGAAAAATACAATATTCTAAGAAAATAATATACTTCACATTGCAATTTAATTTACATTATTATTTTCTATTCGTAAGATACATATTTTTGAAATAGAACGTGTGAGAACCCCCGTGGCAGTTTTTAGTTTAACGACTCTGACCTTACCGTCAGTTCCATAAATAACCTCCAAGATTCTTGCCATTGTCCATTTGCAGGAGGCAAATCATTTTCCTTTACAAGCACTAAACACCCTACGGCAACATTATTTTTTCTCGAACTGCCACTTGTTTCTCTGCTGTAAATGATTAAGATAATCATTTTTCCAGCGTTTCCAAATAGTTTGTACACACTTTGTTGTATACTGCCACCTAGATAGTCTATTATCTGAAATATCTAAAATTGCGGGCTCAGGTATTGCACTGATAGGTCGACCAATTATAAAGTGTCCAGGAGTTAAAACTTCATATTCATTGATATTATCTGACAATGGTACTAATGGACGTGAATTAAGTATACCTTCAATTTGAATTATTACTGTCTCGAATTCTTCGAAAGTTATTTTACTATTAACTAAAGTTCTATAGAGATGGTGTTTGAATGATTTTACCCCCTGCCTCCCACAAACCCCCCGAAATTAGGAGAACGAGGTGGGATAAATTTCCACTGGATAGCTTCTGATGCAAATAATTTGCTAATGTCTCGTTTTTTGTTACAAAATTAATTTTTATGAAACGATTTAATTCTGCAGCTGCGCCTTTAAAATTAGTTGCGTTATCGGACATTAATGTAGAAATGCGGCCTCTACGGGCACATAGCCTCTTCAAAGCTGCAATAAATGCCTCAGTTGTTAAATCAGTCACTGCCTCTAAATGAATAGCCTTTGTAGCCAAGCATACAAAAAATCGCAACATAAACCTTTGAAAATATCCCCTTTCTCTGATTTTTAAATTTTATTTGAAAAGGTCCATAAAAATCCACCCCAGAGTTTAAAAATGGTGCACTTGGAGTTACTCTCTCTGATGGTAAATTTCCCATTAATTGATCTACCCCAGTAGGCTTCTGTCTAAAGCATGCAATGCAATCATGAACTGTTTTTCGTGCAATACCCCTTGCCATTAATGGCCAAAACTGCATTCTAATTTGATGTACTAAACCCTGAGCACCAATATGAAAAAAACTTCTTATGCATATGCTCAAAAAGTAATTTAGTAAATTTATGTTTACTAGGTATAATTATTTGATGTTTTGCTTCAAATGGTAAATCAGCATTACAAAGCCTTCCACCAACTCTGAGTAAAGAATTCTCATCTAAGAAAGGATCTAATGCCTTTAACTTACTTATTTTTGAAACACCTTTACCTTTTTCAAGGCATCGATTTCTGCTTTAAACTCACTTAATTGTGCTATTTTAGCTAAAATTCCGTACTCCTCTTTACTTCATCTGCAGTTAGATATTTCTCCTTATTACAAGACTCCTTAGCTTTGATGTTATTAATGAACCTAAAAATAAAGCTAAAATTCTAATTAATTTTATGAAATTATTTGTAACATTAAAGAGTTCATCATAAAAATTTGAAGAACACTCAGTCATTGAAAGAGTAACAGCACATTTTAGTTCATCTCTGTAGGAAGGATCAGGAAAAGTTGATTGTCCTCGTATTCATCAGTTTGTAAATCTGGACCCGAGAACCACATTTCGTTCTTTAAAAGTTCATCCACATTGCAGCCTCTAGAAATTAAGTCGGCAGGATTGTTCTTGAGCTAACATGTTTCCAATGATAGTCCTTTGAAAGTGCTTGAATCTCCGCCACCCTGTTGCTGACAAATGTTTTTGAGTTTATGAGGTTCAGTCTTTATCCACGCTAAAGCAATCGTTGAGTCCGTCCACATCCAAATTTTATGAATAGATAATTGTAGAATTGGCACAACTTTTTTGACTAATCTCGATAGTAGTAAAGCTGCAGACAGTTCTAACCTCGGTATGGTGAGTGTTTTCAAGGGAGCCACTCTGGACTTGCTGCATAATAATCTAGTTTGAGATTGTCCAGCTTCGTTGAAACATTTTATGTAGACAACAGCAGCATAGGCACGTTCTGATGCATCGGAAAAGCCATGTATTTCAATCCGTATTGTTGCAGGAAGTAGAATGCACCTTGGGATTTTGAAGTTATTTACTTTCGCTAATTTTTGGTAGAAATTCACCCATTCTTCCATTGCCTCTGGTGGTAGCTGTTCACTCCAATCTAATTTTATTTTCCAAAGTTCTTGGATGAATATCTTAGCCTTCGTAACAATGGGTCCTATCAGGCCCAAAGGGTCATAGAGCCTTGCAATTTCTGAAAGCACGTCTCTTTTTGAGAAGTTGACTTTTGTCACTAACCCTTACTTTGTATGTGAGACAATCCACCTTTGGATCCCATAGCATACCTAATGTTTTCACTGGAGCATCCTGGAATTCCTTATCAAACACATAGGAAGATGCAGATAAATCTTTCAACAGTTCTGGGCTATTTGACACCCATTTGTGTAGCTCAAAACCCCCTCTCTGTAATAGTTGAGATAATCTGGTTTGGAGTTTTTGCACCCTCTAATGTAGACTCTCCAGAAAGAATATCATCCATATAACTATCATTACAAATCACATTTGCTGCGTCAGGAAATTCCGCTTTTTCTTCATCTGCTAAGGCCCTTAAGGTCCTGGTAGCTAAAAATGGTGCAGAAACTGTCCCATAAGTTACGGTAGAAAGCTTGTAAGTCTTGACTGGAGCATCTGCACTAGTCTTCCACATAATTCGTTGTAAATCCCTTTGATTAGGATCAACAAGTATCTGCCTGTACATTTTTTTAATATCTGCACTAAACGCGTACTCGTGTTTTCTAAATCTACTGACTATGGAAAAGAGATCTTGTTGTATAATTCCTCCGTTTAGTAAAATGGAGTTTAGAGAAAAACCACTTGTTGTTTTTGCACTTGCATCGAAGACAACTCTCAATGGAGTGGATGTCTTCTCTGGTTTGTATACAGAATGATGAGGAATGTAATAGTTAATCTTATCTAATGTTTCATTTTTAATCTCCTCCATATGGCCTAAAAGTTCATATTCATTCATAAATTCTTTATACAAAGTTCCCATTGTATTGTTTTTGTTTAATTTTTCCCAAATACCATTTAGTCGTTTAATCTCATTCTCTTTGGAATATCCTAATAATGTTTCAGCATTTTCCTTTTATGGGTAACCGAACTATAAATCTTCCTGTTTTATCTCTTTTATAGGTACTAACAAAATGTTCCTCACAATAAATTTCCTCTTCACTTTTTGTTATTTCCTTAGAATCATCTGGAAGTGATTCCAGTTCAAAGAATTTCTTTACTGTTATATCTAAGCTTGGTTCACTTATTAAACAACAATTGGCTTGTTGTTGTGACTGAGGAAGGGTACCTGTGACTAAGTAGCCAAATTTTGTATTTTGTAAAATTACATTTCCCTCCTGCAAATAATATTGTTCTGGATTTAAAATTTCAAAAAATAGTTCACTTCCTATCAATATATCTATTTGACCTGGCATATGGAAATTAGAATCAGCCAGCTCAATTGAAGCTGGAATATTTAAACTGATATATTTAATTTCGATACAGGAATCGCATCGATAATTTTAAGTAAAAGTGAAAATTGTACATTGCGTGCAAAAGTATAATCCCGATTTGAAACTTCAATATTAGCTGAATATTTCGATGATTGCGTAATTCCGTTAATGCCTGTTATAGATTGGTTTGCAGACTTAAATTTAAATCCCAACTTTCTTGCTATGTCTTTCTCATAACGCATATCGTAGACGCATTTTCTAATAATCCTCTTAACTTAATTCTATATCCATCAGCACTTTTAACGAAAATCATGAATGTATTTAATAAAACACATTTATTTCCATAAGTCAAAACCGCCACTTCTGGCTGACCTTCAAACCGAGTAGTATTCGAAATGGTCTCTATCCCCCTTTCTCCTACAGTTTGATTTTTAACTGCAGAGCAAAGTTCAGCAGAATCGTGAAGCAATGAATTATGTAATCCTTTGCAACCACTAACTGTGCATTTGTATTTAGACATGCAGGCACCATAATGAAGTCTGAGGCAATTTATACAAAGTTTGTTATTGCTAACAAAGTTCTTTCTGCACTCCACAGACATATTTTGAAATGCAATACATTTATAAAGAGGATGAGAATTTCGACATAGAATACAAGGTTTAACAGTTATTTTTTTACTATTAACTACCAGCGATTTGGCTTTAGTTGACATTGCAGTATTTTTATGGATCATTTTAGTACTAGGAATGCGAGTAATGTTTTCTAACACAGCACTTCTCTTTTCTAAAAATTTCATAATAGAATCAAATGTTGGAACTTCTGCTGTTTTCAACGAAAGTTCGAATTGTTTTCTAGATTCTTTGTCAATTTTTTGAAGAATTATATTTATTAAAATTATATCTGATAGATCATTCTGCTCATAATTCAAAACTTTAAGTGCTCTAATGTTTCTATTGATACAATCCATTAAAGCGCGCAGTTCTTTGGCTGATTCGCTATAAATTTTTTCATAATTAATTATTTCAAGGACATGTGAATCTATCAACTGCCGTTTGTTTTCGTAACGATCTTCTAATGCTTTAAAGAGAGAATCGAAACTATCGCTAGGCGACTCTAAGAGCTTTGCTTCTCCTTTAGAGATGCTCGAAGATAGTATAGTTTTTGCGAATCATTCAATTGCTCATTATTACTTATTAAATTAATAAATTGATTTTTAAAATTAGAAAATTCTGCTATTACACCAGAAAATTCTGGCAATGGAATTTGAGGTAAGCGGATACTATTTTTACCATTGTCATTTAAATTAATGTTTACATTTTCAGAATTTTTCAAAGAATACATTAAAAGTTTGAGACCTACCTCTGTTGTCTCGATCCGTTGATTTATATCTTCAATGTCCAGCTGAATGATTTCCAAGCTTTGAAAATTTCTATTTCACAATAATCCTCAGCTATTTTATCTAGATTTATCTGTAATTGCTCAATTTTTTTTGAGTTTAATTTCAATTTCAGTGACACTAGTATCCTTTGACACTGTCTTCTCCGAGGTAAAAGCCTCTAACCTAGTTAAAGTTCCTTTGATTGAATCTTTTAAACGATTCAATTTTTCTTCAGTAGTTACGTTGGAGTTATTTTTATTTTTCGATTTTTTATCCATTTTCTGTGGCTTCGTAGGACCAATGATTCGTCAATATTTGTGTGGACTGTAAAACTGGTTAAAGAATAAAAAATCAGTCTTTTTCGCAACGCTAAGCCTACTTTATTCGTGCACCCGCTTTTGTTGGGGTACAGCTAGACAATGTCTACTTTTACAAATTTTTTACAGATGGCGCTACAGTGCGCTGATGACGTAACACATCTGTTGGAAAGAGTCATACTCCCAACCAATGACTCCCTGAATGAGCCATGAATGAAATGGTAGGAATTTTTCCCATAAAGGAGAATTTATATATTTCCCACAAATTTTCTCATTAAAATACTCATAAAGTCATCTTCAAATACTTAGTTCTGATTGAAGTATCTAATTTTCTATTTTATATAATCTATGTATGGTAATTTTCCAAAGTGCATGGATATTTTGTTCCAAGCCAATACATTCGATCGTGTTTACCAACAATTCCCTTCTTGAGCATTCTGCATTACAAAGGAATTCTACTTGTGTAATCGAGAAATCATTAGAAACTGTAAGTCAATATTTGTATATTAAATAATACTTTCTTAAATTTTTGTAAGCCAGTAACAAACACAAAGCAGTTTTATATTTAAGCCTCATTTATATATGTAGTAAATATTACAAAATATTAAAAATATATTGAAATTCAAGTGAAACTTCCATTATTCAAATAGTTTGAACAGTGCTTTAAAAACATTGAAGCGATAACGAACATAAATTAAGTTCCACTAATTTATCTATAGTAACATGAATGCTTCAAAGTGCTTATTCCTAAAAAATACGAAAATTTACTGAAATTTCTTTAATAATTATCACGATTTTTAGGAGTGAATGTCTTGAAAAATTATAAAACCAAACACCTCACAAGAGATTATGAGACAGTTATAACAATTACACATAATTAACGCTAAATGTATTTTAAAACTTCATCAATACACACACACACCTTTGATTAAATAAATTCATTACTTATGCATAACTGAAGAGAAAGTATCTTAATGGATTCCATTCAAGTTAAAGTTCGGTAATTCAAACTCATCAATTTGAAAGTTCTTAAATAAATAATGAAATAAACTTCTCAAGCTCAAAATTTATTTATAGGAATAATTACTCAATTAATTATTCATTATAATAAAATTTATGATACTTTACATGAATTAATTACACTACTTGAATTGATTAACTCATTTTACTCAATATATTTACTTCTAAGTTTAACCTCCATTTTGTGCATAAAAAGGCTTTCTTATAATTCGCAGACTGCAACAAAAAATAAGTTCGTTTTATGAATTCCATATTACTTGCTGTATTAGTTGAGCAAAAAGTATAAGAATTAGGACGAGTGTGCATTAATGTACTTTTGTGCATTGATTTATTATAATTGAACTATTACTTTTTGCTGTTAGTCAGTAATTAGAAGTTATTTCTGTTTGTATAATTACTTATATTGTAATCAAGTGTATTTAAAACTGTTATATTTTACGAAAAATGACATGTTATAAAGGTTCAGGTAATACTAGGTAAGTTATTTATGGCAATGTTCAAAATGTAAATATTTTAATTATATTTAATTAGATAATATAATTACTATGTAATTATTAATATTTACATCGTAATACAATAAACATGAATTTTAAAATTCGTTAAAATGGTTAACTATTAAGTATTTTTTGAAACAACGAATTTCTTTGAACCGAATAAACTCCGAAAAATATCTAAACTGATTTTTATTATATCCGTATAACAACAAGAATAGTATTACTTGGATATAAATCACAATTCTAAGTTTAGAATTAAATACCTTCTGAAAAATCATAATATATAGCATCGGAGAAATGAATAAAATTCATTTAATTTAATAAGTGTCGTTCATGTGATTCAAAACTGAGCTCAAAATAATTTTTGAAACTAATACCCTGTATGACACTTTATTTTGGAACTAACTACAATTTTACATCATTATCAATGACTTTTTTGTGGAGGTATTTTCTTACTTAGTCTACACTTCTATATTTCCCAGAGTTTAACTTCGATGTAATTAAAGATTTGAAGCCCAGTGGTTGAGTGGTAGCGTATCGCACCTCCACGCCACAGATCCAGGGTTCAAATCCCGGGCTGGGCAAGGTTGACTCAGCCCTTCATCCCTTTAGTGGGTCGATAAACGAGTACCGATAAAGTATGTACGCTAAAACAGCATTTATACATTAAGAATAATTCACTCTCACACACATTACAATAAAGAAATAGAAGAAAGATATATACACGCATAACATTGACTGTACCTCATTCAATCTGTTTAATAAAGGACATTTAAATGAAATGAAAATAAATTGAGAGAGAAATGTTCCTCTTGTTGTTTGCTGGTATCTCATGGAAATATCCCCTCTCCTTCATCAATGTTTTCTGAAAAGAAAGTAAGAATTAATTAACGTAACAAATCAATACCCAACTTGATTATTTTTTTAAATTCCTATTTTTGTAACAATTATTGCTAAAAATCTGAAAAACAAGAAAGAAATATTATTTTTAGCATCTCACATAGTAAAAATAATATTTTTCAAACATTGTGAATCTGGTAAAGATACGAGTTTTTTAAGAAAATTACCACGGGGTTTTTTTTTCTTATCATTACTACTACTGATTAGATACGTTTCGTTCGACATTGTATATTTTTCCTGTACCATCACATCATCATCGTCATACAGGAATTTTAATTATAAATCACATCCGTTAACTGATGTATATCGAAATTTCCTATTAAAAAAGTCCGCAAAGGCAATCTATTATTTTAGATAAATATTCTTTAAAAGCTCGTAAATATTTACGGCTTTCAACTCAGAATGTACGAATGAATAACACGAAACTCATAAAACATAGCATCAAACGACAAACGTCTTTCAAACTACTACTCCTTTTAACACCCTTTTTTTTATATCCCCAAAAAGAATACTTGTTCTTATTCTTTTCTGGACACAAAAAAGAAACAGTACAATCCCTGAGATACAGCGAAATTCTACAGCTCTCTATCATTCAATAACCTCTAGAGGAAAGATAAAAGATACAGAATGAATACAGGTAGAGAAATAGAGATTCATCTGATTTAATAAATGTCGATCGTCACCCTAAACAATGTCCGAGTGAATTACAAAATAAATAAAAAGACACGGTATTTCTGGTGAAAACATATATTTCGGAGTCATGAAGAAGACACAGTCACCAAATAGGAAATCAAAACCGAACAACTCCACAGCCCTTCACTTATCAAATGGAGACATCACAACACACTTTAGCTTTTAGTGCTTCAAAATCCCCAAAGGAAATTTCTTGGCATTGAAAATAAGTCGCTAGATATGGGCCACGTTCTCAGGTAGTGGATAAAAACTTTTCCTCCATTCGTTTCTTTGAACAAGCCCTTTTTCATTTATTCGATCCATTAGTTTCCATTACTGAAAGTTGAGTCTAATTGTTTAATTTAATGGCTAACATGCTTTTCACTTGAAAGTGCATATCACAAACATTGCTGAAGGACCACCTTTTTGTTTTTCCGTCTCAAATCACAAGCCTCATCAGAAAAGAAGGAAGGAAATTGATTGCATATGTTAATGATTTTTTTCTGTATAATTTCCCCTGTTGAACTCATGAGGTACATTCTGTGACTATTTTATATTAAAGATTAAATATAATGAAGTAAAAGAAATCAAATAATTTTTTGCAAACGCGTAATACAACTTTTTTCCTAGCACATAAGATGGAAAATGTTTGATAACACTGCTATTATTATTGTAGAAAAATGAGAAATTGTAAAAATGAGAAAACTTTGTGATATATTACTTTAAAAAAAATATTCAAAAAAAGGTATATCTCTCCTTATTGATTCATACAAATAAGTAACTTTTTATGAATGAATTTATTGTCGACATTAAGAAAAATAATGATAAATAATCAAATTAAAAAAATTATATTTAAGAATTTGTCAATTATTTTTTCCCGTAAAAAAAATGTACCCTTTTTTTCAAAAATTATTCTGCATAATTATTCCCTTTTCAAAAATTTATGTTAGAATAGCTGCTGAAAGGATTAAATGGATTGTAAAAACGACGAAAGCATGAGACATAATTATTTCGATAAACTAAATTAAAACACGAGTCTTTTTTTACTGTAAAAATAATCAAATTAATCAATTAAGTGATTAATTTATCTATAAAACAGCATTACTTATGTAAGTATGAAGAATTTTTATGTGAAGTAAAAAGTAATTTTGCTTTCCTCTTAAAAAAGAAAAACACTTTCTGAAGCGATGTTATATTTAAACTTCTATACAATATTTGTAATTATAAGTAATTCAGCATACTTCACAAATTAGAAGTAATAACTGTAACTTTTTTTAATTTCTATTTAATAAGTATAAACGCATTTATAGGTATCTTAGCATTTCTTGTGTAATTTATATACAAACATCATTTTGTGATCTTTGTCAAGATTGATTCTAATATTTTTTTTTATCTCGTTATTTTATTTTTAATTAATTTTGAAATGTAGGAGTGAAAGACTATGATGATATATAAGACTTAGAGAATACTTAGATAACTCTTTTCATTCCACTGCTTAATATTAATACGATATGATGTAATATTAGAATGTGTATAATTTTTCAATCTCGTAGAAAAGAAAAATAAATAGAAATCATTTGCAATTTAACAGAGAAAACATGATTGAACATGACTGAAACATGAAACTGGATAAATATTTAACAATTTTTTAGATATTTCTTGCTGAAAAATTTGGAATTTTGTGGAACATTCTAACTTTTAATTTATTATTTAAAAGTTAATATACCTTTTCCAGATAAATGATAATTAATTCAGTATTCACTGATGATTTTGCAAAACACAATACAATTTCAAGATTTTGTTAGTGTCTGTATAAAAGCAAGTTAGAACAACACTTTTGTAAGTGTCAGTATTCTGAATGTAATTTGATGTTGTCAGCAGAAGTACAAAAACTTTCATGTTGTTTCACTGAAAAAATATAGGTCATTTGTTTTATAAGTATGTATCTATATTTTTAATTTGTAAAAGTAAGTGCATATATATATATAATATATATGTATATATATAATATATATGTATATATATAATATATATGTATATATATAATATATATGTATATATATAATATATATGTATATATATAATATATATGTATGTATATATATATATATATATGATATAAATATATAATATATGTGGGAGTCCGAATAAATCTTCGAATAATATAAGATCTTGAGTTGACTTCGGGAGTCGTTTTATTCACCTAAATGTTAGTATGTTATGAGAGGCAATCCGCATTTTCGATTCAGTGCGCTTGTAAATTAGGCTTGCAGCCAAAAATGGGGGTTTTTTTTAAAGAAGAAGAGAGTTAGAAGGTTATCAACTTATTATTTAGAGAAGATTTTCGAAATCAAATCCCAGGCGATCCCCCAATTATTTCTGTGGGAGTCCGAATAAATCTTCGAATAAAAATCAGACTCTTCAGAAGGCGGGATTTTAGATTGGCGAGGTGGTTTGTCTAGGGGTAAATATTTAAGGGTGAGTGATGAATTAATTGAATCAAAGTCATTTAAACACAGATACTTCATTTAAGTAAAAAAGAATTTATTTAAAGTTAAAGGGAAATATTTACAAAAGGGGATATTTACAAAGAGAAAGACATGCAGGAATTAGGTTAATTAAAAGTTGAGTTATACCTTTAGAAGACGGGGAAATAAACCTTTCTCATTATTGGACGTTAGGACTGGTGGTGCGCGCAAGGCGCGAAAATGCGGTAAAGACGTGACGTGTTGAACAAGCAGTGGTTAGTAGGCCTCTGCCGAAAAATTATTCAAGCCGGAGCTACGAAAGCTCACTAGATGGCGCTGCTTCGGAATGTAGTAATAAATAAAATTGAGATTTATGGTCCTCTGAAAAGGATATGACTCAACCTTTTAACAAAATGTTTCAAAGGGAAAATCCTACATATATACATGTTTATATAATTTTCAAATATTTTTAACTTTAATTCACCTAAATTGTATGTACTGTTTTAACATTTATTTTCATATACAGTGTTGCTTTTTTTGTTTATAACCTTCTAAAATTGTAATTCCTTATTAAATAACTAAGATTCAAAATTAATTCAAAAGTTTGAAGTACGTTGAGTATATAAATCAAATTATAATTTTTCCCTGACACAGAAAAACATATAATTTAACTATAGCTTTTCATATACCGAATAGAAGGTGCATAAAATACTATGCTATGATGATGTGGTACTTATAATTTATTGTCTTAAAGTTTATCAGAAATCAGATCATAAAAATATCTCGAATCACCTATTTTACTTATATCTAAAGAAAATCGCTGTGCAACTATTCTGAAGATTTTCTGCCTTTTTGTAGAATTATTCAGGTCATTTTTTTTTAAATCTGCCTTTATAACAGTATTGATCATTTTCACTTATCGCTATAATGACGTTTTATCGTATATACTCTGATAATCTATCTACCTCTCTCTATTCTTTCTCACTTCAGATCTGTTTAAATCGTTATTCTTATTTGCGTAAATCATGGCTCCTTTTCAAGGCGTTCTCAAATCAAATGGTGGCATGAAGAAACACAAGAGGTAAGTTTAAGAAAAAATTGCATGAGAGCCCACTACAGTAAAATTTAAATGTCTGATATTTTATTACAAACATATCATTTTCATTACACTTTAGAAGTTTTACACAATTAATTCTGCATATATTATTAGTTCCAAGTTATATTCAAGTGTTTATAAGAAACACTACTTCTATATTAATCGCTTTGTTAAATCCTTATACAGCTAGTTTTCTTTAATATTCTAAATTGTATAAATTTTTAATAAGTATAAAATTCTTAATATTATTCCTCTAAATTATGAGAATCTTTATATGTAAGACAAATAGTTTTTACAAATATTTCACAAATGTATTGTAGAACTCTAAACTGACTTTTACTCTATATTAAATTTCTTTTCAGATTGAGTTTCAAAATATTAAAAAAAGGAATTGATTAACATTAGTTTAAAAATAAAGTTACCGTTATTAAAGTAAACTTACTATATTAAGGATAGTTTGGATTCACTCTACTCTGGTGGCATCATGAGAATAATATTTTATTCGTATCACGTTATTTATTCAGGAGATTTTTATCCTGTGATTGAATTATACGATTATGAAAATAAAAAATATACAAATAAGACTGAATATACTTCATCTGTAGATCAATTTTCTTCATATTTTTTGACAAAATTACTGTCACGAGGTAGTGATGATATATCTTCATCCATTTTTATTCAACACACCTTTTCATGTGCTCTTAGTTTGCAAATATAACGTATATTTTCGCAAATATAACGCAAATATAACGTAAGCCAAAATTTTTTGGATCAAATAAAAGTTAAATTACGTTAATTGGTGTACAGGTGGATCCGATAACTTTTGAAAAAATATAGTTTAGAAAAAACGTCTTTTAACTTTTTCTATCATCCATGAGCAAGCGATTTTAATCTCTTAATTAGTTGGATGTTTTGGATGGAATTTTTATTCTAAGAGGAAAAAGAAAGTCGTACGAATTCTTCAAAATCACGTCTGAATCCGAGTTTTTTAATAGTTCATAAAACTCACATTCACTCACTGGAATGTCGGAATGCATATATGATCCCCCTGTAGCCAGTTTTTTCTCCAGGGCATGAAATATAGGTCGTCGATCACATATCTATACCATTATCTTCCCACTCATTTTCAAAAATATAATGACGTGGAAAGTATGATTAGTATAGAGTCCAAGACAACAAATGATTGGAAATAATTTATAATATTGAGACAAGATTACCAGAAATAAATCTATCACCTATTGGCGTCTGATGTTTTACTTCACAGTAATTTGATTAAAAAATATCTCATCTGTTTAACAAAACCATCACCCCCATAGTGACAGTTTGGAAAATTACAAAAAATTTCCTTTTCCTCCTCAATTCAGCCTATACACGGGTTTTGAATTTTGAGTAAATTTTTGAAGCTCTCTCAGCTTATGCCTGAATCACCTTATATCCAAAAATATATACAGTAGCCATACATCATTAAATTCATTACATAAACTTAACTCAGAGACACAACATCCCATGACGGCAAAGGCCTAATGTGCCCATTTCAGTTGTAGTGACCTTGGGCGCTCAGGTGCATGAGCAGATGTTCCGGTCTGGTGGTCGATCTGACTCGAAAATCATTACAAAAGATATACCAAAAATTACACTTGAATATGTTTGCACAACGCAGGCACAAATATTTTTCATCGTTATTATAAATATGCTGCTCGTATAGATTATGTAGAAAATAAAATTTAGCATTTTAGTAAGTATTTTATCTTTCAATACATACCTTTTGAATTAGGATCAAAACATTTTTCATTCGACCATAGGCTATTTTTAAATAACGGTTATCTTAAGTGTCCTTCAGAATTATTTTTGCATCTTCCTTTTTCATTAAAAATAAGAAATATCTCAAAACATCATTTTTTATGGAAGATTTCACCGCATTAAGAATCTATTCAACTTGCTTTACATCTTTAGTAGAAAATTTTGAAAACATACTTGTGTGATATATGTATTTACGTTTCGACATATTCCCCTAAAAATTTTTTAAATACCTCTGTCAAACAATGTTAAATAAGGATGATAAAATATAAAAATCTTATTTTACTTCTAACTTTGAAAAGTCTCAGAAGGAAAATACTTGATTCAATCGCGTCTTGACAAAATCAAAAATGAGTGTTTGTATTCTTCTCATCAAGAAAAATTTACTATAGATTCTTTAAGCCATTAGTAGAAAGCTTTCAGCTATTTTTTACACAAACTATATACAATGGAAAATGTTTTCAGAAAGTAAAAATGCAAATAGAAATAACAGGAATTTTTTTTCCTGAAAAATGTAATAAAGCATTAAATTTATAATACTTTGTTGGAAAATATTTTTAAAAAATTAGATGTGTGTTTGTGTTACTGATATTTAAATTATACAAATTCTATTTTCATTTTATTGTGTTTTAAATATAAAAGTGTAAATAAAATTACACCAGAAGTAGATACAAGTGCATTTTGATATATTTATGATATGTTCTCTAAAACAATAAGTCATCTAAGTACAACAAAATATATTTTAAATGTATGTATAAGTTGAACTTTTTTTAAATCCATAATAAGAATAATCTTCTTAATTTTATTTTATTCTTTTGTCTAGAGTTCTTAAAATATACTAAATAAATGTGTAATACTTATAATTTGAGAATATCAATAAATGTGGTTAGCATTATACAAGAACAGTTGTTAAGTCTGCTGTGAATTTATTAAACAACAAATGTAAAGTTAAAAGTCAGATGCGTTTTAAAATCCAGACGGATTATCGTTCATTACTCCTGTAATTTTCATTATTTAGTATTATATTTTAACTTTTGTTCTCCTTTGTACTTTTTACACATATTGAAGCAAAATTATTTAAATACTTTTATTTTAAATTTTACTTCCTTTTGAAATCCACGATTTTAATTATTTATAATATGCTGGCCTCTAAAAGTTAAGATAAACTCCGGTTTTTGTTCCTAATTTGAAAATATGATATAAAATCAAAGCGTGTGAAATTTGAAACAAATGAAAATCATGACATTTGGAAGAATTGTTTTCTAAGCAGTTATCTAGTGAATTTTACCTAATTTTTTTAACTTCTATACTGATTTATGAATAAAGGGTTACATTTCTTCAAAAGTCCACTGTTTGATAGAAAAAATAAATGACAGAACATTTTTGTAGAATAAAATTAACGGGTTTTAACCCTTTCGCTGCGCATCCCGCGATTTCCACGGGTATGCATTTCTTCCGACTATTTAGTTGTGAAACTCTGTTCCTATTTATGCTTTCATTTATGTTTTGATGCGCATATTTTGATGGTATCATTCTATATTTTGAAATAAAAATTCGTTTCCATTTTTTTTTGTATATTTTAACTCTAAAATGTAGATTTAATATGTAGATTTGAAATCCATAGTAAAAAATACGTAATTTTTTAACCTACTTTGATAAAATAACTACGCAGCCAAAGGGTTAATACAAAAAGTCGCGATACTTCTTGTAATACATTGAAGGCATCTATATTATGTACTGTAAATCAGTGATTCTCAAACTTTCAACATATGCGACCAGTTCATCATAATTTTCATCGTGTTCTCCTCCGTGTGTAAAGTTTCAATGATGATGTAAAGTTTCAATACCACTTGAATTATAAGCCGTGCAAATTATCAAGATAAGTATAACATTTTGTTTATGATAAGCCCATGGGAGTCTCTAGCAATTATTAAACTTGTTCTTAACTTAGTATTGATAAATTAATTATCAAACACATTGAGAAGTACTGATACATTTATAAATATATTATATAATTGTAAATGTATATTTTATTTTTTATTATGTCAGAATGTATTCTTTTGCTTCCTTTCATTAAATTAGTAATTTTTTAAGTATCCTTTTATTTTCCACCTTTTGATGTTCTCGCACCCCCCTTCATAGGGTTATCACTCCCACCTAGAGCGGTGCGTCCCACAGTTTGAGAAACGGTGCTGTAAATTAAGTTGTTGGCCACTCGAATGGGGAGTAACATTCATACATGGAACAATTCTTATTTCAGCTCATTTAACGGCCTCGGAGGAGGACTTAAGTCAGGCCCTTGTCTAGTGAGATAATCCCGAAGATGTTCAACCGGATTACATAGCTGTGTCTTTCAACAATGCTAGATTGGTAACATTTGGTGCCTTTTTATTTCTCCAGATAAGCACATGACCTTAATCCCTTTCCTAGGTGAACATAAACTCATCTAAGAAAGAATACAGAAGCCGATTCATGACGTATGTATCCAGCTTACTTGTTATCAAGAGGGACACTCCCAAGGGATCATCTTGCATAGTTTTAGATTCGGGGTGGGCATTAAGTCGATCGCGATCGAACAGTCAATTGCCAAGACATTTTGGGGTGATCGCCTTCACTAAGACCTTATAATCATTCCATCTTACGAAAGTCCAGAAATATCGTATTTTTTCGAATCTAACCCGCCATCAATTCTAAGTCGCACCCCAAATTCTCAACAAAATTTTGTGAAAATTAAAAAATAGTCTAAAATGGCTTGTAATTATGCAATTTTACGAAATTAATAGGAAACCTAATAAAAAGGGAATAAGTAGTTATTTATCAGTATTATATTTTAAATACATGCATGAAGCTGTAATTGCTCTAAATACCCCATCCAACGAATGTTTTTTCCTTCGATCCTAAGCAGCACCCGATTTTCTGTAGCATTAACATTGAGAAAAATGCGGCTTAGATTCAAGTAAATACGGTATTTTTAAAAATACGGGAAAAAATCGAATTATAAGAGAACATTTCGTTGAATAGAAAATGCACTTTGCTATTTGTAATTTTACGAAGAAAATCGGAAAATGTTCTTGGTTTCAAGAAAAAGTTCGCTAAATAGAGAAATTCGAAAAATGGAGGCTCTACCGTATTGTATACTTTCTTTTAGCTCACTATACCTGCACCACAGGGTGTACCACAACACCTTGAAAAAATTAGAAGTAGCCCGTGCCCTGGAAAAGTCTGCCCACCCCTGTTTTAGATAATGAAAATCTCTACCTAAAGTACCAGCAGATATTATCGTCCTTGTAGAATCATCGGAAATTAGCTGAGTTTTCCACTTCTAGTTTAAGAGATTTTGAAAACTGCCTTACTGAGGGGATATAACAGGCTTTCATCGTTCTGAATTTTCGGTTTCAAATTTGTTCCCATGATATTGCAAGGCCCATTAAATTGCTTACCAGCTTATAATATCTAACCATATTTCTATTTTCCAATTTCCTGTCATTTTAAAGAATAGGGTAAGTCACATTTCCGAGACATAACCATTAATATCTCAGTACAAATAATTAAAGAATAGCATGAATAAAAAGTTACACAAAAATAAAAAACCGGGTTTTTCAAATAACAGTCCCCTTCAATTGATACATATGTGTCCAAAGCTTTAAAAATAGCTTTTAGCCCTAATTGTTTCATAAAGGTTTATTGACTTTATATATAATCGTTCACATATGCCGTATTTTTACCTTTATTTTTATTCCTTTAACCACTTGCGCCCCATGTAGCACGTGTTCTCTTTATTTATGATCATCCACATATGGCATATTTTTACCTCTATTTTTATTGTTTTAACCCCTTTCGACCCATGTAACATGTATTTTCTTTATTTATGATCAGCCACATATGGCATATTTTTGCCTCTATTTTTATTGTTTTAACCCCTTGCGAACCATGTAACCACTAGTGGATACATGCCATGTATAGGGCAGAATTCCATTGTGACCTCATGAGAATACATGACTTGTTTAGGTGTACAACCAGTGTAATCAGCACAGGAAACATTATAAAGTAGGTTTTCTTTTATTGGGATTGTATAAAATTACAAAAGTTAAGTCACAAAATGACTGGGTTACAAAAATTTGAAAAAATAGTAAAATTAGAATCAAAACTACAAATATTTGTGGAATTGCTCGAAATGTTCCTCGGGAAAAAAAGCTTTTCATATGTGTTTGCATAAGTGTATTGTCCTTTTTGTTCCGTTTCTTCATCACAAATAGATAAACCCTTATCAGAAAAAGGTCGCATTCATCGATTTCCGGCAAATATTCTCATTCAGTGCCACTTTCTTTGAAATCCAGTGGCAATGCCATATTGGCAAGAAAAAGTAAAACTAAACAACATAAATAGTTATGCAAACAAATGTCAAAAAAGTGACACAGTTCCAGTCAACTCCTTTACATGATCATGGTTTGAAAGCTCAGCTCGCCAATAGCTTTATAGCTCTAGTGTTCAAATTAATAAACAATCAAATTAATAAATATTCATGTTCCAAATTAATAAACAATCAATCTTCCATTCAGTTAAAAAAAAGAGCTGCACCTTAACCTTTGGATGCCAGTGAACTACAAAATATCATTAAATAAAATCAATGATTAGAACTTGATACTCAAAACATGACTTGTGACGGAGCTTTATCGGTATTTCCACTAATTGTCCTCTTGGGATTTCTTTGGGGTCTGAATGGCAATTCTTTCCAACCAACCCAAGAAGAGAGCAATTTTATGCAAATTAGGAATCATATATATTGGTAGGTTAGCATTCGCGAGGATCGCTAGGGGAAGTTCTCAGCGCTAAGTAAGTTAAGTTAAGTGAGATAAAGTCTAGAAGAGGAGTCTTCATTCTGGGAGTTGGCCTAACAGTGCCAGTGTAGATAAAACAAAAGAGGTTCCGAGATCAGTGGAGCATTGCCTAAGCCAGATCCAGCCGGATTAAAGGTGGAATTGACGTTTCACGGACTGAAGCTGTTTAACCAGGAATTAACGGTAAGCTACTTCATCTAAACTATAAAGATAGGGCGAATACTATTAAGTTAGTAAATAATATATAAATATAGATTCAGTTATTAATTGCGCTAATTATATCAGTAATACGTTTAGCGTCTACTCACTCTTGATCAATATTCTCCTAGACGAATATTTTTCTTGTATTATATATAAATTAAGATCAGAATAAACTGATTTTATTATGACTGAGTTTAGTGGTGCATCCTTTATTTTCTTAGGTGTAGGTCGCGTGGATAGTGGAGAGAGGGTATCCCCAACAGAAGGGATACCACAATATGATGAAATATTCCACATAAAATTCTATGAACCTTATGTTGGAATATTCAGACTTACATAGATTAGTTTTAGATTATTTTAATTTGCAGTTTAAAGAGAAAAAGTACAAATTTCACAAAAATTAAAATAACAACCTAACATATGTATCATTGCTCTAATTTTGTAATTAATACCTTTTGATTTTTTTTATTATTCTCTGCATGAATGTATAAATTTTTAAAATATTATTAATATATCGGACTGGGAAAGAATAATTAATTCTTATTTCTAAGAATTTTTTCTTGTTCTTCTAATTTCTGGGTTCAAATTTTAATCCCTTTAAGGTATCCGACTACGTTCGGAAACGTGATTTTTCAAAAGCGAATAAATGAATAATTTTCATGATATTTCATGTCACTTAGATTAGAATACATATATAAAATTGTTTTAAGGACATTTTGACAAAAAATATTATTTAAATGCAGTATTTTGGTACAAAATTAACTTAGAATAATATTTTTTCAAAATGTTCTCCTTTTGTGAAAAATACTTCTATTATAATAATATTTTGTCTGTATATACTTCAAACATCTCTACAGAGGCTCAACTAGAATTGTTGAAATATATAACATAGAAGTGGATTTATCCATATTTTACGACAACAGAGGGGAGCAATTATTTTTTAAAAAAAACCGCCAATAATTATTTCAATTAATGGTAACTCTGAAAATAATGTGAATTTTTCAAAAATTCTAGTTGAGCCTCTCTAGAGAGGTCTGAGCTATATACAGGGAAAATATTATTATAATAGAAGCATTCTTCACAAAAGGAGAACATTTTTAAAAAGATTATTCTAAGTTAATTTTTTGCCAAAATATTGCATTTAAATAATTTTTTTTCAAAATGTTCTTAAAACAATTTTATACATGTATTCTAATCTAAGTGACACTAAATATCATGAAAAGTATTCATTTATGTGCTTTTGCAAAATCACGGTTCCGATCATAGTCGGATACCTTAAGCAAGAAACTGTAAATATCAAGTGACGAAAATATTCTTAATGTATGTAGAATAAGGTGTTCTCCTAATGAAGAAAAAGCTTCATGATACCCTCATCATATAACAGTATCTATATTTAAACAACTTATATATCTTTATTTCCTTTCGGAAAGTTATTAATTAATTTTCTATGCAACAAAAACACAAAGAAAAATCTCAGAATTAAATTAAATATTTCAAATTTTTAAACAAAGTTATCTTGTTTTACTTAAATATATTAAATATTTATGAAGTTTAAAAGAGATATAACTCTCTCAAAATTTCAGTTTGAAACGTAATGAATTGAAATAAAAGAATTTCTTAGATTATAGCTATAATTAGAAATGTCCTATTAAAAACATCAAAATTTTTATGTAAGTTATTTCAAAATGGCGAGTTTTAAATACATATTCTTCCTATGATGTTTTAATTGTTAAAATTTACATTAGATTGCCTACGACTCTTCGTCTCCTTCCACATATGCATTGTCCACAGTTGTTCCTTAATAATTTGACTCAGGAAATATGTGCTTATTTGTTGACTTTTAAGTCCTGAACTATTTGCCTGAATTCGTAATCGCAATGAATCATGATGAATATATTCCGAAAAGCAGCCTTTATATAACAAAACTTCCAATACAAACATGTTTCTCACTAAAGCCGTGCGATTTAATTTCGAATAATTTTCCCCTTTCTCTGGAAACTAGTGTTGCATTGTGAATATAATAGAAATTTACGATTAAACTGAATACAATTGTGAATGGGTGAATCCATCGGGAATTGGATGAATCCATTGGGAATTGGATGAATCCATCGACCGATTTCAATGTGTTGTTAAATGTTTATAGGTGGCTTGATATTTCACAAATGGATTCCTGGAATTTTGTTTTAATAATATAGTAAAATATGAATCCCCAAAACCATCATTTTTCACTACAATTACCAAGAAATGTTAGAAAAAGAAATTTCGTTTCTGTTTTGAAGATTTCCTGTGTAATTCTGATCAAACACCTTGAAAGTCATCAATAAACTGACTACTCACTTTTGTGAATTGATAGATTAAAAAGATTATTGCGCATTTCATATTTTTTCACTCATTTAACATCCATTTTAACACTGCGTGATTTATCTCTCTCTCTCATACGCATTTTTACTGAAATGTGTTTTAGTTTGCATCTTTTTCTTCTCATTTCTGTAGTTATTATTTTTATTTATCATACGTTTTGATTCATATACTCTAAGCATGTTTTTTTCATTCTATTCTATCTCTTTCATTTAAATAATTATAAATCAAAAACTATTCTTTATGAAGTTTGCTTATGTTCTAGGAATATATTATTTGTAATATTTGTAAATACTGGATTATATATATATTGTAATTAAACTCAGACTATTTAGAACACTCTGTAGCCGTGACTGAAATGCGGAATGATTTCAATTCTATAGAAAGACATTCCAAAAAATGCTATGAAATAATCTGCTGAAAAAGAGGAAGAAACGTTCTAAAGAATTCCTCCAAGTGGAGCATTATATAGAAATACTGACTGCCAGCTTGATTGATTGAATATTAACGTCGCACTGTTCAGCTACACGACGGCTTTTGGCGACGGACCACGTAATTTTGAACCATGGTCAAGTGACGTGGACGACACCTGAGCTGGCACCTCCCTCTCCTAACTACCACACCACACCAACGGGAGGACGTTTCAGCTCTCGACAGATTTAACGTGCATCGCTGCCCTACACGGCGGGTCTTTAGTGGTACTGGGCTCGAACCCATGACAAAGCAAGCCACGGTCCGATACCTATACCACTCGGCTACCACGGCCACACTGACTGCCAGCAATCCCTCACGTGTGTATTTATATATTGTCCGTCAGGTCAGCCAAAGTTGTAACAATCTACCAATAAATCACTGCCTTTAAATGACACCAGAACCAAAAATCACAGAGTGGGATCAGTTGAATGGGCTGTGACCAAGGAGTAAATATAAATGACTCATCACCCTGTCATCGATAAAAGATATTGAAAAAATCGCAGAAATCTTTCCACGCAGAGTCGATTTTGTGGTGGGTACCATACTACATAAAAGTGGTACACGTAAGATTGATTGATTATTAACGTCGCACTGTTTAGCTACACGAGGGCTTTTGGCGACGGACCACGTAATTTTGAACCATGCTAAAGTGACGTGGACGAAACCTGAGCTGGCACCGCCTCTCCTAACTACCACACCACACCAATTGGAGGACGTTTCAGCTCTCGACAGATTTAACGTGCATTGCTGTCCTACATGGCGAGTCTTTAGTGGTACTGGGCTCGAACTCGTGACAAGGCAAGCTACGGTCCAATTTTTGTACCACTCGGCTACCGTGGCCGTGGTAGACGTAAGACATTGTAGCTGAAGAAGTTGAGGTAAAACGAAACTTGATTGTTTCACGATACCCGATAACTGTTACGAAATATGTTACATGCCTAATGTCGTCATTTTCTTCGAAAAGGAATAATACAAGGATAAACTGGGAAAGGAACGCACACCAGACGTTAACTTTAAGCGAGTGTAGTGGACTTGTGCTTTAGGTAGGTAAATTTTCCATGATCCAAATTCGATAGTGCTGGGTGTTCACCGCTCCGTGTTGCGAGGCCAGTTGTCATGAACTCCAACTCGAGCGAGAAAAGTCAGTTCAAAAGATAAGCGAATGCTAGAGTCGGTAACAAGAAGTTGCTGATATAGATCAATCTTCTAACGAAAAAGTGCACTATTTTTCTCATTATCTTCCGCACTGTTCTATAATTGTCTAATTGTCATAACACTGCACGTACTTAGCTAAAACCATGATCTTTTGTTAATGACTGCTTGACAACGGCTGTTGCTAACTATGAAACAACTTCCACAATGATAAGACTCATTAACTGCCACATTGAACGTAAAACGACCCGGTTTCTTCGAATTGAGTTACCATGCCTTTCACATCTTATAGAGACATCGGTTCTTGACGCACCTTATTTCAATATCGAAATGCTCGAAGAACTGCTACAGCATTTCTTCGGTTTTCTTAAAACCTTTCACGATAATTGCACGTTTTGATTAATTAGTGGCTTTAATGTAACTAAAAGAATACTACTCGCTCTATCTTTTCCTTTTTCTTTGCTTGTGAAAATCAGATTATTTCCTTCTTTGGGTCATCTTTTGTATTCTCATAATGCTTAAAAATGTAAAAATAACAGCTTTTAGTGTCACAATGCTTGAAAAAATCCCTCAGCTATTTATTGAATGTGTTTTCAATTATTTTGGCTCTAACGCATTCACTTCCTTGCACATTTTTTTCTTAGGGAATGTTTTAGCACTTCTTTTGAATTGTCTGTCTGGAAATTTACAAAACAATCCGCATGTTAGTTACAGTCCTACAATTCTCTGAATATGTTAATTTTAATTACCATCACCTTGTATATAAGGATGGAAATTTTAAACGATTTTAGGAAAAAAAATACAGATATATTTTTTTTTAAATTTTGATAAAATAAGTTATACTATATATATTGCACAAATTTAGATAAACCTTAGGCAAAGTAAGATAACACTAGTAACATAGCAAAATCGTAACTTTACAAGACTCCCTATAGTTTATACATGAAACTATTACGTGAAATTTATTTTGCGAAATGATTACTCTTTAATCCCTTAAAAACCATAAAATTTTTATGAAAAAAGTAAAAAGGTGTCAATCTTTATTGGAGGGAATTGTATACAAATAAGAATACTTTAAAATAAACTAATTGAATATAAATCATCAACATTGTAAAATATTATAAATAATCTAACATTACCATCGGATGAATAAAAGTGGAAATAAAAAAAATTGGGGGTAAAAGATGCTATTTTTGATGCATTACTTTTGAACCCTCAAGCCCGAAAACATCACGGGCATGAGAAACAGAGGGTGAAACCTCGCCCGTCATTTTGACGGGAGAGAGCAGAAGGGGATTAAGCAATAAAAAACTCAAATTTGATTTTTAATACTTTTACCTTCACTTATTTCAACCTGAAACTCACCTGCCCAAAATAATTTCTTTTAGCTCCGATGTGATGTATTCTTTTCAAAATTTATTCTATTTTACACCATCCATCGATTTCTTCTCTTTTTTCATCGTGAAAAAACCTTTTACTCTAATTTGAAATGAATCCTTAAATAAAGAAAGCAAATATTAGGTTTTACAGAAATGGTAGGTTCTCGCTTCTCACCTGCACTAGCTAAGAACAAAACTTTGTTTAAACTTTAATGTCTTTAAGGCTCTGTTAGTCAAAAGAGTTAGAATTCGCCTTGCCTCGTAAAGCGTGAAACGAGGTTATTTATAAAAGAGGTTAATTTGTGGTTCGATGGGCTGGAAATCAAGTATGTGTTATCTGGTGAGAAATCGGGACATTTTCACATCGTATAGACGCTGAAAATTTGGCCCCCAAGACATAAAAGGAAGCCAGAATTTCCAACTTCCTGTGTATCTTCTTTGATTACTTCGCTTCTCAACCAATATGAGATTCCACTTTCAACTAATTTGAAAATGCTTGTTAAAGTTCATTAGATGGATCTGTCGAAATTGCATTGCAGTATACAGCCGTTTGAATTTACTTCAAATAATTAAAATGTTTGGTCGCGTTTAATAATCAAAGGCAGCATGTATGTGAAATAAGAATTCTTTAATATCTATCTCTAAAATAAATCAAATAATTTGAATATTTTAATTTTGATTCACACTTAGCTTAGTATGGTTTCAGATTAGAATTTCGAGAGAAGAAAATGATGTACTCTTATTTAAAATAGTAAAAGGGTTATCCAGTTTAGTTTGTCATTTCGAATTTTATAAAAGTACCATATATTTTCGTGAATAAACCGAGAAGGTTTGGAAGATTTTTGAAGTTTAAGTAAGGGGATCAGCTTATATGCGCAAGTGATTACAATAATTTAACTGTTAAGTTTTTTGTTCTAAAAAAGAGAAAAAGTCACATAAATCCTTCAAATTCACTCATTGGGATGTCTGAGTGTATATGATCGTCATGCAGCAAGTTATTCCTCCAGAGAGGAAATACGGTTCGACGATCACATGTCGTATAGAAATTTCTCTTCCCTCTTACTTTGCAACAAAACAAATGGCGTAGAAAGTAAGACTAGCGTGAGAGTTTTTTAGGTAACAAATGAATACAGAGAAAATAAGTTAACTGCTTCAGAGAGGGCTATCAGAAATAAAGTTATGGTCATTGGCGTCTGGCGTTTTCCTTTACAACAATTTGATTGGAAAATATTCCACCTTTTAACAACATTTTGATTCTCTAATGACTACAGGGTTATAAATTACATTGAATGGGAATTTTTAAAAATTCAGCTTATACATCGATCAGCTTATATTCGAAAATATATGGCTTAGAAGATAAGCATTAAACCAAGTTTAAATTATGTTATAATTAATAACATCTACTATAGAGCATAACTTCTCTTCGAATATAATTGCGGATGAATTAATCAAATGAATACAAAAAATGTATTAAAATGGTCATGCCTGCTTAGAGAAATAAATATCTTCTTGACTCAGTTTGGTGCTTATAACTTTGCATAGATAATTAAGTTTACCTTTGGTTTAATTTAATTAATGAAATTTAATTTGTTTTAATTATAATCAATGAAAAAGCTTTAGAAGTACAACAAATATTACAGTTTCATTTTATTAATCACAGTACCTCTCTCATGTTATTTTTGACAAAAATTGGAAATTCTTACCAAATATTTACAGCAATTATTTTATTTGACATTTCTAATCTTAATAAATTTTCCTACGACACTATTCAAAAAGGAAGGCATAATGATTTCCTTATTTTTGAATGTCACTTTTTAATTAAATACATTTTTTATTTAATTTTAAATTCAAACTAACCATTAATTATGTACAAGGAAATACACTTAAAAATTTTATTCATTACAAAATGATGTTCAAATTTTAATTAATTATTATTTTCTGTAATATAAAATATACTTCAAAAATTTTGAAACTTAGGTAATAAATTTTTAAATTTGCATTATTAATTACTTATTAACAAAATTGAACTTCCATAGTACACCAGGATTTCTTAGAAAGTTGAATGAATCAACACAATTTTTCACTAGGGTTTCCGGAATCTGCGTGAGAATTATTTATGATAAATACGTATCAACTATAGATTATTTTTATTGCATGAATATATTCTTAAATATTTCGCGTATTAGAAAACTTTTCTCATTAGTATACATAACGAAGCTTATTAAACATTGCAAATAAGGTTAAGTATTATTTATGTGGTTAGTATATTTTAAATTTATATATAAAGATGCGTTATATTGCTCTAAGTACATTAGTTAACCACATTAAAATTTTTAAGATGATCTATGTACTGTAAATTTGTAAACAGTTTCCATTCTCAGAAAAATAATGTAGTATTGTAAATTCTGAAATTAATCATTTTTAATAAATTACATTATTTTTACTCTACTATTGAAAAAAATTTACAAAATTGTGTTATAAGGCATTTTTATAAGACTTTATATCTCTGGATGACTTAAGTAACCAATTAGAAGTACAATGCACATAGGCTGAACATATACAGAACAGTGGGAATACATTTTTTTTCTATTATATCTTTTCAGCAAATTTTAGATAAAAATTTCTGCTTTGAGTTTGTAATAATATATGGGTGGGTGTCATGAGAGATATTTTCAAGATCTGTTTGAGATGGAAAAAGAAAATATTGTTTCAAAATCTCTTTTTAGAGCTAATATTCTCATGCATATGTCATCCTTTATAGATTCTAACATGTATTGCTAGTTATTATTATGATACACGATTCCTTCCTTGTGAGGTCCGTTCTTTTTTGCTGTTGTTTCATTTAATATGGTTTTATTACGTTTTATTGATTCTATTTCTTCCAATGAACCAAAGTCCATTTATCTAAGTTATTTTATGTTAATATGCTAAGAATGGAAGTCTGCTATACTTTCTAATTAAGTATACTACAGCATTTTCTCAAGTAGTTAGAAGAGAATGAATCTGAAAATTTCACACATCCCAATAGTAAATATATTATTAAAGCCTTTATTGCAACTGATGAGAGTTCAATTTAGAGAACATAGAACTCGAAATTCATAATTTAATGTATGTTACTAGCCATTAAAATCACTACACCAGGAAAAAATTTAATGATAAATTATTGAACACATACGTTATAGTAGAAAAACAAGTGATTAAAGTTTCAGAAAATATGAATAAACAGATACTGAGAAATCACTACCCAAAGCAGTCACCTCCGGTACCAATAACAACACTTATCCTCCAGAACATCTCTGCAGTCATGCAGAGATTTGATAGCACAAATAAGTACAGAAGTCCATACAGCTAAAACACTATGCCACAAATCATCCATTGTAGGGACTAATGATTGGTAGCATGCTAGTCGCTGGGCAACCCTTGATTAGACGTTTAGCAATTGTTGAGCTATCATGAGAGCGTGCTGGCCAAGTTAACAGGTGAACATGTTCTGTTTAAAGAATGATCAGTACAGCAGAATGTCCTGCTGAAACGCAGCGTTATGGAAAGCTCAAAAAAAGGGCAGAGCCACCACCCTTTATACAACAGAACTGTAAATGTAACTGATTAAAGTGCCACAAATGCGAAAAAGATGATCGAGACGTGTATTTAATGGCATCTTATACCATCACTCCAGGCAATGGTTCAGTATGACACTTCTGAAAGTAGATTGTCAATGTTTGTTCTTCACGAATGCTGCTATATTAATAGAATATGCAAAACCAATATTTGTCTGAAAAAACGACTTGACGCCCTTCCTGCCCTTAGGTTGATCTTTGATAACACCAATACAAGCTTACCTGTCTGTGAAGCACCACCAAGGGTAATCATAGCCATGGTTGGTGTACTGACAGCTCATGGTGCTACAAATATCTCATCACTGTCCAAGCAGACTCTTTCCCTGTAAATGATCCTACTTCCTGACTCAAGTATGACTATGCGAATAACATGTCTGTTTTCTCGGCTTTTGGAGATTGGGAACTGCTGAGATATTGCTCGGAGTACTGTAGAGCCCTTTTAAATCAATCGATACTTTATTTTGATGATAATTAGAGGATTTCGACCAACGCGAGCAGCGAAAATAATACGATTTTGGTTTGCTGAAATTCTAGTTTAATCAAAAACCAGGCACGTGTTAATAGTTTTCTGACAAAAAAGACATAATAACAATTTTCTACTCCAGAAAATAATATTCGAAGACGATTCTTACATTAAAAACCTTCTGTACAATCCTTATTTTATTTTCAGGGTACGTGCAGGATGCTTTGCAAGAATTGTTAAAAAGTTCATCATTTGCATATCATAACATAGCATGTTCAGCAATTCTCACATATGTGGCATGTCACATTCACGTTGTAGCCATTTTTTTTGGCAAGTTGTATAATCGCATTTTTTAATTTTCTTTACAATTTTGTTAAATTGTTGTCTTAAAAACAAGGCTCGGTTCAACTATATCTCTCAAGATAAGAGTTTGCAAACTGCTTAGTTTAATATAGAATAGCAATTGCTAATCAATATGTATGATGATTTGTCTTTGTCCATCTGCCTGGCTTCCTATGTAATCTAGAACTATGCTTGAAAGGAAATATTTTATATAACTTACTCTTTCACGACATAATTTCACATGCCTATTTTTTACACTTACCTGGAACCTATTGAAAAATTTCATAAAGTTTGTTTTGCAAGCGAGTAAAATTTTGGTTATAATTTATCTCAATGAAATTTTTATCAAAAGATATTCTAAGCCAAGATAGTTGCAGAAACAAGGAATTAGCATGTCAATCATCAATATTCATTCTTATGAAAAAAAAATGTTCTCTTATAATATTTATAAAAGATTATATTCTAAATTATACCTTAATAATTACATCTTTTAATTACACTGAATAAAATTTTTAAAGAAGCTAGTGCATTTAATATTTTTAGCTACATATCAATTTCGTATCGTATTAACTTTTATGAATTCTCCGAAAAATAGTATTTTTAAATTAAAAAAGATTACTGGGGGGAATATTGGTGTGTCACTACCATAACACAATGACAGGAAGGTCATGCATGTCACCTCAAGTTTCCTCAGCCACATTGTAGGCGTGAATTTGTTAAGTGGATAACTGCCAAATAAGAGGTGAAAATGACTACAGCAGTTATAAATGTGAAGTAAATACTGTTTTAGTTCTACGCTATTACCGTGTTCAAGAGTTGAAACAAGTTAAACAAACCTTGTTAAATGTAGCTGGTTTCACTTTGAGCATTGTGACTTTATTAATAATTTAAACAAAGTTCCGGAGAGAGAGCTTAGAAAATTAGCTAGTAAACGTACACAGACAGTAATTTCACTTAAATAGGAAGAATAAATGAATTTGCTTTGCAGAGAGAGTAGTTTCGCATTAAATTAAATAACTTTTTTGAAAGAAAGATTATATTTGTTTATTTTTTATTTGGGCTTAATATATTTTTAAAAAATTCAAGTATTCCTAATTTTTAAGGATGATGCAAGTAATATAAATAACAAACGAAGAGATAAACTGGAAAATGTAGCAATGTATTTTTCGTTAATGTATGGAAAAGTAATTTACGCTTTGAAAAATACGATATACTATTTTTTTAAAAGCAAGAAAATGTTATATCTCTTAAAGTACATCTATTTTGAACAAATTTGTCTTTCAATATAAATTCAACCACTTTTTCTTCTTTACTTTCCGTATATTAGGTACTGAAAAAAAATATGAAACATATTTATTTCACTTAACAAATATTACATCTCTTACATATATATTGCTAATTTGAACCATTTTTATATGCATATGGGGCAGCTAAGCATTCCCTTAGATATTTTTAAAAAAATATATCAATGTATTCGAAAATTTAAAAGAATTTGTAAAAATTCTAATTATATACAATATGTGAAGAATGGTGTACTAATTGAATAGTATATTTCGTATTATTTTATATATTTACGAGAGATGTTTCTGACAGATGTTCTTGTAAGCAAAAATTCATAAAAGACTAGTACAATGCTCTCAAACTTTCAATATATAAGCGACTCAATATCCAATGTTAATTTTTATCGCGTCTCTCTTCCATACAATAACAATGTATTGAATTCAATAATAATACCCTTGGACGCTAAACCTATAACACGGCTTTAACCTCTTCAGTGCCACCGGCGTTTATAAACGTCTTGCTCAACCAGTGCGTTAATTGCCCCTGATGTATATATACGTCTTTCCGAAGTACGATCTTTTCTGTGAACTGCTATACATAAAATTATTCCGAAGGCTTTGGAATGCAATAAAGTGAACTTGACAGTGTTTGCGAAGGATATACTTATTTCATAGGATTTGCTTATTTATTAATTTTCCACCCCTCCCCCCAATACACCACATAGGCTAGCCTACATGTTAAAAGCTGGTATTGGGGAACAAATCGCGGAATTTATAATCCGCATTTAAGGGATTAAGGTAAGGGTTAATTTTGCATATAATTTTATATATGACAAGCCCATGGGGTCATTGGTAATTAATAAACTTGTTCTTAACTTAGCATTGTTAAATTAACTATAAAATACATTGTGTAGTACTGATACATGTATAAGTGTATTATATCAGTGTAATGCATCAGTTTTATTTTTTTATTATGTCAGAATGTAGTTTGTTTGCTTACTTCCAGTAAATTTATAATTTTTTTTTAAAATAATCTTTTGTTTTCGGTTTTTCAACATGCTCGTGCCCCCTTCGTAGGGTTATCCCACCCTCCTAGGACGGCGTGCCCAATAGTTTGAGAAACGCTGGACTAGTATGACAAATGTAAATATAAAAATATAAAGGACGACATAACATGTACACAGGACATGCATTAGTTTGCTTCTTGTCAAGCTTATTTTTGAATTTTTTCCCTTTCTTATGTAATTCACTCTACTCGTTCATATCGTGTTCTACAAAATATAACAAACTATTGGCTCTGAATTATTTGTACAAAGTATTTTTCGTAAATCTAAACACGAGTTTCTTTTTTAATTCATCAAATGAAAGAGAAACATTATAAGCATTAAAATAATATTTAAAGCAATTAATATTTTCGATGGTACTACGATAATGTTTTACACGCCAACTAAACAAATAAATAAGATTTATTATTTTTTCATGTGTATAAAAATAACACTTCCCATTTTACCACTTCAATTCTAGTTACATCATAAATGCCATAAATTTCCGTCAAAGGTGTCCACAGCGAGCATCACTAAGCACAATTTCTTCTTATATTATCATCACAATTCCCATAATGTTGTAAAGAAAACTAGCAATAAAAATGCCACTAAAAACCAGTTTTAAAAGGTGTAAAAAATATTTTTTTTATTATCTAGTCCTATTCTTCCAATACTTTTTTTTTCATAATTTTATCACTTGTGATAGTATTTCAGGTATTATACGGAAGAGCTTTCTATGACGATGACGTGAAACTAGCATTAAGTGGTTTCACACTCATTGTACGCTACATGTCCTCTGAAAATCCAATTTCCGGCCTGTTACGATAGTAATCAGAAGGGTATAATCACAATAGCGTACATCTTTAAACTTTTACCCTATAAAGGAAGTCGTAATTCCTAGCACCCTAGTAAAAACGCATAGAAATGATTATGCTTTTATTCCCTTCTATTTCTTTTTAGATTGTTGTGATTTTACGATGTTATAAAATATGCTGTCAAACAAAATGAAAGGTTAGTCAACGGTGAGAGAGAGAGAGATTTTTCGAGAAAACAATGAAATTTCACCGGGAAACACAATAGAGTATAGCTCATTATGGACGAAGAAACGATTGATTTTATGAACGTTATTTTAAGGGGGAAACTAACAGTTATATAGCGTAGTAAAGAATGTACACGAAGTAAAATAATTACAAAGACGTTGGTAAAAGCACTTTAAATGGATTTAAGTTCCTCCTTCTCATCTTAAGCTATGAATATTTTTATGAATACAAATATATGAATTGTGACGCTTTGGAGACTTACAAGGAATCTCACATTGATAAAAAGTTTCTATTTAATCCAAATATTTCAAGTAGAACACATTATTATTAATTTATATAGATGATTTTTTTAATAACCTTTTTTTTTTTTTATCTCACATATTTTTCCAAAGGAACTTTTGTAGCAAGATGGAATCAGAGTTTAAGAATTTCAGTGTTTGTAATTTAAAGTGTTTTGAAAAACTTTCGACATTTGACAATCTAGGGATTCTTTTTTAGTCTATTTGCTTGAAACTTGGCTTTGTAATTTTTCAACAGCTTTTCAATATGTTGATGTAATATTTTGCTAGAATTTGTGCACAAATTACTGTGATTTAAAGATAAGTTTATTATATGGAGCAATGTGATATTTTGAAAAAGCGGTAAATGAATTTTTTTATAAATATTTAGTGTCACCTGTGTGAACTAGACTATACATATAAAATTGTCTTAAGAAATTATTTCTATAAAAAATCAATTAAATATAGGTTTTTAGGAATAAACAAAGAAACATCATACGAATAATATCATCAAAGTTCCTTATTAAAGTTATGCTATTATTGCTAATATAATATTATACATTCGCAAACTACACCATTCTCTTCACACAAAATATTGCCCATTAAAAGAAGGGCTTAATAAAGAATAAATAAAAAGAATTCTCTTTTAATCAACCTAAATATTTCTATCATAGTATCGTTGAAAATTAGTCAAAAATGGCTCAAAGAAAACATTTCCTTCTTGAATAATAAATAAATAAAACATTAATTTTCTTTTTTTCGTTCTCTCACATGGCTCTTTATTGATGACTTTTTCAACCATTGTAGAAATCTCCCAATGATTATTTGAACACAAGAGCGTATAAAAATGTTTATATTATTATGAGATTTTTTTCGGATCAGTTACAGCCATAACACACTACCTGCTCCGAATTACAATCTTGTATAGAATACCGTGCATATCTCGTTTCAATTACGCGAAGTAATTATCGAAATATCTTTTAATCTTAAGATTGTACGTAATTTCAAGAACCCTTACTATTCTTATCATAATTGCAGAATTTTTTTCCCCTTTTTTTGTGAAAGGAACAATGGTTTATTTTTGATGATATCCCTCGTAACAATAGATCCAGACCATGTTTCATTTCTGTAAGTTTCCCTCCTAGCCTCTCTTACAACAAAAGACGATATCTCAAGATAACTTCTCTTTGTTCTAAAAACTACGGACTTTTAATCAACAAGACCTACGTAAGCTTTAACGTAGCTTATTAACGTAAAGCAGAACTACTACACGATCCCATATCGGACTTTTCATTTTATCAAAAGAAGAAAGAATCAACTCTAAGATCCACGCAAGTGGATAACAAAACTAAAAAAGGTCAAACAGACACAACAAAAAGTTATAAAAATAAGCGTTTGTGTTTTGTTTTTTAACTTTGGAACGTCCTAAAAATACTAAAGGATAAATATCTGAGATGTTCCAAGTGGAAATACTTTATGTCTAGAGGACTCTTAGATCCTTTTGAAAGGTACATACTATTTCGATCCAGAGTTCTGCTGAAATCGAATAGTTTTGGTTGTTCGATTGTTTAGGAAAGCTTTTAGGAACTAAGACCCTAGATTCATGTTATCAAGCTAACTTTAAAAATATATTTGAGGAAAAATGAAAGTATGTGAGCTGTGGTAAGAAATAAAGTAATTTCTAATCTGGTCTAAAAAATGAAATCAATTGTAAAACTAAAATACTGTATTGCAACATGGTCTTCTGAAATTCTCTCTCTGTTTATTATGTTACTTTAAAAAAGTAATTTTCTCCCTCAACTCTACAAGCTTACAATAGCTACAGATGAACCAATACTCCGAGAGTTTGAAAAAGAAATAAACGTTTATTGGATATTTTCTTGTCTCATTAAAATAATATTTTAAATGCTACTTCATAGACATATTTGATTCAAATGCGTCTTTAAGGTATCCGACTACGTTCCGAACTGTGATTTTAAAAAGGTGCATAAATGGATAGTTTTCATGATATTTTGTGTCACTTAGAATACATGTATAAAATTGTTTTAAGAACATTATGACAAGAAAAAATTATTTAAATACAATATTTTGGCAAAAAATTAACTTAGAATAACCTTTTTTTCAAAATCTTCTCCTTTTATGAAAAATGATTCTATTATAATAATATTTTGCCTGTATATAGATCAGACCTCTGTACAGAGGCTCAACTATGATTTTTGAACAATTCACATTATTTTCAGAGTTACAACCATTTGAAATAATTATCGGCGGTTTTTTCTTAAAATTTCTCCCCTCTGTTCTCGTAATACATGGATAAACCCACTTCTAAGTTATATATTTCAAAATTTCAATAGTTAAGCCGCTATACAGAGGTCCGAGCTATATACAGCAAAATATTATTGTAATAGAAGCATTTTTCACAAAAAGAGTATATTTTGAAAATTGGTCATTCTATGTTCATTTTTTGTCAAAATATTGTACTTAAATAATTTTTTATTGTAATACTATTCTTAAAATAATTTTATATACATTTTCTAATCTAAGTGACACTAAATATCATAATTATTATCCATTTATACGCTTTTGCAAAATCACGGTTCCAAACGTAGTCGGATACCTTAAGCTAAGTAAATACCAAATGAATATTTCTAAAGTTTGTAACACATAATCTTACATTTTTCAGTTCTACGGGGAGGGGTTGAGTTATATTTACGTCGCATATAAAGCTGCAATTTCAATTCTAGGAAATACCGTATTAGGTCTAATATAGTGCTACTCAAAGTTTCAATATTCGCGACCCAATGTTCAATCCTAATTTTCATCGCGCCCCCCTCATACAATAGCAATGTACTGAATTCAATGACACTATATTTTGATGCTAAAACTAAGATACGACTTTAACCTCTTAAGTGGCACAAGCGTATATAAATGTCATTCTCAGCCAGAGCGTTAATTTCCTCTGACGTATATATATGTCTTTTCGTAGTAGGAATTTTTCCGTGCACTGCTAACCATAAAATTTTTCTGAAGACTTTGGATTGCAATAAAAGAACCTTGATAATGTTTGAGAAGGATTTAATATATATTTCAGATTATTTGCTTCTTTATTCCTTCCTTCCCACCCCACCCCGAATACATCACATATGCACGTCTTTGCGGAAAACGGTTGTCATTGGGATGCAAATCGCATTACTTTTATTCGGCAGTTAAGGGATTTATTATTAACCGTACAAATTATCAAGATAAGTGTTAATTTTTGAAAGTAATTTTATATCTCACACCGGTAATTATCAAACTTGTTCTAAACTTTGTATTGCTAAATTAATTATAAAATACATTGCGTAGCACTGACAAATTTATAAGTGGGATACATCTGTGCAAATGTGTGTTTTATTTTTTATTTTGTCAGAGTGTATTTTGTTTGCTTATTTTCAGTAAATTATTAGTTTTTTTTAAGTTTTCTTTTGTTTTTGACTTTTCATTATGCTCGCGCCCCCTTTGTAAAGTTGTCATGCCCCTCAAGGGGGTTGCGCCCCACAGTTTGAGAAACGCTGGTCTAATACAATGTGATGTTTTTTTTACTATTTATGTATCTTTGCAAATTGTTTCCCGCTAAATTTTTTTTTCGAGTTCTAGGTGATGGAATATTCCTTTTCTTTTAATTTACTTCTTGTTATTACCTTATTATTACCTAAATTTCTTATACGTTATTTAATTTTATTGCCATGAATGTAACTGTGCTGTATATATATGTATATGTATGTATATATATATACATACATATATACATATATATACATATACATATATATATATATATATATATATATATATATATATATATATATATATATATATATGTCAGGTTTGAAAAGTTTAGATTCAAAATTAAGGAAGTAATAAATGAAAATAGAGCGAACTCTTTACCATCGCGTAAGGATTTGTGGGTAAATAAGCTTATTTAAAGGTGCAACGAGCACTGAAAATGATTGGATTACTTTAATACTCGGATTATTTTCTTTCTGAATATACTTATGAAAGATTCCAGAGTTTCGTTAAACTCAGTGTAGCATTATATTTGGGTAAATACATTAATATTTCAAGATTATATTAAGTAGTAGATATTTGTACAAAAAATGCTGAAAAATCAGTAAACAACAACTTCTAAAATTGTGTTTGGTAAAAAGTAATGATTCATAGTCGTTTTAAATGCAAGTAAAATATTCAAACAATAATGAGTTCCATTTTATATAGATTTATTATTCAAAAATTATCTTAACTTACGACAAGCAAAGTTTTCTGCAGTGGATTAAGTTTAAAAGCCATTACTTATCTCTTATTTTAAAATCTCAATTGATATCGGATTGTTCGATTTAATGAAAAAATTTACGGTGCCTGATCTGACTGTTGTGTTATTTAGTGACAATATTGTAAAATGTGACATTTCTATAGTTTAATTAAGTATAGCTTTCGACTTACACTTATTTGAATCAAAAGGAAGGTATACCTCTGGAAAAATAACTTTTCATTGGCCGAGAATACCTTATTCATTTCACAAGGTTTCTGCATTTCTATTTTTATATGAACTTTGTAAAATAATAATTTTTAAAGTTCTATTTATCGTTTCAAAGTACATTTCTGTATGAACTTATCGCTCTAAAATTTTATAGAATACTTTTTGAATATGAATAACTAAGAAATCCGAATAAATGCCATTTATAACGCTGAAATTAAATTTTTTCCGTATTTCATATGTGTTGGTACACATCTATTCCATTATTCAAAGTGAAAGTACATTTTACAAAAAAAATCATTAAAAATCCCAATATTTGTAACAGAATTTTAGAAAACACAACTGTCTTATTACTCCTGACAAAGTTATTTATCATTGGAATAGTGATGAGTACAAATTTCATTCAAAATTCGGGTGTATCTTCAACTTCTGGAAGAATTTCTTGTTTTGAGTGAATGGTTATCATCAATTATGCAAATGTTATCCTTCTGTTTTTCCTTTTTAATTCCATTTCTCTTTTCCTGCGCACTTCTTTTATTTGTGTTTCTTATATGACTAGTATATATATAGAATTTCTTATTAACTCTAAATTACAAATATAAAGACAAATAATTTTTTGCATTCCATTTCAGATCTATCCTATATCTTTAAAACTTTGCCACTAATGAACTACACTTGTGCTTCTTGATTCTATTTTAAAAAATAGAATTCACATTTTATATTTTATTCTTGTTCCACGTACATGTCTTACATATTTTAACTTATAAATTATATATATGAAGATATTTCGATTGAGTAGAAACTTATTACTATACTTATAACACTTCGTTATTTGTTAATGTATTATTTAATCCTTTCTTAGATTTAAAATTTCTTTTTTTTTCTAATTAAATCTCAAAATATTCACACAAATTTTAGTAAAAATGTTTTGTTCCAGACCTTTATAGCATACTAAATTTCTAACATTCCTATCTGCAAAGTCTTTGATCATCAATAGTTCAACACGTTATCGATACTACCGATAAGTTTGCAGGGATTTTCTCTTTCGTTTTGTAAATTTTATTTTCTTATGTCTAGTGATAGGAAATTTAGTAATTAAAAATTTATATAAAATACATTTTTCCTTAAGAAATAATGAATTTTGTTAAACTGTATAAAATGTGTATATCTCCTTTAATAAAAATTCAACAATTATTTCAAAATAAGACTTTGGTATGATACATTTCAAACTGTACAAATGCAAATAAATGGGTATAATAAATAAAATACACTGCTGGACAATTGCTATAAGGACGGATCACACTTTGCTATGCAGTATAACATTAAGCGAGACATGAGGCCTAGTAGGATAAAATATAGTTGCCACACTGTTCAGACATTAGAATAAAGAATGTTTATTGTTCTGGAAAGTACAAAAGCTGTGAAACATCTGAAAGAAAAAAAATGTTCATTTGATCTGCGTACGGAGAAATGAAACAATGCATCTAAAAGTCAGCAGGCGCCTTAAAGAAAGGTATCAGTACGTGATATGTCCACCGTGGAGTGTGATGCAACATTCCACACGTCGTACCATACTTTGCACAACATTATCCAGCATCTGTTGAGGCAATTTATCCCATTCCTCTGTGAGTGCACGGATGAGGGTATTCTTGTTTGTCGGAGGATAGTTTCGACCAGCAACTTGCCTCCCCAAAGCATCCCACGCATTTTCAATGGGGTTTATATCTGGAGAACGCGCTGGCCATACGAGACGTTGAATAACCTCGCTGTCTAGACAATCCTGAACAGCACGTGTTCGATGACATGTTGCGTTGTCGTCCATAAAAACAAATTTATCACCGACAACACCACGGAAAAGACGAACATGAGGAAGTAGAACTTCATCAATGTATCGTTGGCCCGTCATAGTCCCATTCGCAACCACATGTAGGCGCGTGCGGCCATTGATCATGATGCCGGCCAACACCATGATACTGCATGTCGAAAATCGGTCCCTTTCCTGGATATTTTCTGGACGATAAGCAGTACCACTCTCGCGCCAAATCAGTTGGCGTCTACAATCCGATGACAGGCTGAACCTACTGTCATCTGAGAATAGTACGCATGCCCAGTCCTGTTCAGTCCAATTGTGATGCTCACGACACCATTGCAAACGGGCAGTACGGGACTGTCTGGTCAATGGGACACACACAACAGGTCTGCGTGCGTATAGTCATCCTCCCCCCAAACGTCTGGCAACAGTTTTTCGGGAGATCTGCTTTCCTGAGGCAGCAAGGAACTGATTTGCTACCTGCTGAGCTGTGGTGCGCCTGTTCCTTTTTGCTGATAGGACGATATATCTGTCTTCTGAAGGCGTCGTACTTCTAACACGACCTCCCCGTGCCGTCTACTACACATTCCAGTAGTTTTAAATGACTTCACAGCCGTGAAACAACGCTGTGAGCGATGTCGAACTCCCTGGCAACATCTGTTATTTTTCGCCCTTCTTCGATCTTTCCAATAATTCGGCCACGCATAAAATCATCTATGTGATGTCGGGAATACATGCCAAAAATTTTAAGTTCGTCTATTAAATCTTTCCTGTAAAACTTTGACTTGAAACAACAAATGTCCACACGCGTCAAAACCCTTAAAGCTCTTTTGAACGCTATCACGTGATGAACAGACGTGGAAAAAAAATTTGCATACTCATACTTCTTCTTACTAATATCCAGCACTTATTCTAATTTTCCACATTTTGCTTCCTTTCATTTTGTGGTTGCTATGTATGATAGTGTTATCCGTCCTTAGCAATTGTCCAGCAGTGTACTATATAATGAAATAAATTTTAAGTAACACATTGAAGTAAGAGAAGAAAGAAAAGCATGCATTTATATTTGTATTATTGCATGCATATATTTGATCATGGATTATATTTGAATAGAAAATGGCTCTTGTGTTTAAATGTATCTATAAAAGTTAAAAATAATGCAACACTGAGTTTTCTGTGATATAAAATACCATGGTGTTCAATAACACCTTAAATAGTTTGCCCGTACGCTGTACACATACTGATATTTTCTTCTTTCTATGTTAGATTTGCGCATATTTTTAATTTTTAAAATGAGATTATTAGTGTTAGAGTGTTTTTAAGATATGCAGTATCTCCATGTTAATGAAATATCACTCATACGGAATTTCGTTTGTGGTGAAGGCGAGACATTTTCATTGAAGGCAGGAATTTAGATTCTTGAAAAGATTCGGTAAGGAACAGGGATTGGCAAGGTAATGTGCAATTTTTTCTTCAGAAGAAATAAAAATATGAAGATAATCCAAAAAGGTTGTTATTATCTCTATCCCCATTGTAATGTAAGATTTAATTTTACCCCATGTTTCAAATTGTGTGTGCATATATATATGCATACACACAAAAAAATCTTCAACTGTTTGAAAAAGTGACAAGAGCAAGAATTTTTTTATATGTGTGAGAGAAATTCTTTCAAGGTATATGAAAAATTCTTCATAGCATACAAAGTGCACTTATAAAAAGCAAGCATTTAGGGTTTTGTGTTCCACACTTATAAATTAAAAAAATGTGTGAAAACTTTAAAACTGAAAATTAAAATAAAATTCTTCTATTTTCGTATTCTATTAAGTATTATGCTTAGTTTTATACATTAAAAAATGCGCCTTTTTTTAACATTTTGGACAAAAAAAATTACCTCTTAAAGGGTTTATTATGAATCCATCAATCTAACTTAAAGTTAAACAATGTGCAGGAATATAGCAAGATAGTATGGGTTATAATAATAAGGCCACAGTAATAGATAACAAATTCTTAGACTTAGCGTTACGATCGTTGAGTTAAACATAATTTAAATGCCTCTTCTTTCATCTGCTTATATTACTGGGATGAAACGAGAACAGAAAGTAGAGAGTAATTTTATTTTGTAAGAACTAAGATTAATTTATAAAATTGAAGTACAACTCAATACACTATTGTAAAAAAGAAGTAATGTAATACTTATAATACAGTAAGAAATTAAAAAGTTAAAATTTTATTTAATAAAATGCAATCGTTAAAATCTCAAAAATAGTCAAAATTTTTAAGTTCAGTAAAAATAAAGCCAAAAAAAATAGTTTTTTGAATTCTTTATAAGGGTTTTGTAGACTATATTGTGGAAGGGAAGGAGAAGTATACAATGAAATACAAAAAAAATTTTTTTTAGTATCGATAATAAATTTTATTTCTTCTGTATTCCATAGGTTCATTCTATTGCCTTGAAACATGGGAAATTAATAATTTTAAAGGTTGGGGATATACTAGTTCACTCGTTGTTTCGATTTCAAATCCTACCAAAAACCATTTAAATGCTTAATAAAGTTAAAAAAATTCAATTTGGTATAATTGAATTTAAAATAGAAGGTGGACAAATGATTTCTATTGCCTTAAATTACTCGTATATCTAACAAATGTTGTCAATCGCGTGTCATCAGAATTCTACCTTAATGATGTGCGTATTTTTGTTTTTATTAATTTGCTTTGCATTGTTATTTTGTATTAACTTTACAATGAAATTAATATAATGATATACAAAACAGCATATATATATATATATATATATTTGTGACGAATTCAAGATTTTTTCTCTTAGCACCAACACTGAATACGAATTTAATAACTTAAATAAACTTGATTATATAAACATACACACATAAATAAAAACAGGGTTTACTTTATCCGTGAAATGGATTAATATTTAAACATTCACTTATACATTTTACATTGTAAAATATTACCTTTTTTATTCTTTTACAATATTTTTTCCTAGCATTAAGAATTTCTGAGTTATTAACCTCATTTTTTATATTGTTGACATACGTATATTAAAAGTGTATTCAAATAGAAAATCTTGTGTTCACTGTTCCTCGCATCATACTTATTTAAAAAATTTCCCATTCACTAAAGATGACGAGAAGAACGATTATTATCTTTTTACCTGAAGTTTCTGAAGTTTTTTATTCGAAACCTTTTCAAATAAGGCTCTTTGTTTTCATGCACATTTATATACCTATCTTATCATTAATCTTATTTTTTAAACTTATTTCACGGCTTATGTGACGTTAAAAAAGTACATTCAAAGCGTATTAACTTTTAATCCTGTATAATTTATCTTTTCAGGTATTGATTTTCTTATTTATGTGTTTTTAGTATTTTTTAAATGATCTTTAAGATCAATTTGAATTAATTAAAGTACTAATTTAGAAAAATGTAATTAGTATCATCATTCAATCCTCATAAACAGGAATAAAAAATAATCAGTTACATGTGATAATTAAAGATAAATGGTTCTGAATGAAAAAAGTTGTGAAATAAGAAAGACGAATGTTTGTATGTCATTTGTGAAAGTGTAAAAACAGGTAATAACTGCATAATGTTGAAAATTGCTTCATCTGTAATTTATGCTGAGTGATATATATAATGAATTTATATTTGTTTCAAGAATTTTGGTGATTTACTATTTTTTATGAAAAATGAATAAATAAAATATATTTTAAGCATTAAATTAAATTATTTGGCTTAACTCCTATCAAAAAGTTATTTGACTTTGACAAATTCTTGCGAACAGGGAAGTTATTTCACGAGACAAGACGGCTATCAATAATCCACTTATATTCAAACATTTTATGATTTATTGTTAGAAAAATTTTAACTTTAGCATGCAGATAAATCATTATTCTTTCCGTATAAGTGCTTAAAACAAAACAATTATAGCGTTACGAAGTAGTAATTAAATCTATAAGAATTATTTCATGTTTTGGTTACAAATATATGTTTTTGTATCACAGGTAATGCTTTTTATTTTTCCATAAATATCAACTGAATCATTAAGCTCAGCTGTGCACAAGAAACAACTTGGTATACATTAGAGATAAGTTTTTACTTATTCATAAAAATTTCATTTCTTGTAAATTTAAAAAAAAAACTCGTTTTAACATTTTTTTATTTCTTTTGGTAAAAAATAAATGCGATAATTGCGTGTACAAATATGATGTTTTTAAATATCTTGTTCTAAGAGAAAAATTGCTTAATCGATATTAAGAGTGTCTTAAATTTCAGAAAACGCAACATATACTGATACTTTAATGCTAAGAAAAGTTATTTTTTCTACAAATTTTAATTCTGCGTTGCTCTTATGTTTTGCATATTTGAATAAGGTACCTTAAGAATAACTTTACTTTTTTCTTGTAAAAAAGAAAAAAAAATACTTTCTGCTTGCAAAATTTTTTTTCAAGTTTCCGATCCATGTAACAATGAATGATTGATTTTTTTAAAAAAGTAAAAAAATGTATTTTTACGAAATGAAATTGTGAATACTTGTTTGTTTCTTATTGATTTCTGCAATTCATTTTTTGTCACTAAGATGTATATTTTTGCTCAGTTGTTTTCAGTATAAACAGTTAAAAGCATCCTACTAAGAATTCAAATGTAATTCGTAGACAAAGGTATTTTCAGATTTTTAACTATTGGGATTAACAGTTAAAATTATTGGTAACACTTCATTACCGAATATTTTATGTACTTAAAATAAGTATGGGATGAATAAAGAAATAAATGTGAACAATTTATCAGTATCCTTTTTTAACTAAATAGAATATCAAAAACCAATGATTCAGTTTAATTAATTCGTAAAAAGGAATAAAAATAGTTACATATAAATCTGAGAAATTTCTAAAATTCCCATCATAGCACATTTAATGTGTTACAAAAATTAGAGGAAACATTTGGAGGATTGCAATTCCTATTTAATAATACAATGAGGTGGAGAGAGAGAGAGAATATTTTACATACTTTAAATATTTCCTAGAAACTCAAACGTATAGTGCAATTTGAATGCCAGAGAAATAAATCTTGTCTTTTATCGAAATTCTAATCCAAAGTTATAGAAAAGATATCTAAGTAAAGATTTTTAGATTTTTTTTCATTTAAAATAGAGTAAAATAGAAAATATTGACATTTCAGTGAAAACCATTAAACGATATTCTTTAAAAATGCCTCAAAACTTATTAAAGGAAACAGTACTACTTCAGCATTGATATTAGTTTACTAATGTTAAAATACAATTATGCTTTCCTGAATATTTTAAAAAGAGGAATTCATAGCTCAATATATAATGAAGAAATATTAGAAATTAATTGTACTTGAAGTAAAATTAAGAAATATGTTTTACTTTTCCATTTTGTTTCTAAAAGAATATTCAAAAATCACATTTTTACGTAGATTGAAATATAAGCTAAGAATATTTTTCGGAGTACAAAATATCCTTCCATAATTCCACTATTAACTAATTTATCGAAATTAATACTTTAATTAACACATTTTAACAGCCTTTATAACTAATAAAAACGCTATGAAGTATTTCAAAAGCTAATATTTGTTTTTAAAAATTCCTTTCCTTGTATTTGATACCCAAATCATAAATCATTATTAGTGGCATTACCAAGAATATTAGGGCATATCTGCAAAATAAGATTTTGGGCCCCTTAAAATCCTGCCCCCCCCACTACGACCACTAAAGTATACTGAGAGAAAAAAAATAAGTGATAGAGCATATTCTTTGCATTAACTCAAAATTTTTGCCACCTTAATAATATATCTTCTGCCTTGTCAATTCTGTATTTATCTGAATCTAAGCCTTGCTTTCTTTCCAATACCACTGGTACTAAAAATTGAGTGCAGCTTAAAATCAAAGGCGAAAAATTCCTTGAATGGCGGAATTTGAAACTGATTCTCTGACATTTATGTCAAATACAGGTTCATAAATGTATTTAAAAGCTTTAATAATGGTAAAATATAAATTAACTATTCAATACTACTAGCTATCCTTTTAATTTCGTAAATATTGGAAATGCATAAACCTTTTCACAGTAATTTTATTTTTTAGCCAAAACGTGTTAAAAATTTTGAATGTGGTTTAGAGTCGATGGTGGCTTACATTCAGATAAAAACAGAATAATAATTAAAACGTAACAATATTGGCTTAAATATATATAGCTATACAAACAATAACTATAAAGTTGCAAATGAATAAATTTTAAAATGAGGGGGAAACATCACTTTTTTATTTCAAATATTTATTCTTACTCGAAACTGAGTTTATTACATATCACGAAAAGGTTTGTATTTCAAAGAATAAAGCTTTTTAAAGGATTAAACTCTTCTTATTCCATCCCTTACTAGAATAAAAAAAACTGCATCTGAAAAATTTTGGAAAAAAAATTTATTTTTTATAGCTAATGCTATACATGTAATCTCATATCTGAAAGATTTTAAATAATAAGATGGTTCATTTATTTTGTTCAATTTTTACTTCATTTAGGAATTTAATTGAAAACTTTTCTTCAACTAATATAGTACTATATATAAGTCGGTCTTCGCTTTTTAGATTAACGGTGCTGGTTGGTTCTTAATTTTAGATAAATAGATACTACAGCTAGAAAAGTAAAGGAAAAATTATTTGAGATGTTAAGGATTGTTCGATTCGATGGTTACATAATTGAAAAATCACAAAAACTGCGTAAGTGCAAGTATTATTGCTATTTATGAGACCTAATAATTTTGTTGGACCACATTTCAGATAGATCTTTTATTTTAATCTAAAATGACTAAACTAGTACTGTTAAATACGCACAAGCATACATATATATATAGAGATAGATAGATAGATATATGTAGTTAATATTTTCTACTACAGAGATATTAATTATAAGAACACTAAAGCTGAAACATACAAAAACAGAAATTGAAATATAAAACAGATATTAGAGTTTATAAAAATATTAGGGTTTAAAATATCTATGGAAGCTGCAGTACTATAAACATTGCTAATTGCTGTCTCAGGATAATTCTTATATATAAAATAATTTATATAAATTATTACGTAATTTAATATTTATAATTTATAAATAAATTATTGTATAATTTAAATTATATAATATAGTTATATAATTTGTGTGTGTTTTCGCTTCGCTGTTTCAATAATTGTTTTTGATTTCCATCCATCATCTCTAATTCCGAAATTTCTACTATTACAAAAATTTGAGCTACAAAAAATGTTTAGTAAGAGAGTATACAAGTTGATTCGCTACCAGACTGACAAATTTGCTGTGTGTGTTGGGGGTACAGAGACGACTCGGAATAGCACAGGAATGCATTATCGCAAATGCCATAGTTACCAGCTAAGGGTCAATGAAGCAGAGAAAAGTGATAAAAATAGAAACACAGTAAATGGGGAAGAAAACAGTTTATTGAATGGTCATACTAATACAGGTGTTCGAAATTACGACCAGAAGTCGTCTGGCAGGCCTAACGAAGACTCTGCATGGAATTCAATACGTTCTTGAAGATTCGGAGCATGACACGCATAGTCCCGGCATCTTCACGTACTCAAGTGATGAGATCTTCAAATAAAAAAAGGTTTGGATGTCTCGAACACTAAACTCTTCATGTGACCAGAACCGGACTCACGTCAGCTTCTGTCTACACTAGCAAAGGTCGTATGATGGGGAACTCGCCTGTTCAAATCACGTCCTTGATACAACCGCCAATCGGCGCACTCATTATAATCCGCAGTTCTACGCAAGATCAGCCCTTCGACCAGTTCTTCGTTTCAATACGAGTTCATCGTACTACCTCGGGAAATGTATTCCAAATAATGACTTCTAGCAGGGTCTATTTTCACGAAACCTTCCGTTCAGCGCTATATACCATAACCTTCCAAAACATAAGGAATTCCATGCAGTGCCGTTGTCAGGCCTGGCAGAGGACTTCTTATCATAATTTTAAACACCTATTGTAGTAAAATCTTTCAACAAGATATTTTCTGTCCCTTTAATGTGCTGTTGCTTCTGTTCTTTGTCTCTACTTCTTTGCACCACAGCTCGCAATTATAGCATTTGTAACCCTGCATTCCTACTGGATTCCAAATCGTCTCCACATCCCCTATACATCCTGCAAGTTTGTCGCTCTAGTGTATAGTGAGTCACCCTCTCTATATATATCAAATAAATTAAGGTATCCTACTACGCTCGGAACCGTGATTTTAAAAAGGCACATAAACGGAAACTTTTCATGATGTTTAGTGTCAGATTAGAATACATATATAAAATTGTTTTAAGGACATTTTGACAAAAAAATTATATAAATACAATATTTCGACAAAATAATAACTTAGAATAACCGTTTTTTCAAAATGTTCTCCTTTTGTAAAAATTGCTTCTATTATAATATTTTGCCTGTATATATCTCAGACCTCTGTACAGAGGCTCAACTATGACTTTTGAAAAATTCACATTATTTTCAGAGTTACTACCATTTGAAGTAATTATCGGCGTTTTTCCTTAAAATTTATCCCCTCTGTTGTCGTAAAACATGTATAAACCCACTTTTAAGTTATATATTTCAAAAATTCTAGTTGAGCTTCTGTACAGAGGTTAGAGCTATTTACAGGCTAAATATTATTATATTAGAAGCATTTTTCACAAAAGGAGAATATTTTGAAAATGGGTCATTCTATGCTCCTTTTGTGTCAAAATATTGTACTTGAATAATTATTTTATTGTAACACTATTCTTAAAACAATTTTATATACATTTTCTAATCTAAGTGACACTAAATATCATAAATATAACCCATTTATATGCTTTTGCAAAATCATGGTTCCGAAGTAGTCGGATACCTTAAACGGAAACTTGTTGTGTCATTATGACCACTCTATTACTTAATGCCCAATCAATTACTTAAATTTAATCGATTGCCTATTGTAATAGTAGTCATTAAGACGCAACAAATTTCCGTTTAGTTTATTTAATAGATGTGTATACTCTTTTCCTAAACTCTTTTCTTTCTAGACTGATAGATTAGGTTTAATCATCATGGTAAGCAGACATGTTTCCATGAACTTTTCAGCAGTGCCTGAAACATCGCACTTGATTAAGAAACTGAAAACAAATAGCTTCCAGCAGACTTCTCTTGATTAGGAAATACATTACATGTGTTGTTATCTAAAGAAATTTAGTTCATTCGATACTTAATAATATTTTGATTAAGTTAGTTTTTTTAAATTGTATTCCTTATTTATGATTGTATATGACACTTTAATAATTTCTCGAAAACAATCGATTATAAAGCGGTTTTTTTCTTTTCATAATTTATTTACCGTGAAAATGATTATTTTTATAACAAAGAAGTTTGAATTTAGTAAAGACGAAATTTATTTATTTGTACTTTGAAATGAAGGGTAGCTTATTGCTCAAACTCCATTAATAATTCATTTCATTAATTAGAGTATTATAATTTAATTAGTCTTATTTTAAATAATTTATTGACAAATGTGAAGTTCTATTTAAAAAAATGGTAAAATTAATACAAAGTTTTCCTTAGTAAATATTTTTATGAATACTTTTAACGAAAGGAGGTTTAAAAATAAAAATACTAGTTATATATAAAATAATTAAAAAATTGATATCTGTCTTTTTTATACATATTTAATAAATTAATTTTCTTCAGAAATTAAAAAAGGAAAGTTAAAAGGTGCAGTGTCTAAATACATTTTAACATGCTGGGTAGGTAATTATTTCACAAATAAACAATGACTCGATTTTTGCATCAAGTTGTTTATCGAAATGTATATGAAGTTTCAAAAACATTAAAATACAGCTACCTTAAATAACTTCAGGAAACATGTTAAATTTCTGTTTTATAGGAAATTTACTGGAATTAATAAAAGTACTGACAGTTAAAAACTTTATAAATTAGTGTCTAATGTTTTCATTACATGTAATATATAATTTTACACATGAAATATAAACTAAACATATTTTAACAAAATCGTAGCATTTCAATCTATTTTTCAAAGCATTTTCTTTTTTTTTCGTATTTTTTTTCTTTCAGAGGATACACAATTTTTATAACATTTCTTTTGATAAGAAACTAGAATGCTTTGTTTTACATTTCAATTTTATTAAAACTCATTTTTATTTAATCTTTTAATTTAAAGAAATGTGGGGAATATTTCGCTAGTTTTAGCGAAGATAATTGAAAAAAAATATTCTGTAATTATAACAAAGGTCAGAGTTTGACACAATTGTTTATATATATAAAATACACTTTATTTACTTAGTAGACATAATTTTATAATAAGTTCTTATATTTCTTGAGTTGATATAACTTAGCGAATACATGAATGGGAATGTTTACTTGTTAATCTAATATTATATTATCTTCTGGTTATCATAAGTCTCATAAAACTATTTTACTTTGTGAAGGATTTTAAAATATTAAGAAGTCTCAAGGGAGTTAATTTTCTCTCGAGAGCTAAAAATATAAACAATTTTCGATTAGATATAATTCTTTGAGGTTGAGATTAAATAGATTTCTTTATACATTATTTAGAAAGGAATGAGGTTTCAAAAAAAATGCAAAATGTATAAAGTATAACCATACTTTTAAAAATTATAAGCATATGAAAATAAGGAATATTTCTGAAGGAAATATTACATAAATTTTACGTTCTGCGTGATATTTTCTAAAATACGAGCCTTTGAACTATAAAAATTTATAATACGTATCATACTCTTTAAACCCTACCTAATTTTAATAATATATACCGTTTTTATTTCAAAACAGTTTGAAAATATTGAAATATAAAAAAAAATTTAAAAATGTAATTTTCTTTAGTTTTTTAAAAAATATTATTTATTAATCTGTTGATATAAAAATGCTACGGTATCCCTTTAAGACCCAACCCACACGATCGTTTGGCTTAGATATTCTTTTACGTTTTTGCTTCTGGAACAGCCGTATGTAAGATAATAGCGAATCTAACGATTGAACCGTTTTGCAGAAAGTGTAAAGTGTTATTTATTATCAAAAAATGATGGTTGGGGTCCATTTTTTACTTTCAGCTGGAAAATCTAGCTTGGTTTTCAAATACAACGAAAACACGTCTTCTTTTTAACTGTCGTAAAAAGGTAATTATCAATATATTTCTAATTGCTTACATACAAATTTTTGTATTAATGTTTAAATAATTGTAAAATAAAAAAATATTTACTATATTCTATTAATGTGGCTTGTAGGACTCGGGGTTTCGTTACCCGCTCGATCGTGCGGGCTAGGCGTTACTAGAGTCACTGCAGTTGTAAAGGAAAGAACTTACCATGCGAATTTTCTTTATCTGTTTCAAAAATTTTGATGAAAGTCTACATAAAAATGAAATATATAGTTATATAATTAATACCAAATTTTCTTGGGGGTGTCGCGAAGGATAAGTCTCTTTTATTTCTTTCTCACTTTCATTTTTGCAATTCATTTTCTCTTTCATACATTTGTTGAAGAGTATGGAATTTTTATCCTCTTCCCACATATATCTGCATCCATATCTCTCCTCCAACCCCTAAAAAATATCTGGGTTTTCCGGTGGGAGTTAGTATGGTGTGATTTAAATATATTTCAATTTTTTTTAAAAAAAATAATAAAATTTTCTGATACATTTTATTATTTTTCGTGGAATACTGTGCTAACTTTTAACCAAAAGCTTTTTCAGTTGTCTAAAAGGAGAAGAATTCTCACAAAAGAAATTTTTCAATTGATGAATAAATCAGATTGAACTTAGATCAGAACTTACCGATCTCTCCGATTATGACAATGCTGCTTACAAAACATATGAATCACTTGTACTGAAAGGAGAATCAAGTTCAGATGAGAGTGATGAAGAAACACATGGGAATATTTGAAATGAAAAGACAATTTTGGATTATTCTTTACCATAAAAGTCTCTTGAATACATTCATTACATTGTTTTAGCTGTTGCAAATTCTTGGTTTATGTGCAAACAAGATGCAATATCAAATAAAGTTCTTCTAAAAATAAAAATGGATCACTTAAAATTTAATTTAGAGATAGTTGAAGCGTTATATGAGCCCCTTTCCGTCTACTAACAAAAGTATTTTAACTGATTATGAAGATAACAGTGTTGTAATTCCACTCGCAAAAAATTTAAGCGTTATAATCCACCTGCTATACATGACATGGCTTTTATCCCGGCCATTCCTGGATAAAAGGCTTGACATGTATAACCATTTTTGAAGTGTTGATAACATTTCAAGACTTCGCAAGTGCAGATTTAAAAACTACGAAAGCAGTTTTAAAACGTGTTGGGAAAATTGCAATGGTTATTTATACTTGTCAAAAACAAAACAAAAGATTTTTGCAGTAAATAAATAATGAATTAATAAATGAGTTAATTATACATCAATAATTTCTTTATCTGTAACAATTTTAGTTGAATTTTGTTACTTCTATCAACTTAGAGCTAAAAATGTATAACTCGTAAAATTTCATAGGTGACCTGTTTCAAAGATTACGCCCAACCCGCACGATTGTGCGGGTCCCGTCTACTTTCCAGGAGAGGAGCGGGAATTTTTTTATTATTTTTCCCAATGTCATTGGGGTCCATATAGTATTAATAACCAGAAGAATTTAATATTTGAAGGTAAAAATAATTTGGGTCTTAAAGAGGTATAACAAAGATATAATTAAAATTAAAAATCAACTTATTCCTAGTAGTTAGAACTGCTACTTAAAAAATATCATGCGCAATGTAAAACTTAACTAATACTTCTTACAGAGATGTTTCCTATTTTTATATGCTTATATTTTTTTTAAATTATGAATGTATTTTAATTATTTTACACTTTTTTGAAACCGTATTCCTTTATAAATAATGTGTACAAAAATAGAAATATTTAACTCTAATTTCAAATAATTATATCTAGTCGAAATTGTTCATATTTTCACCTCTCGAGAAATTATCGCGGTTGTTCGCAAATGCATTTTATTATAAAACATTTTTTACCTAAATTAAATCTTTACAAAAATAATATTGTGATAATGAATGACTGAGAATAAGAGCTACAAACAGATATGGACTCTGACTCTTCTTTGAAAACATCGAATTAAAAACTCGTGTATATTTTTTATTTTTATCTGAAAAAAACTGAACAAATATATTAAAAAATAAGTAACTAATATATTTACAAACAATATTTTTAGACCTTAGATTGACTCATATTAAACTGCTAAATTTCTCAATCTAATTCCCTGTATTTCTCTGTTTAAGCGATTGTTATATAAACAGGGTGTAGATCTACAGTACTCTACTTCTTTCCATTAAATCTAATCAATCTTTTCAACTGTAGTTGGAAACTTGACAAGATGCGAATAAGCTTAAAAAACATATTCTTATGTGTTTAACTCGGATGAGTTAATTATGTAGTATCTAATTATTAAGATTCTGAAGGCAGAGAGAGCAGCATGTCTGCTCCTAAAATCACCATCGATCAAACGGCTGTAACGTCATCTCTGTTTATCAACAAGCCATTCATTCTTCCTTCTGTACGGTGACTTAATTGATTAACCATCTTAACACGACGACGACACTAAAGACTGTAACAAAAATCCCGATGGAAATTAGTGTTTACAATTTGCTATAAGTATAAGGGGATGTGCTGTTTCAAATCATTAACGCTTAAGAGGTTGCAGCGAATTTTCTCCGTCCAAAATTAGATGCAAATTCCACAGTGTTTTAGAGTTGTGTGCAAAGATTTAAGATAATTATTCATTTTAAATATTTTAAGAATATTTAAAGCTGTGTACGATGTGTTTAATTGTTTTCAGTGTAATGATGAAATGTTATCTACAAATAAGAAAAATTTAGATGAAAGAAGATAAAAAAATATTATGTTTCTTTCAGAACCAATAATTTCATTAAGCTGAAAGCAGAGATAGAAATACTTCAGTTCTACTGAAAACGGGTTTTCTTCATGAAGACAACATATTAAATAAAAAAGCGCATTATGGTTATTAAATTGAAAATATTGATTGAAATAGGAAATTAAATCTTACAATCAATACTCCTCCTCAAACTAAATTCACTTACAAAAGTATATCAATAATAGTAAATATATAATTATAACTAGTATTCCTACATTTAAAAAATATTGTCATTTATTATAAAAATGAACTAAAAATAAAAAAATTCTAAAAATGCTGTATAAAATGATGTCATAGATCAATAAAAGGTAAGAAAAATATTCTGAAGGAATAAAATAGGCATAATATTTCTCGCAAACATATCTAGATCTATTAAAAATGATATGTACAAACCTGGTACAGATACAAATTTCTAAAATTCTTTTAAGGTATCCAACTACGTTCGGAACCATGGTTTTAAAAAAGAATAAATGGATAATTTTCATGATATTTAGTGTCACTTAGATTAGAATGAGTGTATGAACTTGTTTTAAGGACATTATTAGAAAATAATTATTTGAATAAGATATTTTGGCAAAAAATTAACTTAGAATAATTTTTTTTCAAAACTTTCTCCTTTTATAAAAAAATGCTTCTATAATAATAATATTTTGATTCTATAAAGTAAAGACTTCTCTCCAGAGAGTCTGAACTAGGAGTTTTGAAAAATTCACATTATTTTTAGAGTTACTACCAAGTGAAATAATTTTTTATCGACGTTTTTTTCTTAAAATTTCTCACCTCTGGTGTAGTAAAATAAGGATAAATCCACTTCTAAGCTGTATATTTTAAAATTTCTAATTCAGCCTCTTTACAGAGCTCTGAGCTATGTACAGGCAAAATATTATTTTAATAGAAGAATTTTTCATCAAAGGAGAATGTTTTGAAAATTGGTCATTCTATGCTCATTTTTTGTCAAAATTTATTGTAAAAATATTCTTAAAACAATTTTATGTACGTTTCCTAATCTAAAGGACACTAAATATCATAAATATTATCCATTTATACACTTTTGCAAAATCACGGTTCCAAAAGTAGTCGGATACCTTAAAGTTACTATTTTTTGAACTTATAATATGAAGTTAAAGTGCTTAAATAAATTGTGCAGAATCGATTAATCCTTTTTAGGAAATATATTATCGTTTTTATTTTGGCATTCAAATATACTTATTTCTCCTTGCTCATTATTAGAAAATTAAACTCAGAAAACACACAGTTTTATCCCTTTAAATCCCAGCTAGCATGATCGCGCCGGTTAAACATTCTTATTTCTTTAAGACCCGAAATATATATATATTTGTATCTTTAAATATTACATTATATTCTGGTTTTTAACTCTATAGTGACCCCAATGACACAGGAAAGAATAATAAAAATATTTTGCTACATCCATGGAACGTGGAGTGTTCTAGTTCCAATTTGGGGATCTTAATGGCATGTAAGTTATAGTTATTACTCTTTAAAGTGCAGTTTCATATCGTTTCAAAAGATTAAAATGCACGTAGCTGATATTAATACATTAAAAAAGAATAGATAAATTTTATTCACAGAATATCAAAACGTTTTTATTTTAATAATTTTACTGTTAAATTTGTGTTTAAACTTTCTCCTAGATCAAATTTCAATAGATGAAATACACCATCGATACATTAAATTTTCTTTTTCCTTTAAGATGTCAGAAGCATTATTATGTTTTTCACCAAAAGACAAAAGTTAGAAATATAATAAATTAAGATTCATTGTATTTTTAATTTCTCAAAGAAGGAAATATATCAGCAAATTCTGAGTTTCTTTTTTTTTTTTTTTATATCTGAAACATTATTTAAAACAAATAATGCATTCGAAATAAGAGATAAACAAAGGAAATATTTTGAAAACCTGAAGAAATAAAATAATTGAAAAAAAATCTCAACGAAGAGTAGAAGTCACAAAGTATCATTTTTTAAACATAAAGAATACCTGTAAAAGCTGTTTAAATAAAAGGGGTTTTATTTTGTTCACTCGAAAGAGGAAGATTTCTTTTTCTGATTTTGTTTCGGAAAAAGTTAAAAAACCAAAAACTAAGAAATATTTTCATCTTGATGATAAATAGTAGTAGCATATGTTATAGAAAAAAAGTTTAGGTAAATAAAATAAAAATCAATGAAATAAGTATTTAAAACTCATTTAAATATTCTTAAAACTTACTTATTCTGAACTTTCTTAATATTTAAGAGGTGCATTAACTTGCAATGTCTGAAATGAGCCTTTCCCTCTAATTTCTTAATGACCTAACTGAATTTTGTCTCTCTCTCTCTCATTACCGTTAATTACTTTATTTTACAGTCAGTAACATTTTCATAATCATGTTAATTAACATTTGTTTCTTGCATTCCAGAATTACAACGAATTTCATAAGCATTACTTTGAGAAACTGAAAACGGGGGAATATTTTTAATCCTTCAGATCCACCGAAAATATTCCTCCGCTTGGAGTAATAATCTCTTTTGAAGACATTACTAGAGATAAGCGTGATGTATTTAAAATAAAAGCTTCCAAAATGTGGAGGAAACTGATTTCTCTTTCCCAGCCGAAGCGAGAGTTAGATAATGATTAGTGACTTTTCGTCTAAGTAATTTACTAGAGAGAAAATTGACTACTTGTTAGAAGCAATTCCTTTTACACAAGTTTGTCTTATAACTACAAATAATCGATATTTGTAAACATTAACAGGTGCTTTAGTTTTATTAAAAAGCGGCTCTCTTTGCGGATCTTGTGTTTAAAAGAATAGCTCATGTTTATAATGAATAAATCTTTAATAATTACTACCAACTAGTTGTTTAACCAAATTGCACCCCCAGGAGAAATAATCTAAAGTTTAAAATTAACAATTAGAATGTATCTGAATTAAGCATCATTAATCTGTCAAAATAATATACGGAGAGCGCACAACGCGTTCTGATATGAACTACTAATTTTGGAATAAAGTTTCATTTTTAAATGAGGAATTTTTGATACAAGCTTTATTTATTTATTTTTGAAATGTCTTTATTAGCAGAGAGAAAAGTTAAATTAATTTATATGAATAAATTTGAGATTCAAATTGGGGATTCATTTCTCTAGGAAAAATAAGCAACTTATAGTGTTGAAGGAACAATGTGTTGAATTCCACTATCAAAACCAAGACTAGTTGCACAGACGTAAAATCTACAGATAATGCTACTTATAAATGTGAAGGGCTCATGGGAGGACAGCACTGCATGCGCCCTGATACGTGACTCAGCTCGTTTCACAGAGAGGCGAGTGGCGATTCCCAGTTTAAGAACGGACATGGAAACAACGAGAGGCAGAACCATCTACTAAACGAAGAACTTAACCCCTTGGCAACGACGCGCGTTTAAATATTTAACTTAGAATAGTATTTGTATCATTGTGTTGTACCCATTCTTTGTTATTGTTAGAATAAATAGCTTTATTTGTTAGCTGTTAGTAATTCGTAGCTAACAAACCAACACAGCAGTTGGGAGTTCAGAGAGAGAGAGTATATTTATATAGAACTCATTTCTTACTGAATACGACATAAATATAGCACTTTTGTTCATTATAGTTTTTTTTTTGTTTTAATCCTTTATAAAAATTAGTTTTTTTCTCAAAAAATAACATTGCCCATATTTTATGTAGGATACAATTCATTTACGCTATCTATTGACACTATTTTGTCCTTTTCAAATTTTATATACTCAAAATATTTTAAATAGATAAAACAAAATATCTCTGTAAATGCTATGTGAGTTAGGTTATATATCAAAGATGCACAATACAATCTAACAAAAAGCACTAGTAAATATTAAAAGTTTTTCTTATTTCCAACTCTTCTGTCAAATCTAATTTGAAAAGAATTTATCTATTACATTTATATTATTGATTTATTAGAACAGAAATTCATAAAACATTGACAGAATTAATATTACATTTGTTTTACAATTATAGAACAAAAAACTTACTTTACTCTCGTTCGATTTTATCTTTTTTAATTTTAATTCGTTCTCACACATTAGAAAAACAGCTAACTCTTGGTTTTAAGAAATAAGAGTCTAACATAGTTTTAATAGTTGCTAACCTTCCACTAAATTTGTCTATGTCATTGGATGAGAGAAATGGAAAACAGCGCAGAGGAATAATAAATAAGTTTCTAAGACACTAAGCCCAATTACGAAAATATATAGTAGCATAACTTACTATATAATACAAAAAAGAAAACAAAAATCTTTAAAAAATAGAAAAAAAAACTATAAAAATAATACCTGAACACATCAGTATCTTATATAAATATTTCAATTTATTATAAATGTATACTTATATTATTACAATACATATATAGAATACATATGCATACATAGATAGAGATGAACTTTTTTATTTCTTGAAAATATGATGCCAAAGGTTTGTTTTGCATTTTCACATAAAATGGTACGAAAAATAACTGCTAAAAATTCTCTCTCTCAAAAGGGAATTTTAAGTTTAAACTTTAGTATATATAAAAAGTAAGATGACTATATTTGACTTTTTATTTCTTACTTGCGTTATAAAAATTCTAGAGACAAAATGTTGGATATCCCATAGGGTATGCCAATTTGTTCTAGTCGAAACGACGTTAATATTGAGCTAAGAGAAAAAGATTATTTTATTTGAGCTGAAAGGAAATTTTGTTGAAAGATACCGCATTATCATAAAGCTAAACGAAGTACGTGCAAAAAATTTCTACAATCTGAGGAAAGAGACATCCTAACTATCTACCTAGTTGTATGAATTATTTCAAAAATGTATGTAGGCGAATATTTTTGATATTTATCAGAGACGTGAACTTCTTTAATTATAAATAATTATTTTACAACCCCAAACATACTTTTATATTATTAAAAGTATGTTTGACAGATAATTTGAATTTGTTAGTGTCTGATTAACCCATGTCATACTTGCTAGACATTAATTAACAATAAGTATCTAAAAATACAAGGATATAAAAAACAAACAAAATTTCTTATCTCATTTCTTTACCTGGACTTCCAACATATACTTTTGAGCCGTTAACTGCCGATTTAAAGTTAAGCGATTCGCTCTCCAGTGTCCCTGTTTTTCACATAGACGGGCGTTTGAGGTGTATTGGGGCGGGGAGGTACAAATAAAACACAAATCCTTCTCTGAAATATGTAAATCCTTTGCAAGTACTGTCCTTCCAAAGTGTTGTATTCAAACGCCTTTGAAATAGTTTAACTGATAACAGTGCAAAGAAAAAATCGCATTCTGTAAAGATGTATACATACGTCCAGGCAGTTTACGCACTGGCTGAAGGAGGCGTACATTTACGCCGGTGCCGGTTAAAGGGCTAATACAGTGTTTCACAAACTTCCACTATTGGTGACCCGATTTTCAATTATAATTTTTACAACCCCCCCCCCCTTATACAATAATAATGCGCTTTTGGTGGGCGCTAAAGCTACAATACGATCTTAATTATAAACAGTACAAATTAACAAAATAAGTATTAAATTTTGTGTTTGTTACTTTTAAGTAATATTTATTTTAAGCAAATTACTTTTTAGTGATAGGATAATTATTGTTATTTTTCTTTTCTCTAATCTTTAAATTGGAACAAATTGCAAAATGATATTTAATTAAAGATTTATTTCCTCCATCATCCATTTCAAAGAGTATAAATATCATTAGAAAAAGAGTCTAGTATGTGTTGCTTTCTATCATATCCTTCACATTTGGCATTAATATTTAAAGCGAGAAGACTTTAAAATATTTTAACCCCGTGAGAGCAGGCGCGCACTCGATACTAAAGTTAATAGTCGCGCGAGGTGACTGAGTCATCCAAAGTGTGTTTATTTACAATTATTTTTATTGTATACGATAAAAAATCACAATTCCAATGAATAATTTAACTAAAAGAAAATATACTTACCTACTTTCAAGGATGTTTCATTTTTTCTTTGATAATTTGAGACACAAATCACAGACACTTTTCACTAACATTCATTACAAGAATGATATTTGCAAGCAAAACCGTCATATTTTGTTCAAATTATTGTAGTTTTGCTGTCCTTTCACTTTGAGCCCCACGTGACCACTCCTGGGCTAAAAGTGTATTCAATATAAAAATATGGTTGATAGTTCTAAAAAAAGAATCGGGTAAAACACGTAATTCATCATGCTTTATATGTTTCAGAATACCCATAAAAATAAATCTTAGCCAAAATAATCCTTCAAAGTGCTCTATCTCTCTCTCTCTCTCTCTCTCTCTCTCTGTGCTTTTCCAAATATCATATAACTCTTTCACATGGAAAAAAGTGCAACAGATGTACATTATTTACAACTTCCCTAAATAAAAAACAAAAACATAAAAGAAGGGATAGAACTAATCATACCAATAAGTTCTAAGATCAAACGACGATCAGCAAATATGTTCCCTGGGTGAAAAAGTGAATAAGTCTTCCTTTTCTTTCTATAGGTAAAATGTACAGCATTTCAATAATAACAGAAATGAATTTTTTATCTTCCTAGAATTTTTCTTTGGGTAGGAGTTTTGTTTTTTACTGAAAGAGTATCTTAGGTTTAAAAAGAAAACACAATAAAAAATTCTCTAATCATGGGATTACAGCAAATTAAACAAAATGTTTTTTATAGGATCAGATAGTTAATGAGTGCATCAAAGTGGAAACTTTTTAATACGGAAATTTTAAAAACACTATAATATAAACAGATGTAAGAATTAAAATGTTGCAAGTTTTCATATAAAATTTGAGACATTTTTCTGTATGAAAAAGTGTTTCGCATTTAATTCAGGTTCTTGAACATTTGGCGAAGACAGCCTTAATGCAATAGCTATCACCATTCACAAGTTATTGAGGAGGGTAAGACCTTAGTAGCTCCCTGAGTATATATATATATATATATATATATATATATATATATATATATGTGTGTGTGTGTGTGTGTTACTTATTCCTGTTTCAACAAATGAAAATTAATGTGTATACCTAATATATTTCGAAACCAATTGCATTGCATTATTTGAGCATTGTGCAGATATATAACAGAAATTACTTTCCATGAGGCACTATTCTAGGTTCGGGGATATAGTGAAATTTAATTAATGAAATGGAAACTTACAAGATAACATCACTATCATTAATCCATATTGTGTTTACATATAATTTAAAAGCTCAGATAAGTATCTTAGCAATGTTTTTTAAAATGCAAGATAATGTAATAAAAAATACAGTTGACTTTGCAAGGCTTAAGCATCTTTATGTAAATATTACATTATCTTTCTGCCGGTGTTTGTGTATTCTATGGGTTACTTAAATCCCAAACTTTTTGAACTGTCAATTATATATTTCCAGTAATATATTGGTTATGTATTTGATGGATACATTAGCAAAGGCTACAATCATAGATTATGCATATCAGCGAGATTCGACCAAAACAGTTAAGTCGTGATATTTTGCAGTGTATGATCCTCTAAAAAAGTATTTTAAAAGAAATGTAAGTCAGATTTCACTTGAAGTTCGGCTTAATCTAAAGTTTCAATACAATGAGCTATCGTAAGGCCAAATTTTAGAAATTCGTATAACTTTTACACACACACATTTATATATATAGATAGATAGATAATTTGAGGGTTTTTTTAATTTATAATGGTTCTAATCTCCCCAGGACTTCACGAATTAATTAAATTAGGAATTATACAATTCCGGTCGGCGTAATTTAAAAAAAAAGACTAGAATGTTCTGGTAGATTTAAGTTAATTGGTTCCCACCATGGAAATCGTTTGTGTTTTATCTTATATATAGCAGTTTTGTGTGAATGTTATATATTCTGTGTTGTTAATATGTTTTACATATAATAACCACCAAGCTTTTTCATCCATTTTGGCAAGCCTATGCTATATAAAGATCTTATTTAACAAAATACAACTCTTCTTCGAAGAAGCATTTTGCCTGCATGTCTATGTATGCATGTGTGAGTGATGAAACCCCAACCTTTATATGTTGGTTGAGGTAAGCATCCAGCTTTGTACCTCTCAACCCACCTCCCAACCCACATCGCAGAAAAAGTTACACATATCTTAATTTCAAATCACGTGTATGTGATGAGAATGGCATTTGAACTCATGTTTCACTTACCTAGCTTCAACCCCTCTTGAGATGACTTGTATTTCCAATTCCCTTTAACGTGTAGCAGTGGTCAGTTAGACGTGGGAATTTAGCTAAACTCTGGGATTCGACTTAAAAAAATATGCTTAAGTACAGGACGGGACTAATTGGCTATTACAGTCAAGATTTTGCTTATTTATTCTGCGATTTTATTAAAATAAAGTGTTTTTATTTTTTTTCAAGAGAGAAAGAACAGGCAGTAGAGAAAACGACAAGAGATCACTTGGATTAGACTTTATTGTAGCTGCCTAACTATTATTTACAATTCCTGTTTTATAATGTGCCACACATACGTTAAGAGCATTTTATTTATTATTATCATTTGTTGATATCATTTATTCCTCTCTGTAAACAGTTCATGTGAATAAAACATTTTTCGCAACCAAAATCGCCTGCGTAAACAAGTTTTAAATTTTTGAATAAATTTCGGTGTTCATTCTCCTAGCTATTTGTATTACTTCTTAAAGATCTCCTTATAAACTTGCTCCAGGCGAATTTTCGTTTACTTGTATTTTGTACCTTAACAGGTGCATTAATCTTCCAAGAAAATCCGATTTCACAACAACGGCCGATTTAATAGCCCGTACAGCTAGTATTTATTACACTAAACCAATTAACCTTGATATTCTACGAGCTATTTTCAAGTGCAGTGTCTGCAAGTTTAATTTATTTTCTTAAGATATTCTAAATTCAGAGCCACACAAGTTTACTTTCAGCTATTCTTTATTTAATAGAGCATGGGCGTTAACATATGAAGGTGACATTAAAAGTGGAAGGTAAAGTGAGATATATTTATCCTGTTGGAGACAGCAAAGGGGGCATCCTAGTGTGGATTTAACTATTTCAGGGCGCTAGAAAAGAATTTACGGAATCTTCTCTTGACCTTAAGTGTGATTAATTTTTTCCAGAAAGGCCAACTAAGAATTGTAAGGAATATGTCAAAATTTAATAGCATAGTGTTATCTTTGTTTCTATAAGAATTCAAGAATATCTGTATGGCATTATTTAATGTTCTAAATAAATAAAAGTGGATGTATCTTTTAATGTAATATTTATATAGAAACTATACAAATAATACACCTATGAAGAAAATATAATCACATATTATAAAAATAAGTTTAATAATATTTAATATGAAACTGCAAAAGCATTTAAAATCTTTATGATATAGCTTACAATTCCTAATTTTTATTGTAGAGTATTTTACTTAAGTAAATTTTTAAAACGTTACCGAATAATGTTCATTACTTTAAACAATGAAACGTTATGGAAATTAAGTTGCATAGAGAGAATATTTCTTACGTTTTTCTAAAGAAAATGCAGAAATGAATTGATAACTTATGCTTATTAACTTTTTTAATTGATGATCTGGTTTATTTTATTATTTTTGAAAGCTTTGTTTCTTCTTATTTTATTTTATTTATCATTTTCATCCAGAAAATAAAGTTTCCTTTGAGAATAACAGCTTGAATTTTATCTTCTTTTATACTTTCGGTTACTATCTATTCAACATAATGACTTTATTACTTTAGCTTCCTTATTAACATAGCTAAGTATATTAACATAACTAAAAACATAACTTCCTTATTAACATAACTAAAAATAAGAATAATAACAATAATTGGATGAAGTGGAAAATTGCATTTCAAAAGTAGAAGAAACAAAATACGTTTGTCTTAAAATTATAAATCCTTAAAAGGCGCCGTAATAGGATAGATAACAAACCATAAAAGAATATTATTAGAATTTCTTCCTCAACTGTGGTTTCAGTGTATATCTGATACAGTTGTATTCCAAACGAATTACTGTAAATATTTGAAAGGCTGGTGTTTTAAAATATTGAGAGAAAGTAGTGGTCTTTTAGACTAAAGTACATATGTGAGTTCAAACCTACAACTTTCTATAATTATATCTATGTGTGTGCATGTATGTATAATATATTAAATACATATATATATATATATATATATATATATATATATATTATCTATACATATATGTAATAATTCACCAGTTAAATTTACTCTCAAAGGATTTTGTAAAATTTATAATGCTCTTGAACTCACCGAAACTTAGCGTGACAATTAATTTTTTGTTTGCCTGCCAAACAGGAAATATCCTGTTATAACCACAACTTTATCTCCTAAAAATCTCCAACGTCGCATCTTTCAAAATGAAATGATAAAATTATAATTATTGCGACAAATCACTTGAGTCATAAATGGAAATGATATGATTCTAAAAGCTCCCTGTTGAGAAAATTTTAAAATCTAAGCTCTCTGGAAAGAAATAAGAAAGCTTTTGTGTATTGTTCTAAATGTTCCAGTGTGTATGTCCGTTTAAGTTTGCATTTTTCATTTTGTATGTGAAAAATAAAATGTGTTTTTAAAGTATCACACACACACACACACAAGAAGCTTCCTCATTACCCTTCAGCGTATGCAACAAGTTAAAAGATTCTCCCAGTAAAAGTTTTAACTCTCGCGTAAAAAATTGTTTCATATATATATATATATATATATATATATATATATATATATATATATATATATATATATATATATATATATATATATAAGGATAATTAAATTAGATTAAAAATTATAAATTCCCTATCTAGCACTTGACTCATCTGTCTCAGTCCCCAGTATCAAACTAATCACCTATTTACTTCTTCGGAACATATGGCCTAGCCAATAAACATGTCTAATTCTAGATCGTTAGATTTAATAGTCAACATATGTCAGCATTAACTTGCAAACATCATCTTCAAAGCCGCGATACTTACCAGATGTTTTTCACGTGTTATTCACGTGAAACGCCCACCATGGCGTGTTTTTTACTCCCTGCTCTTAGCGTCAGAACTGATGTTGACACGATGGAATAAAGATCTCTTTTTTTTAAACTTTAATCTGATTCTGTCTTTAAAATCATGACATATATATATATATAGCAAAAAAGGAAATGAAGCCCCAGGAAAAAGAATGAAGTTGTCATCTTCATCCTAAAGTTCTAACGCGGTAGTAAGGAGTTCTATTTATTATTCGATTATTTTTAAAGTTTAACTTTATATACCTGAAATATATATATATATATATATATATATATATATATACAATATAAACATATACAATACATATATGTACATATATATATATATATATATATATATATAGATATATATACAGTCAGATCTCTATATAACGAAGTCACTAAATCCAGGAGAAAAATTCGTTATATAGAGGGGCTCATCTTTTAATATACTTTATAAACCACATAAAACAAATTTTAAATTCATAAACACTATGTATTAAAAAAAGTAATTTTCACACCTTTTTTAAAATTAATGTGTGTGTTTATTTTATATATCTTACCGATCAAAAAAAGAAAGAAAGAAAGACTACAAGAGTTAAATTAGAAAAAAAGAATGTCGAATGTCTTTATTTTCAATATTAAGAAAATAATTTTATATTAAAATTATTGAATTTGAAGGACATGGTCTAATTTATAAAGCATACAATTAATATTAAACATACATTATTTTATAACTATAACTTGGGGACACGGAACATTTCCACTGAGTGTGGCACGGGATATCGAAGACGTTTCTAGTGAACTGGATAATGGGGGTTAAAATTTGCACTTCTTGGATGAAGCGTCTAGAACTGTATTGCCCTCGACGAGTTAGTATCTGATAAAATCTGTTCAAGATTTATGACCACCATAAAATGTGTTAAAGAGAGAATAACTTTAAATGTTCAGAAATACTTTAAAAATAGGGAGAAAAAAATTGAATCACAAAAAGAAGTTCGTTATATAGAAAACGCTCTTCGCTATAGAGAGGCTATTTTATGAAGAAAATTGTGAAGTTTTCTAGGTTCCAGGAAAAAGTTCGCAATATAGAGGTTCGTTCGACAGTATATATATATATATGTGTGTGTGTGCTGTTAATATTATCTACTATAGAGAGATGAATCATTCATTATCACTAGAACTGAAGTGTACAAAAACAGAAATTGTGTAATAATTCCTATTAATTTCTCTAAGCAACTTCTTAATTTGTAATAGTCCTGATCTTCAGGACTCACGCGTAAATAATTAATATCGAACTTTATCTTCCCACCAATAAAAATACCCTTCCACGGAGATCATATGAGTTGAACTTCCTTTTGCCACTTCTTATAAAAACCGAGATTCTGGAAAATCTTTCTCTTAGTCTTTTTCACGTGTAACTAGCTGTTGTCTGTTTTGGGCCTCTTGTCTGCTTTCTGTTATGTCTGAACGCTGTGTGTTTAACCTACAATAAACCAGATTACCCCCTTCCAGTAGATTGCCTCATCAATAACATCAATGCAACAAAGGAACATCAACCATCACAAATATGATCTAATTAAAGTATACCTTGCACTCGACAAATTATGATATATATATATAGCATGGCTTGTAGTTCTAAGTTGACCTGTTTGTGATTGATAGAAATAATGAAAATTGCAGCCTTTTACTGTATGACAGTTTATTTCATATTTCGTACTGTACCCTAAACCATAATTAGAGAGGAATCTTTTTCCAGCTGCGATCGTGAATGAGTGTCGTTCATCCACGTGGTTGGAGTTAGTCAGCCAAAGTCGAAGTCAAAATAGTTATGCGGGAGGCGAGTTGAGTTGTACTTACAAGAAGTTTACCCAACTGACACATAAAGGGATGGGTATTCATCACACTCACATACACACACACACACATATATATATATATATATATATATTGTGAACTAAAACTTACATAAGAATATATATACATACAAAGTCTAATCATAATAAAATCCTATTCAAATTTATTTTAACACAACTTTTACTTCGTTTCATGAATAAGGCTGTTTTCACCATATGTACGAGAGCTTGAACTTAACGCGGAGCACATTTTTGGACAGAAAAAATGCCTCAATTTTTATATAAATTTGGGACAATGTATAACTCCTGCGTTTTTTTTAATAATATAGTGTTTGAAAATTTTCAAAATATTTCATAAATAATTAGTTTTTCATTTAAAAATGTAAAGAGATAGCTCATTTGACATTACGGTACAGAAGAAAAAGGCGAAACACATTTTATGAAAGAAAAACATGTGTCAACTAGAATAGAAATGAGTAATATGACGGAACAAGAGATTCTCTATAATATAGTGAAGTCAGAGAATAATATTAATGTTTGTGTGTGTGTGTGAATACTTTTATAAATGAACAAATATTCCGCATTTAGGTCCTATTCTTTAGCATTAGCCGAGGACAGCCTTAATTATTAACTCTTTTAAATACAATATTTAATAATTCTCGATACAAGACCCAGAGTGATTTGAAAATAAGTCTGCAGTATTTTCTTCCGAAAGTAGTGAGTAAGAGTATCGATTCACCAATTGTTTTGATTTGAGATGTAACGATATTTCTTCAAATGCTAACGTGTAAAGTAGGGTGGGCAGATTTTTTTTCAATCGCCATACTCTAGAAAAGTTGCATTTTCCCTTTCTAATTAAAATGCAAGAAAAGTTTCAAATCATGGATTATTTTCCCCTCGCACATCTCACTTAAATATTTGTGAAAAATTTGCTATTTCTCTTGTCAATTTTTCATAATTATTTAACTTACAATTATTATTGTTCAAAATTGGAAGCTTGGCATATGAGAAGTGAAAAATAAAATTAAAACCTGCAAATTCAGGATGCGTGTTGTTCAAGCAAAAGGATCGAAAAACATTTTTTTGTTTTGCAAAATTATCAATATTTCATAATTTTATTCGAATTAATTTTTCACTTTTAATAAGCACAGCTAAATATATAATAAACGTATTTTACATTTCGAGTCGTTTAAAAACTAGGTAAATTTTTTTTCCAAACCTAAGAAATTTATAAAATAATATATTTTTATTCAAAAGAAAATGCGTCTATCAGATTTTTGAGAAAATTTTTATAATAACGATCTCGGTAAAAAAAGTTGTCATTGTGCGTCCATTGCTTAACTCCACGGGCTTTTTTAAATTCTTTAAGTATGACACATCATTCCATTGCTTAGGTGTGATGGGAATCTTTGGAAATATGTATCTGAATCAGATTTATTACTCAATAATCTTGAAGGACATATGACGAGATAGCAGCTGTTGTTCAATCAGAGACCCCAAACGTTCACAGTAATACAAATTTGAAAACAACAATAAAATATTCCTATTTTTTAAATAGATATTTTTCGAGCTTTTTGTACGAACAACAAATATTTTGAATTTGCAAGTTTAATTTCGTTTCTCTCTCTCTCACTCCTCCTTTCTTAAATCTCACATTTAAGTAGAACAATACTATTCCGACATTGATAAGTTAAATAATTATAAGAAAATTGACAAAAATAGCAAAAATTCTCAATTTTTTAAGACTTTAAGGTATCCGACTGCGTTCGGAACCATGATTTTAAAAAAGCGCATACATGAATAATTTTCATGATATTTAGTGTCACTCAGATTAGAATACATGTATAAAATTGTTTTAAGGACATTTTGACAAAAAGAATTTATTTAAATATAATATTTTGGCAAAAAAATAACTTAGAATAATCTTTTTTTCCAAATGCTCTTCTTTTGTGAAAAATGGTTCTATTAAAACAATATTTTGCCTGTGTATAGCTCAGACCTCTCTACAGAGGCTCAACTAGAATTTTTGAAAAATTCACATTATTTTCAGAGTTACCACCAATTGAAATAATTATTGGCGTTTTTTTTCTTAAAATTGCTCCCCTCTATTGTCGTAAAATATGAATAAACCCACCTCTAAGTTACATATTTAAAAAATTCTAGTTAAACCTCTGTAGAGAGGTCCGAGCTATATACAGACAAAATATTATTATAATAGAAGTATTTTTCACAAAAGGAGAACAATTGGAAAAAAGATTATTCTAAGTTAATTTTTTGCCGAAATATTATATTTAAATAAATTTTTTGTCAAAATGCCATGCATATATTCTAATCTAAGTGACACTAAATATCCTGAAAATTATCCATTTATGAGCTTTTGCAAAATCACGGTTCCAAACGTAGTCGGATACCTTAAGTGCAATGCGTGAGCGTAAGATATTTCTTTATTTGAAAATTTTAATTTTCCTTTCTGTACTTAGCCAAACGAAAATAAGCTTTTTCAGGATATAGCGATTGAAAAATCTAAAAAGAATTATATTTTTGACCTACCCTTATGTGTGTGTGTGTGAAGCTTTTTAAACTTTGTTAGACATAATTCAAAATTTTTCGAAAGAGTGGCGTACCATCTCAGATATCATTTTCAACATTTGGTACAATAAGATCAAATTTTTCATTTGTAATATTATTGTTTAAGCAGTCCCATAATCTACTTATTTTGTTAAAGAAATGTAATAAAATCAAGTATACAAATATTTTGCTGGACAAAGTTCCAGATATCAAAATAAAAATAATTGTTTCATAGTATTCATATATTTGTTTGTCTTAATTTTTTTTCACATGTTTCATTAGCAAATTAGATATTGCTCAAGCATTTAATCAAGATTTTAAAATGTCTTTCTGAGTCTTAAAAGTACAAAAAAGGAAATGTGAGCTTATGAAAGAATAAATTAGTTTTTACAATATAAGCTAGTAGAAGAATTTATATAAACCAATTATTGCTTCTTTTAACTTATTTTAGAAAGAAAATATTTGATACAAAAAATTTGATTTAAAATAGTGAGGGAGAGTGTTTTCTCTTCTTTTTCTCTTTTCAACTAATTACAATTCGATAGTTACATTTCATCCAGTTTACTTAAAAACATTGAACGCCAATGAAAAAAAACAATGATTAATACATGACAATGTCAGAAATGTTGACTGGTAGTAGTTCACAATATAGAGATACTTCCAATCCGTAATATGGAACAATATAACTTGGAACGTTGCTCACAATAAATTTGATATACTTTTAAAAAGAAAAGTAAAAACTTGCTTATTCTTTACTATAACAAAATTCAAGATTTAAGTATTTCATTTATATGCATTTTCTCAATTTATTTTAGTAAATAATATGATGTGAGTGAATTTAAATTAAACAAGAAATGCAGCATCTTGGAAAAACTTAAAAGTATGCAGTGATTTTTAGATACGTATGTATAAAATATATCGGCAGATTCCAGTGAATGGTTTTACAAAATCATTTTTTTTATATCTAATGGCATTCTCAGAACCAATGCATCTTTAATCACTAATCAGTTCCTTCTAAGGAAATGATAATGTAGTATCTTTTTATTACAAAACACATAACACATACGTTTTCAAGATACATTCAAAGGCATTACTTTTTTAACAATACAATCAAAAAATCTTCGTATCAGAAAATTTTTCGAACGGATTTGCTTATACGATTTGAATTTAGAGACAAAACCTTTCGAAACGCATCATAAATTATTTCAATTTGAATCCAGTATTTTATAAGAGGAAAAAAATATTCGTTTAATTACAGAATTAAATCATGGAACAAAGAGCTTTAAAAAATTACTTAATTAAAACAAATATTCTTTTCAACTGGAGACCCAAAGCAATACAAACTCTCTGGGTTGAAGAAAAAATTAAAACGTCCAGTCATTCATCATAAGAACCATTTGTTTAATTTACCGTTAACAATGCAGTTCTGAGTCTTCTAATTAGTTTAATACTCCTCGCCTGTACGAAACTGGGCGCGCGGAAAAATTCGCTGCTTTATTATGCAAATTTTAAGTAGAAGGAAGACAGCAGCAAAATAACTAGGTGGCAAAATTTGTGCTTCTAACAGTTCCCACAATTTGCCCTGGAAGAAACATGATTATTAAAAAAAAACATGCCGCATAAAGTATTTCCAAACTGTTAACTATTTGTTTTGACAAATTCCTTCGGTTTTTTACTAAGATTAACGTAGAATATTTTGCAGCAGTGTGGGCAAGTAAGCGAGTTTCAGTCATCTAAGGGTGGAAAGTTTTAAAAATAATTGTTTCGAGAAAATCAAATATCAAGACATAAAACTCGTCAAAAAGGACAAAAGACATCTCTGTTTTTCTTTTATATCACAATCTTTTTCTAATTCCACCTTTTTTAGAAGGTGCACAAACTTTTTTAAAAATTCGGATTTTCTCAGGACGAAGGAATTTACTAAGGATATATTAACACATATCAACTTTAAATGAAACTACTCAAAAGAACTGTATTTCTCACATGCCTTATTTCCTCCAAATAGAGATAACTCAGATTCCTTTAGGATCCTACAAAATTACGTTTTACATAAAATTGTATCATTCATAAAAAAATTTCTTAAAGAAAATTTTTTGGCAGAATGTTAAAAGCAAAATTATAAATGTACATGTATGTGCGCGAGTATATGCTCTAAATTTATATACCCGAATAAAGAACTATCTTGAAAATATAGCTAAAAATGGGAAATATCCAAAAAATACAGGGGGTCATTTCGAAAAAAAATATTTCTTCGTACATAAAATCTTGCTTTACTATTTTTAAATGGTGTTCTTTACCTCACAAATTCAGATTATTCGTTCATAAATTAATTAATTAAGTTCCTAACATAAACATTACAGTTTTATTTCATGAGTTAAAAGCAAAAAAATCAATTTTTAAAAAGTTTGAAAAAAAATCAACTGTGGTTATGCATCTTAAGCTGATAAAAAATTATGACTTGTATGTTAAATCGAATAACATTTAGAAGTATTTAATGTAGAACAAGGAAAAAAAGTAAAATTTATAATAAAATTGAAGTAACAATGTACTTCGTGGTTTTAAACATATTAAACTATCGTTAAAAATAGATTAGATCTCTAATTATTCAGTTTTGTGCTAGTGTTAAAAAACTCTATTTACTTTTAGATTAAGCATATGTATATAATTTATTTGTATTTATTTATGGGAAAAATGCATTCGATTTTAAATGAAAACTAACTGTTGGCATCTAAGAATAATTTTTAGGTATCCGACTACGTTCGGAACCAAGATTTTGATATATGTATTTTGGAAATATGTATTTGAATCACATTTATTACTCAATAATCTTGAAGGACATATGACGAGATAGCAGCTGTTGTTCGATCAGAGATCCCAAATGTTCACAGTAATACAAATTTGAAAACAACAATAAAATATTCATATTTTTTTAAATAGTATTTTTCGAGCTTTTTGTACGAACAACAAATATTTTCAGTTTGCAAGTTTAATTTCGTTTCCCGCTCCTCTTATCTTAAATCTCTCATTTAAGTAGAAAAATACTATTACGACATTGATAAGTTAAATAATTATAAGAAAATTGACAAAAATAGCAAAAATTCTCAATTTTGTAAGACTTTAAGGTATCCGACTACGTTCGGAACCGTGATTTTAAAAAAAGCGCATACATGAATAATTTTCATGATATTTAGTGTCACTCAGATTAGAATACATGTATAAAATTGTTTTAAGGACATTTTGACAAAAAGAATTTATTTAAATATAATATTTTGGCAAAAAAGTAACTTAGAATAATCTTTTTTCCAAATGCTCTTCTTTTGTGAAAATTGCTTCTATTATAATATTTTGCCTGTATATAGCTCAGACCTCTCTACAGAGGCTCAAATAGAATTTTTGAAAAATATAACTTAGAAGTGGTTTTATTCATGTTTTACGACAACAGAGGGGAGCAATTTTAAGAAAAAAATGCCAGTAATTATTTCAATTTCAAATGGTAATTCTTAAAATAATGCGAATTTTTCAAAAATTCTAGTTGAGCCTCTGTAGAGAGGTCTCAGGCAAAGTATTATTATAATCGAACCATTTTTCACTAAAGGAGAACATTTGGAAAAAAGATTATTCTAAGTTAATTTTTTGCCAAAATATTATATTTAAATATATTTTTTTTTGTCAAAATGCCCTTAAAACAATTTTATGCATGTATTTTAATCTGAGTAACACTAAATATCATGAAAACTATCCATTTATGCGCTTTTTTTAAAATCACGGTACCGAACGTAGTCGGATACCTTAAAGAATCAAAGAAATGTGTCAATTTCACATAGCATAAATAAATTTAACATGTTAATCTGCATTTCCTTTATTGAGGAAAGAAAGAAAAAACGAGTTTCATAAAATTTAATCAGCTTCATAGTTAGCAAAAAACTAAATGTGGCAAAAGCACTAAAATAAAACATTGAAAGTTTTAAATTTTGTAAACATATAAAAGATTTATAGATTTAGGTTGTTTTCAATAGGAATAAATTCGTTGCTACTAAAATTATAAAGCTTTTTTTGTATTAAATCCTCAGTTATTTCGAAAAATTTGGTTATTACTTTTAACTTACAGTTGTGTTTAATTTAGGCTCATATTTTATAACATATAAGCTCGTTGTAACTTTTTAATTTGTAATATTTACGGTAAAAGGAGAATCAGACACTCTCAAATAGTAGTTTAAGTTATTTCAAACAAGTTCAATGCACACAAAAATATTGTGATCTAATGTGTACACTTACTATAATAATTTTAAAATACTGCGTTATAATTACTCAACGTATATTTTTGCCTTCAAGATTGCATTAGCTATCTCATTATATCAGTATATTCTTGGAATTTTAGTAGACAAAATTTCTTTTAACTCAAAAATTCAAATTGGCATATCTTTAAATTTTGTGGAGAATATGAATATTCTGATTATTTGCTATTAGGTGAGCATAAATGTTATAAAAAGCTTAATGTAGCTCGTGAAATAAAAGTAGTTGAGAAAAGCTAAATACATACATTATTCATACGGAATTACACTTTTGCTCAGTTCTGGGGAAAATAACACTTCAGACTAAATAACTATTACTAACATACAGTTTCTAAAATGCCATTAAAGCAAAAAACAATTTTTATCTGTAGATTACATATCTTATTCTGTGGAGTTCCCAAACATAAAATTAAACATACGTCATTAAATTATTAAAAAAGACAGAATAAAATGTGTGAACAATATAATTTTAGCACATATCCTGTATTATTTACCTAGTAATAATATATTTGTGTCAAAATGTGACAGTTGAAAGCACACACCCAATACAGAGTTGTTCGCTGCGAGTAATTTTTGTTTTGTCTCGTGCATCGTAATGTAGATAAAATGCACATTCTTACACGCAGTGCTGGTTGAGTGAATGCACACTTTGCATATTGTCAAAAATTTGGGAGAGAGGTAGACTTACAGTTCTTTATTTTTATCAAGACTGAGATATTTATATAATATTTAAACTACCGTAAATTCCTGTGTATAACGCGCACGTTTAACACAAAAAAATTGATCAAAATTTACGGGTGCGCATTATACGCCTGGAATAAAAATGAGAGCTTTAAAAATATATAAAAAAAAAGATTGGCATATAAAAAATAGACCTCTAATATCGAAATATTGTTTATTTAAAAGAAATAGTATTCCTTATGAATTTAAGATTTTGCAATTCTAGAGATGTACTATTTTTTTCTAAAATTTGGAATTATACCTCGAATAAATAACTTAAAAACATAAGAGCATAGCGCACTTACATTTAAGGGTTCTTTGTAAAAAGAGGAACGCATTATACGGAGAATATATCTAAAAATCAAAAGCTATACAGCTTGAAGGCGTAGGTGCGCATTATACGCCGATTTTAAGGAATTATTAAAATAACTACAGAGCTTTAAGTTCAAATTCAAAAACCTTACGGAAATAAATATTTTTTAATGAAGAATAAAAGCGAAAGCATATTTATTCAAATATCTGTAAAAAAAATGTGGTCAATACTTTGAGGTGAATCGTTTTTCTTTTTCTTTTAACAGCTTTTTGAGCTTGTTTAGCAAAGGAATTTTTCACTTTCAAAAGAAATGTAGTCTCATTCTTTACGGAAGAGTTTCATGCTTCCTTAATTTATTGTTAAGATCTTTTCCTAAATGCTCGATAACATTTAAATCAGGAAATTGATCAAGATGTTTGAGAGTATGGAGGGAATCATAAAGTGACCACAGAAGGAGATTGCGTGCTGTATGCTTGGGGTAATTGTCCTTATGTAAGAGAAAGTTTCAGATAGATGAAGCTTACAGGCATTTTGTTGAAGATTATATCTAAGAGTATTCAAGTATACACATGATTGTCCTTTGTGCAATTATTAAACTCGTTTGTCGACACATACACCTGACCCCGAACCATCACACACACACTTTTACTCCCAAGTTTTACTAACGTCTGAACGTTCTTTTCTCGTAGCCTAGTTTCGGGTTACATCCTAATTAAATTCCTTTGATTGTAATGAAGTAAGTTGAAAAACACTTCATTTGATAAAAATACACTATTTTTATTCAAATGTTCCCTAGAAAAAGTAAGGTGTTTTTTTTATTAGTGATTTGACAGTAATATCATAAGCTTTTGTATACAATTCAGAAACGTTTTACATTATTTTTCTCACTATAAAAAAGCCTTCTATGGCAACACTCCATTTAGGTTATTTTTTTCCCTTTTGCATACAATATATATATATATACATGAGTGTATATATACATATATATATATACTCATGTCCATAAATTAAGGATAATGAAGTTCAGGCAAAGAAAGAGACAGAAGCAAAACAAATTTGACTTATTTGTAAAGCCTATTTATTAAACAAAAGGTAAAGAGCAAAAAAGATGCTATATGTTTGACATAATTAATAAAAATTGCGATTTTTACTCCCTGGAGCAAATTTCGAAAAGAACCTATTTACAAAAAGCAGTATAACATGGTTAGTATGGTGGTTAATACGGAGTATGTCTCCCGGACGATGCAATACAGGCCTTGCAACGATAAGGCATGCTGAGTATCAAATTATCAATCTGATCTTAGGAAATATTACACCACTCATCAAGCAATGCCCTTCAAAGTTCTGGTAGATATGTGAAAGGGATTTACGGGCTGCAATTCGGCGGCCAAGCATATTCCACACATGCTATATTGGATTCAAGTCCGGTGAGTATGCTGGCCAATCCATACGGGTGATATCCTCCGATTGAAGGCATTCATCTACAATGTTTGCACGGTGAGGACGGGCGTTGTCATCCATAAACAGAAATTCAGCATCCATGGCATTCAGCATCCATACCCGAAACAAACGTACATGTTGTTCCAGAATGACATCCCGATAGATGTGGCCTGCCATCGTTACACTCTGATCATGCAGGTCAGTTCTGGAACCAAGAATAATTCCTCCCCAAACGAGCCATCCTGCACCACTGTAACGGTGTCGTTCAACGGTGTTCTCTTGGTGGTAACGGGTACCTGGCGCTCTCCATATTAAAGTCCGACGAGAATCAGACTGCAAACTAAACCTGGACTCGTCGGAAAACATCACACAAGACCTCTGTTGTGGTGTCCACAATGCATGCTCTCTACTCCAGGTTTTAATCGCAGGCTACAGTGAGTTGCGGTAAGTGGAACACATCTGACTGACCTACGAGCATATAGACCAATGTGCCCTAAGCGTCTGTACACGGTCTGCCTTGAAACTGTCGTACCGGTAGCTGAAGACAGCTGACGAGAGAGGTCGGATGCTGTGCTCCTTCTATTTCTTTTGGCAGTAACTGCAAATACCGGTCCTCATTCGGCGCTGTAACTTGGGGGTGACCTGTGCTGTAACATCTACTCACATTACCATCATCTTGGAATCGTTGCCAAAGCCTGGAGATGACACTCAGGGCGATTCCAAGTTCCTTGGATACTTCCAGCTGGGTACGTCCGCATTCCAGTCGTCCAATAATTCTACCACATAAAAAATCATCCAAGTGCTTTCTTTATGCCATAACTTTGGTTTTTGCGCTGAAAGGCTTTTAAAGCGCTTGTGAACAATTTTACTTCTTTGCCACCATTCCTTATATACCCCTCTCTCACACTCTTTCGTCATGGTGACGTACTATCCGCGCCATCTGGTGGTTTCCTGTAATTTGCATATTCTTCTTCAAGACGTGTGTGATAATTCTGCAGGTGAAATTTTTATTTTAGAGTTCAATTTCTGTGTGAATCTGAATTATCCTTAATTTATGTACATGAGGGTATATATTAAATATTTGTAATTATGGTTAAAATCTGCATTGCGTACCACTGGTTTTATTTTACATTTAGTAAAAAGAATGCAGAGCATAAGGGGGATATATATATATCCATCAATACTTTTAAACTAAGATAGTAATATCTAAGCTGAGATCTTAATAGAATAATTTAATTACTCAGCTGGATCATTTTGCTTGAATTTCCCACGGATACAGAGTTAATATAGCTGTCATAGGAAATAAAGTAAGTTCTGCTATGAAAGAAAAACATTAATTTAGTGGAGCCGTGTAACATAGAAATATTTGCTCCTTTTCTACGTTTTAGTAGTTTTAAAACTTCTGTAGTTGACACTTAAGAACATTTTTATATGAAACTATTTGAAATACTAGGTAACTTTTAAGAAGAGAAATGCTAAAATTGATCAAAAATAACTTGTCTATCTAATCCAATAAAACACACACAAAAAATAATAAATAAAAGGAAAATAAAAAATGCTTTCTGTTTCAAGAATAATTTTTTTGTAAAGAAAAAAACATAAGTTTCTGATTTTTTTTCTGAAGTACTTGAGAAGAAACGCTTCTTAAAATGGAAGAAAATATTTCAGAGTATGAACGAAACCTATCCCAGCTAAGGGTATTCGTACATATGCTTCATACGGAATCCAATGTGAATTTCTGTAGTGGTTTCAATAATTATTATCATGCCTTAAGATAAAATATTTTACTTAAAGGCTGATTGCATAACAATTTTTTTTAAATATAGAACTATTTTAAAATAACAGTTATGTTACTCATAGAAAATTGATTAAATTTTGAGAAACTGAGATTTTGGGTGATACATCATATATGTAAATTATAATATAATGTGAAGTCTTGTTGCGCTATCAGGAAAAATCTTATATGTAAAATAACTCAAAAGTGGGATTCAAAATGTATAGCTGTAAGTTGAATTGTAAGGATCTGTATATTAGAAACAATTTTTATTAAGTACTTCGTAATTTTTACAGTCGTATGCAATATATTCGATACATATTTATTTCATTATTATCGAATGTGCATTTTAACCACTGGAAACGAGTTTTTGAGATTAAAAATATGTTAACAATTTTGACTATATAAAAAAATATATAAACTAATTTTTCTCTCACATTTGCCCGTCGGTTTTTATTAATTTTGTAATTTTTCCATAATTGAAATGAACATTGTGAAAAAAGCTAAGCAAAAATTATGAAATGGATAACAATCTTCATTGCATTACAATGTTTAATTATTTTATATAACTGCAACAAATATTAAAATATTAAACAAAATTAAATACGTACCAATGACTTTATTTCATTTAAATGTTTCAATCTTATGTGAAAAACATCAATATATTTTATGAAAAAATAATAAAATTAATAAAAAATTTCGTCATCTTAACAATACAAAAAGCATATAAAAATATTTACATTTTACCGATCCAAATACACCATTCATAACAGTTGGATAAAACAAAACAATCCATTATCAAAATGTTTCAGAGTTGTAAAAGACGATGCAATAAATATTTAGAAAGAACGTGAGAATGGTGCTATTTCTAAGCAAAACATTCATTTTCGAGAATAATTCTTATTAAAAGAGAAGTAGCAAATTTAAATTACTATATATACGTAAATTCCCGAACAAATATTTATTTTGGTTTAAACAATCATATTTTTTAAAAAGATGAAAACCCAATAAATTTACTTTGTTTCATAACTGGTTAGGGTAGAAACATTTCAAAAACCCATTTAGAAATCTGATCAGAATTGTCATAAACGTCATTTTTGTCTGATCCCTTATCCGGCCAGCTGACAGCAATCTCACGACGCTTAAGTTGCTAACTACAGACATGTAACTCGTAGTGCTTTGTTGCATTGTTGTATTCGCTATCAGTGGTTCAGGAAACTTAGAAGATTAAACTAATCTTTAGGATGATTGCAATCTACCTATCAGAAACTACCTGCGAAATCTCTTAGCTCTCTGCAACCGCTGTTCAACTAAAATAGCCACAAATTTTAAGTTTATGGAAGGAGGAAAGGAAGGAATTAAAGGATGGTAATATGAAGGAGTACTTTTGCCTCGTGCATCATCTGACTGGAATGCATTGAATATTGGTTTTCTGATTGAGACACATTCAATTTAAAAGGTTTTTTTTTTCATTTCAATGATTATAAATAATTTTATTACTGATACTTTTTTTCTTACAAGTTTACTGAATTTATTAAATACGTATCTAAGTCAAAATTTACAACAGTTTCATAAAAATATTTTAAGGTATCCAACTGCATTCGGAACCGTGATTTTAAAAAAGCACATTAATGGATAATTTTCATGATTTCTAGTGTCACATAGATTAGAATAAATGTATAAAATTGTTTTAAGGACATTTTGACAAAAAAATTAATTTAAATACAATATTTTGGCAAAAAATTAAACCAGAATAACCTTTTCCAAAAGGTTCTCCTTTTATAAAAAATGATTCTAAAATAATAAAATTTTGCTTATATAAAGTAAAGATTTCTCCAGAGAGTCTGAACTAGGAATTTTGAAAAATTCACATTATTTTCACAATTACTTGCAACTGAAATAATTATCGGCGTTTTTTTCTTAAAATTTCTCCCCTCTGTTGTCGTAAAACATGGAAAAAAACCCATATATATTCCAAAAATTCTAGTTGATCCTCTGTAGAGAGCTCTGAGCTATATACAGGCAAAATATTATTAAAATAGAAGCATTTTTCTTAAAAGGAGAATATTTTGAAAATGGGTCATTCTATGTTCATTTTTTGTCAAAATAGTGTACTTAAATAATTTTTTATTGCAATAATATTCTTAAAACAACTTTATATATTTTCTAATCTAGTGACACTAAATATCATAAACATTATCCATTTATACGCTTTTGAAAAATCACGGTTCCGAACGTAGTCGGATACCTTAAATAAGACCAAAACTTCCTGGCAGAATAATAATGTAAATAACTCTTAAATGTTGTTTTGCGATAGAATAGTTTTTATTTTTAACTTAAAGCATAAAATAATTCAATTTGTGGGATATTTTTTATGAGAAGTAACTTTTATTGCAACGAGTATTCAGTATCACAATAAATTCGGCTGTGATCTATCTTATAAATCTCTTATATATAAATTGGTGTTCAAAAGTTATAAACGAAGCTGTGAAATTAGCATAGTAATGGAAGAAGTATGCAGAACGAGCTGAAATTCTAATAAGAGTCAGTACATTAGGGTGCATATATATGGACCATGGCGTACTGGATGAATGTCGAAAGGGTACAAAACACACTAGCAATTTTCTGAAAAGCATTGCAGGTTTTACAACAGCTAAAACAATGTCAAGTAGCTTCCTCAGTAGGATATATCCAACAGGTAATCTTGCGGATGACACCTAAATGACCTTACCAGAAGTTGAATCAGTGAGAAGATGAAGAATGGTCGAAATATGAGCAAAATGGTTGCGGAGTTTGGGATCACTCACAGCATCCTCCCACGAGTTTGGGGAAGGTTTCAAACTACAGGAACAACTGTCCGAGGGTTCAGTTACAATAATGAACCCGCAACCCTTAAGGGAGGTGACAGGTTCATTATCTTATGGGCGAGAAGGAATAGCCGACAAAAACTGCGGAAGAAATATCGAGATAAGTGCAACAAACTAAAGGATGATTGAAATTGCGTTTTACTTCGACTAAAATGCTACACAATGGTAGTGTATTATGATCAGTGACATTAAGGTATCCGACTACGTTCGGAACCGTGATTTTGCAAAAGCGCATAAATGGATAATTTTCATGATATTTAGTGTCACTTAGATTAGAATATATGCATAAAATTGTTTTTAAGGACATTTTGACAAAAAAATTATTTAAATACAATATTTTGGCAAAAAATTAACTTAGAATAATCTTTTTTTCCAAATGGTCTACTTTTTTTGAAAAATGTTTCTATTATAATAATATTTTGCCTGTATATAGCTCGGACATCTCTGCATGGGCTCAACTCGAATTTTTGAAATATGTAACTTAGAAATAGGGTTTAAATATATTTTACAACAGAGGGGAGTAATTTTAAGAAAAAAAATGCCAATAATTATTTAAATTGGTGGTAACTTTGAAAATAATGTGAATTTTTCAAACATTCTAGTTGAGCCTCTGTAGAGTAGTCTGAGCTATATACAGGCGAAATATTATTATAATAGATCTATTTTTCACTAAAGGAGAACATTTGGAAAAAAGATTATTCTAAGTTAATTTTTTGCCAAAATATTATATTTAAATAAATATTTTTTTTCAAAATGTCCTTAAAACAATTTTATGTATGTATTCTAGTATGAGTGACACTAAATGTCATGGAAATTATCCATTTATGCGCTTTTTTAAAATCACGGTTCTGAACGTAGTCAAATACCTTAAATGCTTAATTATTAGAGATGATGTTTTCCGTGGTACTGTAAGCGCTAGAACTGGACAGATTAGTAATGGGGCCCAGTACTCTTTATGGATGGAAATAGATTTAGCTGAGGAAAGGTTCGTAACACCTACAACATCACTGAAGGAAACATTTTTGTAGATAGTGCAATTTTCGTTCTTGAAAGTTTCATGTTTGGTACCCACACTGATTTTCACTTCTTCCAAAGAGATTGGAGAGCTCAGTTCCTTTTCGTCGAAGACAACACTACTTCTTTTCGTACAGTGGGTATCGAAGAGTTGTTCCAGAGTGAAGGAATACAATACACATAGATTAGCCGGCACTATTTGCAAACCTAAATGTAACATTATATGGGGCTTTTGGGGGAGCATGAATAAATTATGTAAATCCTTCAAAGCAATCAAAAAGGAACATACTCTCTTATAAAAACTGTATTTTTCCTGTTAGCTACCTGTCAATTGCCTTTGCAGTTTTGCTACAAGTTAATTTTCGATAAAATTCCTTTCTATCTTCTGGATATATTTTGGAAAGTTTTATTTACTTTACCGATGTTCTTTCAACTTGGAATTTTATGTATTATTTAGCCATGTTCTCACCCGTCGACTATCATCAGAAAAAAGAACCAAAATTTGTCTATAAGCTCCACATCGGGCAATTCAGTTGTCCAAGTGACTCGCTCCCAAAACTATCATAGTCTTCCACGTCGGTGGATTAGTAACAATGGTAATCTTTGTAGCATGTAGCTTGTATTCAAACCACATTCAGCTAATTGTGGCAAACTTATTATTTCCGGTATTGGTGCATCCGAGACTCCCAGTAAATTTCGCAAAATATCAAGAGTAGTAAACTGTGGCGCATTCCTTTGGACACATTTACCCATAAGTTATGTGTGTGTGTTGTATAACTAACTTCACATAATTTTTCGTGCCACCTACGGCATTTTCTTTATTAGCTAGGTTCGAATATTATACACAGTGAACTCGTATATGTACGTTTCAGTAGTGATACGATGGCTAGACCAAGCAACTATGCATAAATCTATAATTTTACCCCTAATAAAACTGTAAGACTACCAGAATTGCAAAACCAGAACATGATGATAATTTGATATTTAAATAACAGCTTGCTTAGAAATTTAAAAGTGGTTTAGCCAGAATCAATTTGCAAGCTCAGTAAAAATCTCTGGAAACATCACGCAGTTTATCTACGTTTCAATTAGAGCATAATATAAGTTTATAAACTTTCAACTCATTCTTATAAATGCCATTTTTTCCTATGTTTTAAATATTCTGGATTTGCACTTTTTTTTAAATAGTTTACCTAGCACATGATTTATTTGTTTTGCTAAAACTTATAATTAGTAATGATAATATATATATGTATATATATATGTATATATATACATATACATATATATATGTATATATATACATATACATATATATATATATATATGATGTTTCAAGTCAACACCAAACATTTTTTAAATTTTTTTTTATTCAGCGAGCAATCTACAGATCTGTCGCTGAGAGAAAAAGACGCCAAACTGAATTCTAAGTGACTTTACCACTTATTTCCAGATGTGTTAAGCACATCTTCTATAATGAGTCCTATTTGAAAGTTAATGCTGACATATGGGCTATAAAATATAATGATCTGGAATTAGGAGTGTTCTGTTTGGACCATCTGTTCGGAGAAATAATTTGGTGTTTAATTTAATACTTGAAAATGTAATGGAAAAAATCAAAATTAAGTTTTATATAGGGAATTTAATTTTAAATCTAACTTAATTATCCTTATATATAATTAAGCAAGTATTGTAATAACAAACAATGTAAAGCAAAGCAATAAAATTTTGTTTTAAAAAATGAAGTATTATAAATCCAAAATCATAATAAATGTATCCGATTCACAATTTTCTGTAGATGGGAGTGATAAATTAACTTATTTCTCCTTCATTATTCTCTACAATATTCACGTTTATGTTATGCCATGTACAGGGAATAAGATTTCCAAAATTTCTTTCAAAATGAGGTAAAAATCAAAAGTATTATGTTTCCTTTTTAAGAAAAGAAGTGCAGAAAATGCATCGTACTCTACAAATATGCTTAAGACACTTTGATGAAGCTATTGTAACTTAAAACATCCCTTAAATAAATAATAAAATATGACTCTTACTTTTTAGAAATGTTAAAAACTAGGAGTTCTCTGATATGTTGGCGTTGAAGGAATACTTTCGTTCGTTCTTTTCAATTCTGATTGATATTCAATAGTTTGTTGTATTCGCTATTCTGATAAATCATTTCCATGCATTGAAAGAGTCAATAAGGGTAAGGAAATGAAATGGTTTATTGAATCAAATGTAATTGCTTTGAAAATCGTATTTAGTGTTTATACTTGAACCTTATTTCACTGAAAATTGGAAAATTTGAATGAATTCATATATTCATCGAAAGAGGGACAAATAATGGTCATTTTAATTTTCTTCAAATTCTCACAAAGATGTGCTACAATTTTAAGGGGTATTGGCCAGATCAGAAAAACATAATCAGTAAATAATGTAATATTAGTTAAAAGAAATTGGCATTTTATTTTTTATATAAGAAAATAAAGGATTTTGTATTGTGAACGAAAACTTTGATGGAAGATATGCATCATCTCCTAAATAACATTTTATAAGCCTCAAGTTATTGTAAAATTATTAAATTATAAAATTTTAATTAATGTCCAGTTTCTTGACACAATAAATGTATATTTTCATCATATGTATCAAGTGGTAAAACTAATTATATTTATTATATTAAAAGAAAGGCGTTTAACAATAAATTTGAATGATATTATTGAATTATGAAGCTAATTCTAATTTAATAACAATATTCTGCAACAATGCCCTATTAATAATCAGATTTTTTCAATACGTATATTCGGGGTTTTGTTTTTCAAAGATGACAAAAAAATACCCTGTTTATTAAAAAACGAAAAATTCAGAACTTCTTTGATATCTTATGTTTTAATTCTTCTTGATATGGGCTCTATGCGATTTTATTTGATCATTCGTAATACCATGTTTAATGAATAGTACTTTCCAATAGTGTAAGATTATATATCGGATCTAGATAGATGTCTCATTCACATACATGTTACTAATACTACTATACCCTATACCAGTGTTTCCCAACGTGGGGCCCACGTCCCACAGGGGGGCGCGGGCGTTCCGCAGGGGGCAATTCGAAAATGGATACGACACAACACTAATCCTTCCGCTCCGGTCCATTTAAATGCAATGCTAGATATCGGTGCCGAAATTATAAAAAAAGCAAATTCTTAAATAGTTATTAGGCATAATTTCGTTTGACGAGACCAAAATATCAACTGGGTGATTGGCTTCGTCCGGGGTTCCCCACGGAGTGTGCCGTCTGCCGGGAGGGGGATATAGGCCCGGTCAGTCAAGAAATTTGCTAAACAGCGCAGTTGTTTGCAAGAAAGCTATTACTACCGTTTCCATCTTCATTTTTGTCTGAATGTGGATTTAGTGCTGTAAATGATTTACAGATAAAAAAAAAGAAATCGGCTGGATATAACACAACGTGGATATTTGAGACTTAAGCTAACCAAATTGGAACCCAATATAAAATCTTTCTGCAACAAGCATCAAGCGCAAGGATCTCACTAAATTAAAATGACAAATTAATATGAAAAAATCATTATTAAAATTATTTTGAATTTTATAATTTCTTTTTTTCTTTATATATTTTGAAATTTTACTTACTATGTTTTGTTAACAATGTGATAGTGATTTATTCCTAGAATCCATCATTTATGTTTCTTAAGTGAACAAATCAATTTTTTAATATTAAATATTATGTATGTTACATGGGGGGCATACAAACTTTAGAAATGTTAAAGTGGGGCATGGCACAATAAAGGTTGGGAAATACTACCCTATACGGAACACACTTAGCTCCCAAGGTGAGTAAGAATTATAATTCTTAAAGAAAAAAATATAATTACAAAAAATTAATCTTATAACTTAAAATTTCCTATCTGATACCAAATATCTCTTAATGTTTAAGCCAAGGAAACGAATTATGAGGAGGAAAAACTACTAATCTATTGTTGTTGCTAAGATATGATGCACCAGTTTAAAGAGGACACTATCAAAAAATCACACACTCACATTACTTATTTTCAAAACTAAATAAATGATTCCAATCATAAAGCTATTAATGCACAGTTACACAGGAAAATCCAGGGTAAAATTCTGAATAAAGTTGAATAGATATTTGTTTGAAAGTATAAGAGATAGACAATGCCCAAAATAACTAATCATTATCAAGCAATTTCTTTTCAATAGCGTGCAATAAAAAAGTTAATACAATGCAAACTTTAGTTTACAGTAGAATATCATTACATACTTAAAATTCCAACATTATAAAATATGTGATTATTTATAATGCTAATAGAGACCTTTTATTTACTAAGCCAGTTATATATATATATATATATATTAAAACAGAGAAAACTCTTACTTTGTATCTCGTAGTATAATATTTTAACACATATTTAAACCACCATACTTTGCATCACTGGAAATTTGTATAAATATCTCTCAACTGTCTTGTGTTAATAATATAATTAGCTCTCACTGATAGTTAGTGTCATACACTTTAATTAAATCTTCATAGATATTTTAATTGTGTTATTCACGTAAAAGTGATTGAGTATTGGTCGGTGAGATTGAAGCAAAACTTCTCTTAATGGATATGCTGGATCCCAACGGAAAACATTAAAATGCCATTTTGGGGAAGTGCACGACATGGTCAAGAGAAATGAAGCGGTGCCCCATAATGAACGCACGTGTAAGAAGACATAAATTGAGGGTGGGGGGCTTTCGAGGATGAATCTTAAGGGATGAATCTCTTTAGCTAAGTGTCATTGACCTGTGTTGAGTAGGTCGTTGTGTTGCAGAGATTAGTTCCTTAATGATGATGTTAGTAAATCTGATGTTTGCCTACTGAGGTCATGTTGGGAGTTTAGAAAGGTGTTCAATAACTTGTCTTTATTGAGTTGAACTTTGTACAAAGGTAATGGGCTTAAATGTTCTCACACTTAAGTTAAGGAATCCGACTACGTTCGGAACCGTGATTTTGCAAAAGCGTATAAATGGATAAGATTTATGATATTTAGTGCCACTTAGATTCGAAAATGTATATAAAATTGTTTCAAGAATAGTATTACAAAAAAAAATATTTAAATACAATATTTAGACAAAAAACGAACATAGAATGGCCCATTTTCAAAATATTCTCCTTTTGTGAAAAAGCTTCTATTATAATAATATTTTGCCTGTACATAGCTCAGACCTCTCTACAGATGCTCAACTAGAATTTTTGAAATATATAACTTAAAAGTGGGTTTATCCATGTTTTACGACAACAGAGGGGGTAAATTTTAAGGAAAAACGCCGATAATTACTTCAAATGGTAGTAACTCTGAAAATAAAGTGAATTTTTCAAAAGTCATAGTTGAGCCTCTGTACAGAGGTCTGAGATATATACAGGCAAAATATTATTATAATAGAAGCAATTTTCACAAAAGGAGAACATTTTGAAAAAAAGGTTATTCTAAGTTATTATTTTGCCGAAATATTGTATTTATATAATTTTTTTTGTCAAAGTGTCCTTAAAACAATTTTATATATGTATTCTAATCCGACACTACATATCATGAAAAGTTTCCGTTTATGTGCCTTTTTAAAATCACGGTTCTGAAGATCATAGAAAATATAAAATGCTGTCGTTATTAGTTTTTTTATACCTGATTTCAAAACCAAAGTTGTTATATTTTTAAAAATTACAAAATAAAAAAGGTATTAAAATATAATTGAGAAATTATATTCCTAGGTCATTCGTATGATAAATGATTCACTAATTTAATAGTTAAACAAAGAGTTATAAGAGCTCAAAAGGTTAAAAATTTTTTTGTACAAGCCGAAAGGCAGGTTTTGGGGCCATAGTCTTTGCATCTGCGCAGTTTCTTTATAGGCATTTTGCTCTATTATCTTGAAGGCATTTTTAATGTAATTTCCTGTTGATAAATTAATAGCATTACCTATTTACTGCAGCTGTCAAATATCATGTTCAAGAAATTGAACTGTCACAGAAATTTTAGCAAAGTCAAACACGTGTGCGGTGGTTCGAGACAAGATATGAAGATGAAGATCATAGAAAAATATAAAATAGCGGCTCCTCAAGCCAACTTCGGTCAGTCGTATATTGGTTTTTGATACTGATGTCTTTCGTTGAAATGCTAGCGACGTTGTTGGTGGCGAAGTGGCCACTCTTTTTTGATTGCACGATTGTTATATTTGTGTTTTTAAAAATTCCAGTTTTTCCAAAATACGTCTATTCGAAACCTGGTTCTCTGAGGTATTAAAATCATTGCCAATAGAGGCATCCTAAGTCTCAATATCGATAGTCATCAGTCTTTGTAATATAATGCGCAACTTATGAAGCACACTTAGCCTTGTCTCAGATTTCATCCTTTGTCATTCTGTCTCTCTTCTGTCCCTGTATATATATATATATATATATATATATATATATATATATAAACAGAGAGAGAGAGAAATAAATAAGCATAAAATATGTTAATGCTGAATTATTATATTCAGGATAAATGTTTTACTAACTCTAAAAATTTGATGGTTTCTCAGCTTGGTAAGAATGTAACACCAGAACTTAAAAAAATTGTTATTTATCAAGGCAAAAATTATAGAGTTTACAAAAAAAAAGAAAGAATTCACAATTTAATGTGAAATGAAATTTCATCTAACAATCATTTTACAGCAAAGATTCTGTATATAAAAAACATGCGATGCTAATTCCTGTGATAATTCTTTAAGTTGCAGTGAATTTTAGATTATACAATAATTTATTGTTAAGTTATAGGAAAACAAATGGAATTAAATAGTACGCTGATAAAACAAAATCATGAAAAGCAGCTAATGAAAATATAAAAACGAATTACATTAACATTTCCTTATAGTTTCATAAATGCATGCGTAATTAAATAAAATTCAGAGTATAGTATGAAACTTCAATTTTAATCAACGAAAAATGCTCATTTTAATATTTTGCCAGGTACTCTTTAATGTGTATCCAACTACTACAATTTTTTTTAAAAAATGTTATAAGAGAGGATTTTTTAAGATTTACAGATTGATTAAAATAATTATACAACTAAAAAGCTAAAGTTGTAAAGAATTTTTTTTTATCAAAATGGGAAAAAATTGTGAAAATTTATAAAAAAAATTACGAAAACGCGGCCCACTTTAAGAAAAAGTTTATGAACAAATTTTTAATTTTTCAACTTTTTATGTCTTACATTATTATTTACTTTTGAAATGACCTACATGATAAGAGGTTTCTATATAAAGATGAACACTTTTTCTTAAATATTATATGAAATCGATTAAAATTATATGTTACATTTATATAAGTGGTTTCAATTATATATTTTTAATAATATAGTAATTTTAAAAAATAGGCGGAAACCATTTTAATATTGCACAGCACATTCACAAAATGTTTCTGTTAATTATTTTCATAACTTTTCCTGCAACTCCTGTCCCCGTTTCAAATTTTCCGGGGAAAAAAACGTCTTTTAGGTAAAAGGCGTTTTAATGTCGGTAAATGCATATTGGAAGTGATATCCACTCTTACTCAGAAAGTTGTACATTTTGTACTAGTTAACAGAAATTATAATAAGCCTGGTATGTTTATGAACTTAATAAAGTCGCTTATAAAATTAAATAATGACATTTTTGTCCTTTTTTTAACTAAATTAAACGATTTTTCAATATGGTCGGATACCTTAAGTGGATGTAAAAAAATAAATATTTGTCCAAGATTTTTGAATATTTCATTTTATGAAAAACATTAAAGTTATAATGCAAATATGTAAAAACAGATTATTTTAGCTCTTAAAACATCACCAAAAATAAATTCAAAAATACTCTACAGAGAAACTCTCATTTAACAAAAGCGTTTAATTTCTTTAAATATTTGTAAATGAAGTCCTCTTAATAAATTTCAGAAGCAAATTTAATCTTTAAAATAAAAAGGAGATAGTTTGATAATCCTAATTCCTTTTATAAGTACATAACACTTTACTTTTAAAACAAATCACTCCAACTGATTTGAAGTCAAGAAGATGGGAGTAACATGACAAAGTTATCAAGAGCATAAAACCAGAAAAAGGTAAGTTTCCCAATATGTGAGGATGCTTGAGTATTACTTAACAATCAATAAAATGTTTAACCTCAGCATCCGACACTTTGAAAATCCCCTTTCCCAGTGCTTTCTTTTTTTTCTCTGCTCTCCAAACATTGTAAGGAAAGCAATACAATACACGTAGAAAGAAAAATAAAACTTTGACGATTTGTGGAAATAACCTTTGTCGTTCACTTCTCTTATGCTATAAATAAAGAAAAATAAAGAAGGAAACACATAAAAAATACATAATAGATCCATTTTGAAAAGTTAGGATAACTCCTCTTGTTCTCTCAATCTCTAACGATTCGTTGTCATAGCAACATAGGCGCTGGGGTCTGAATAATGTATATTATAACGATTTTATGCATGCGCTGATTACCCGGTTATCAATCATTGTAAAATCCGACATTTTTTAGCCATAAAATATATTTTATATATAAACCTTTTTTTCGGCAATAAGAGAAGAAAATAAAAGAGATAAAACTTTCAAACCCATTGGCTTAGGTTTAAACTTAAGAATGTGGGAAAATTTTTCTTCTGTGGAAAGACGATAAAGTACTTTTATTTTGTAACTGATTTCGGTTTTCTTTGATTTCGCGCTCAAAGCAAAATAAAATAAAATCTGAAGTTTGATTTCTATCAATTGGGTTGTTTTTTGATGGTATCTAGGATAATCTCACAGTGAACTTAAAAATGCAATTTATTACTTTAAGAAGTGCGTTTTAAACGGGGCAAAAGTTTACGGACTTTTAACTCTAATAATTTAATTGCACTGAATTTTGCGCTGAAAATGTCAGGGACAGTATACAAATGCATGAGTACTTTTGTTAGTTTTTCAGTGTTAAAGCAATATTAAACATCCCGTGATACAATAAGAATTAAATTTAATTTATATTTCGTTTTTGTTATTTTTTTATAATTCTTAATAAAAATTGAAATTTTTAAAATAAAAAAAAATTTCATTGATGAATTGAAACTCATAAACATAAAACGTTTTGCTACATTTTTTAAGGCTACAAAAAAATGTTGGATATTTTGATGCGTTTTAATTCATGACTTGTAAACATGTATTCCTGAAGCAATTTTTGCACTTAGTTGAATTATTTTTAGATTTACCGTAAAATCCAGCGTATAACACACACCTATACTTCCAAGCATCAATTTTTAGTTTTTGGGTATATTCGCAGTTTTACGCAAATCCTCTTTTTTACCAAGGAATTTGAAATGTATGTGTGCAATGCTATTGTGTTTTAAAGTCATTTATTTGAGGTATTATCCCAAGCTTTTGAGAAAATAGCAAGCTTCTAAAACTATAATTTAAGTTAATAAATAAACAACATCCCGAACTATGTAGAAGTCCATTATTTATACCCATTGTATAAAGCGCACCCGTAAATTTCGATCTTATTATTTGTGTTAAAAGTGCACGTTATACGACGGATTTTACTGTAAAATTGCTTCAAATTGTTTTGACTGGCATTTGAATACCTTATTGATCAACACACAAATTATTAATGCAAATATATTCTTATAAATACATTCAAAGGAAAATGTGACTTTTTTAAATTTAACTCAGCAATACTGGTAACTGTTATAAGATATATTTAAACAACACTCAAAGTATACATGTTAAATCATTGCTAATGAAGCAACTCACCAATATCAAATACTTGCTGCGTAGTATGCTCCTAAGCATGCTCCTAAACTCATAAAGGATTTCATGCATTCATTTATTCAGCGAAATAAGTGATATTATCGTGTTTCCGCTCAGTAATTTATTTCACCAATTTAGTAGCGTAGAAAGTGCAATTAATTAAATGTTTTCAGAGGAAATCGATTAATTACCCATCCAATATTTTTCGCATCACAAGCTGTACTTGGCTGTTTGAATAAACTATTATCTAATAGCATTCATATAACGAAAGATATTACTACCACTGTAATTGCTAAATTTTCTATTCTGATTTATGATCATATCTAATTTTAATAACACGCTACACAAAAGCTATATTAAATAGCTGAATATGTATATTCATACAATGTTATCGAATGAAAATGTGTTTTCACAAGTTATAATACCAAAATTTCTTAATAGCACTCGAAAGAGAAGTACGTGTTGTATGAAATCTTCAGATTTGCTTAGAATTCTGAACGCATAGAAAAATTCCTGATGTATTTTGAAATAATTTATTAATTCCTGAAGAATTAAATGGTTATATTTAAATTATGTTCCAATACGAGTAAAAATTAATCATAAGATTTTAACTGATTTCTTCCTTGAATCTTAAAGGCTTATTATCCATGTTAATTTGTGGAGAATTTATGGACAAATTTTATTACATCTTCAAAGTAATCTACTTCGACTTCAATGCACTTCTTCCAATGCTTTTTTTCTATCACTTATATATAGTCCTATCCTTGCAGTTATTTTAATGACACCCCTTCAGGTTTGTATAAAATTTCCTTTTACTGTATATATAAACTCAAAACGGTAACCACGAAGACATAATTCCTACCATAAAATTAAGGCAATGTCTCACGGTGCCAAATAAGATGAACAAGGAGCTATGTTGCCACTTTTCTACTATCCATTGCCAAAAATCGCGAGTAATAATGGTACTGTGAGGAGGCACATTATCGTGATGCAAAACTCGTGAGTTGAGTAAGTTGAGAAGAATAATAATCTTTTTTAACCATTTTTCATATGTAAGAATTTAAAGAAGTTCAATACCAGGACAAATAGAGAAAACAATTAACTTTACCTAGGTGTTTGAATGCTCATCAAATATTGTTGTTTTTGATAGTCTTCTTTCAAAGACTTATGTAACATTTCAAATGTGTATGTAGAAATAAAATATAATTCATGTTCTTTTTTTTTCGTTTAATTACATTGTGCTAGAAAACCAGCAAATTGAAATTTCAGCGCACAGATCCTTTCCCGGCCAAAAATATTTCTCGAAGGCTTCTTTCGGAGTTATCTCATCTGAATCTCAAAACGGGATCATTTGAATATCGTCTTCAATTTCGGAAACAATCAGAAATCTCAAAGATCCATGCTTTGAGAGTAGGAAGGCTGAGAGAGGAATCACTATAACTTCATATTTCGCCAAGAATACGGATTACTTTCTGTTCTGCTAACAGTAGCTTGGGTACAAATTTCGCAGTCACTCTGCGCATGTTCAAATTATCCCGTAAAATTGCACGCGTTGAATTTTTACTGATGCCAATCTCATCGAAATCTCGCGCGGTACACAATGGTCTACTTATGCCAGATTTGTTACATTCTCAACAACAGCTGTATTGCGAACAGCTTGTGAGCTCCCAAGAACATTGGTCACTTTCCACTGATATGTGCAGCCATTTTTAATTGGTTAAACAAGTCCTTCATTTCTGTTACTCTTTTGTGGTGTTTCTCCAAATATCTGCCAAATTTTGTGAATTGTTTTGCTTTACGAATCACTGAGTTTTTAACGAGTTTTTGATGCAATATCTTAGCTCAACTCATTCATTTATTTCTTGAGAGAAATAAAAAGTCCGACGAAAGCAGTTATAACAACACTTCACTCGATGGATAGCAGGTATCGACTGGCATTTGAACGCAGAAAACAAAGTTCAAGCATGTGCATTAAGCCATCACCTTTCACTGTAAAAAGTGGCACCAACCTAGCATTATTACTGTGCGAGGGAAAGTTCAAGGTCGTATACTTTTTAGATAACACTTGTATGTATTTTGGGGAGTCGGTACCCCTATAACGACAATGTTAAACTGAGCAAAATTTATGTACCTTTTTCTAGAAGCTATTAAACAAAAAATCTCAAACTTTTGTTTTTATATTAATTAGACATTTATATGTGTATTGAGTTGAAACTTTTTTTTAAATGTATTAATTAGTTTTTGCAAAAACAAACTTTTACTGAATACTACTAATACGAATTTCATACAATGTCATTTTTTGTTACGATATCTGCTCTCTAGCTAAATATTTTGGGAATATCTCAAAAACCTCACTTCAGAATGTACAACTACACATCAGTAATATGCAATAAAAATTATAGATACCTTCATTTCGTGGATTCTGAGAAAAAGGTACACGCAATTTTAAAAACACAATTTTGAGAAAAATGCATTTTTAATATAAAATGTGACCTCACATCACTAGAATTATGAATTACAACCTATATACTTGCCCTATTTTTTAAAAGCATAAGCTTTTTCTGTTAAGACTTTTTTTCTTTTCTTTTTTACTTATATTCTCCAGAAAATGCATGTATAGCCTTTTTCAGTTTTTGTCTATCGAGATATTTTACAGAATTTACATCATTTTCCACAAATTTTGTATCCAATCTTTGAAGAAATTTAAGCCTGGACGCATTACCCTTATTCAAGTTAAGAATAAAGCATCATAAATACTACGTAAAATGTATCAATATGTAAAAGTATTAATTTGGGAATACGTGATTATACACACACGACATTTCGAAATGCTTCATTATGAATTTGTATGTTCACATGCAAACAATTTCCAAAAGTATCAGGATTCAAAGATTTATATATTAGAAAAGTGATTTCTAACAAAGCCACAAAAAGATCGTTTTTTCTTTTGTTTAAATATGAAATTCCTTTACTTTTATGTATTTAACAAGCTTCTTGCAACTATAATGAACATTGCATTTAAAGTAGCTTTATGAACCTTTTATTAAGAAACTATTAAATTCTAAAGCTTAAGAACTTGTCTCTACTTTTAATAAACACTTATCTTTATACTAAAGTGAAATTTTAAAATTAATTGTTCAGTTTTTTAAGAAGTTTTTTTAGAGTATAATTAGGAATTTTTAATAAAAATTGCCATTTTTTTTTTCGTCACGACATCGGTTTTCTAACTAAATGCCTTAGAAATATTTGACAAAATTAACTTCAGTTTATACAAGTATATATCCGTGCATGCAGCAGATTTAGATAAAAGACCAAAAATAATTTTTTGACGCATCTATGCTTATATTATATATATTATGCTATATATTACCAGCATCTATGCTAGCCACAGTAAGTGCAACATTCAGAGACGTGTAACCACGTTTCTGCAATATTCCATTTACAAGCAACTGAAATATTTTATTATTTTCATTTCCGCAAATAGCTTCCTTCATGGAATTTTAAACAAGAGTACTTACAAACAAGTTCTGCAACATTTAAAAGCATAAGCATTCTCAGCGTAAGGATAAGATCTCGTAGGTGTTTCAGGAAGATTCATTATGCCACCAGACTTTCACCCAGCTTTTGCTTCCCTTCCTATAGAATACATGGCATATACAAACCGAGTGATAACTGTAGTATTTATATCCTTCCATGAAAATTTGAAGAGAATTCTATACGATATGTACAAACACAGCACTTAAAGACAAATGTAACAACCAGTCCTGAATTGTTATTTTAAGATGTGGAAAGCTAAGACACTGTAACATTTTAGAGTGCACTTAATTTTTAAAAACAAATTCGAATGTATTTAAATTCATTATGGGATTAATAACGTTTATGCTTTCTTCAAAAGAAAAATTCTCATTCAAATTGGAAATTTTTGTTCCTTTTGCACGTTACTTCTTTAAACCAGGAACAGCTGAAGTTCCCATGAATCAGCTTATTTGAATCAGGAATTCTGTAACATTAGTTCTACCTACAAAAAACGTACCTCTACGTTTTTTCAACAATTTACTAAACCTTGGCAGCTTGAGATAACTAGTAATAATTAATCTAAAATAATGAACTATTTGAAAGATTAAAACTTAATTTCAAAGCACAAAATTTTCAAAAAGAAAGTGCAAATCTCGCTCCAAAAGTATATAAACAAATGTAACAGTTAGACTTACAATTATTATACAGTTAATTGCGTGTGAATACATAAAAAAGGTAGAGGCTTCGCAACTGCTTCCTAGGTTTAAAAGGTCAACTTTTACAATTTTATCTGTCAAAGTGGGTGTGGTATGTCAGCTGATTATGTCTTTACAAGTCATATTGACATACTTCTAATTCTTAAATTGGAAAACTTATGTCGCTGAAAAAGTTACGAATTGGAGATTTAAGAAATATCAAAAACTCAAAATTAATTTTTTGAAGATTTTTAGGATACTGACTCTTCTTAAGAAAGTATTCCGGATACTTTTTGATCACAGTAGTATGTGTAGTCAAAAAACATTAAAATAATAAACAGTAAATGCATTGGTTAGAAGAAAATTTTTATGAACGGTTTTTATTGCACAAACTGTTGTAAGATGTTGGAAATAAATTTGGTAATTTCAAGCCTTCGAAATTCAATATTTTGGCACAATAAGATAGTTTCATGCTCAGCTTATTCATTAAATTGCCCTATGATCCTTCATTACATCATTAATGTCTAAAAACTCGAATCAAACTTCTTCAACTCAAGAAGATTTAGACTTAAATAGCATATGTCATGGACACACCTAATCGTACACGGACAGCTCATGAGTGTGTCAAAATTATATTAACATGGCCCTATAAGGCAATACGAGAGTCATTGGTGATGAACCTCGTAAATTTGAGTATTGGTCAAATGACGAGGACGACACTTAGCTGGCACCTTTCTCTCCCAATTACTCCAACCCACCGACTGAAGGACATTGAGCTTCAACAGATTCAACGTGAATCGGTCCTCTCTGTACGAAAGGTCGTCAGTGGCACCAAGACTCGAACCCGAAACAATCCGTCCACGGGTACTTGACCATAACCACTAGGTTACCAGGACCACACGGATAGTTCTTATTGAATCGGAGGAAAATTTTTTAATTTTGAAAAATATATAAGAATCTAAAAATATTAAATAAAGTTCAAGATATCCATTTCCTTTTCTCAATAAAGTAAAAAATAAGTAAATATCAGTTACAAATTCAATATGAAAATTTTTCTTGCCTGAAAATACAACCATTCATTTAAATACACTCATTGCCCTAAAAATTTGCGCACTAAGAAATAATCGTGGGATCGTAATGAAACTTGGCATCAAGGTATATGTCGGATAGATATGCAAATGATTAGAAATGCAGCTTGATTGCGTAATGCCACTAAACGGCGTTGAATTTCGTTCCATTTGGAGTATGAAACAGGTAAGCAGAGCTTGTTTGAGTGTACTTAATCTTTTAAAAAGGAAACTCCGAGGTAGAGATGTCGTTACAACGCCATCGAAGACAATGTGAGCAGCTGTCAGAGTTCAAGAAGGGAAGAATCATCAGGAAGATGGAAGCTGGGTGATCAGCTTGGCAAGTAGCTCGTCATGTAGGCCGTTCTGATTTGATTGTGAGGAGGTATTGGGACCAGTGGATCCGAGAGAAGTCATTTACACAAAGACCAGGCTCAGGACGCCCTAGACAGACCAGTCATCGAGAAAACCGCCACATCGTAAGACATGCACGCTTACAGCTAACTGCTTCATCGGCCTCCATCCAGGCAAAGCTAGCATCTTTACTATGGGCCCCTGTGTCTTCTCAAACCATATGAAGGCGCCTGGCTGAAGGAGATTATGGATCACGGCGCCCATTACGTGTGCTGCCCTTGACGCCCACCCATCGACGCCTCCGCTTGGAGTGGTGCTGCGCACGAGGAAACTGGACTGCAGCGCAGTGGAACCAGGTCGTCTTTGGCGACGAATCTAGATTCAGTATCAGTAGTGATGAATATCGTATTCGTGTGTGGAGTCCCTGTGGTGAACGCCTCAATCCTGCCTTCGCTTTAGAGTGAAACACCGGTCTCACAGCTGGTGTAAAGGTATGGGGTGCCACTGCTTACGATATACGGTTACCTTTAATATTGATCCATGGAAAAATGACAGTCCAGCGGTACGTCCATGACATCCGTTAGCCACATGTATTTACAATCATAGCAGGGCTCCCAGGTGCCCTTTTTCAACAAGACAATGCTCAGTCACACACAGAAACGATGTCACAAGGTTACCTCCACCATATTACTACCTTTCCTTAACCTTCTCAATCCCCAGATTTGTCACCAATCGAGCATATCTTGGTTCATTTGGGACGGAAAGTTAGATATCTTATGAGTTTGGTCGAACTGGAGATGAGTTCACAGCAACCGTGGAACAAGATGTCTCCGGACACCATACGGAACTTGTAAGCATCAATAGCCGCTCGTATCGCACCGAACATTCGCGCTAGAGGGGGCCCAACAGTGTACTAAAACTTCCATTCATTTGTACCTTTTTCTGCAATAAATGATTCTTTTTCTTTGATTTTCTAATAACTTACTTATATCAAAATAGTACTAACATATGCAAAATTTCGTTTCATTTTCACGACTTCTTTTTGCGCAAATTTTTATGGCAATGAGTATATTTAATTGGTTTAGTACTTATTATATGAGACGTCTCCAGATAATGAAGGCAAATAATATTAAAAACTTCTTTTTAATACAAAAAAAAGCTTTCAAACTGAGTATAAATGGAATTTTTATTTCATTTTTATATAAAAACAAAATAAATATAATCCCGAAATAATCAAGATATCTATTATAAATGTGAAAGTATGTTTGGTAGTATTTCACGGGAAAACAGCTGAATGGATTTTAATGAAACTATACAAAATATAGCTTATACATCAGAATAACACATAGGCTATAATTTATTAAAATATTGTGTGAAGTTTCTAAAATATAACGATAATTGTCAAGAAAGTAGCAAAAAACTCTGCCATCTGCAAAAAAGCCCGTGACAACATACATCTATCTTTCTTGTGTAAAACAAAGTTTTCAATTTTGTTTTATCTTCGCCATGCGTCATGGTGTGGTTGCTTTTAATTTATTTCGTTCATCAGTGTAATCACTATTTTTTTTATTTCAAAATAAAACTAGATTTCGAAGGGAGAAGTTGTGGCAAGATATTAACATAAAATATATACAACAAAATGTAATATTAATGTATTACACTTCCAGATATAAATTAATTACACTATTTTAAGTGTTCATTACACAAAATTTATAACAATGACAGTGGAAGGAAAAACTATGAAATTAAAATATCAAAATGTTTTTATCTTTTTGAATGTTTTTTTTCAGTGCACGTAAATATATATCTAGGCTTTCCCCGTACTGTTTTTGTATGACTTATTTATTTATTTATTTATTTATTTATTTATTTATTCAAGCATTAAAAAAATCTATCTGTAAATTTTTCTTTTATTTATTACTTATAGAAAAGGTATTTTAATTAATATACACTAGTGTGCAAAAATTAAGGACGAGACGGTTTTTTCAATATAACTTTGTACAAAAGCTTTCCAAATCAACACATTTAATACCGTAAGATCCCCAATACGTAAGGACATGTGTAATATGTAAGCAACACTTACTAAAAGAGAAATCAGAGGGATAAAAAGAAGCTTGATTGAAAAAGTAGCATGGAGCGCAATGCGACTGAAGGCCGAAACATCCCTGTGATGGGTGTCCAGCAAGAAACATCCGGTCTTTAGTAGGGGATATGATCTCCCCTGACTGCTACCGGTCCCTTTCAATGATGTTCGAGGGATGATTGCGGCTTCCCCGCTCTCTCCAGATGAGTATGTGATGAGAATCGCTACTCAAACTGAATCTGCTCTCATCTGTAAAGAGTACTCGTCGCCATTCATTGTTTCTTCAATTCAGGTGTTCCCGGCACCACAAAGAACGCCTTCTCCGATGGGCAGGCGTTAAAGGTACACACCGTACAGGGCGTCGTGCAAACAGACCACCACCGTGCAGTCTTCTGGCCACGGTAAAACGCGATATCGGTCGTCCAGTCGCCTGTGTCGTGTGTCTATCGATTTCTCCCCCTGTCTGCCGCCTGTTTCTTCTGGCCTGTAAGACAATGTGCCGGTCATCTTCGGGTGTGGTTCCTCGTGGACGACCACTACTGAACCCCCGGATAGCTGTTCCTGTAGTTTGAAATTGTCTCCAAAGTCGTGAAACGATGCTGTGAGCAATTCGAACTCTGCAGCCACACGTCACACTGCGGCCTTCCTCCAACTTCCCAATGATTCGACCTCGGGTAAAAGCATCCAGATGTCGTCTAACAGATTGATTATTCACCATTTCTCTTGCTGAGGCAGCAACTCGGTGTGAGTTTAACTGCTATACGGCGTGCAATCTCTTTGCCAGAAATACTGATCTTACACCGACAACATGCTTCATACTACTCAGACACTCCCCCATTACGTCTACCTGCATATCTGCGTATGTCTTACCGTACATCACCTTACTTAATCTCCTGGTTTGTCTTTCAGTCCGCTCTGCCTCTTTGTTCAGCTGATATGCTAAATTTTCGACTTCAGCCTTAATTTTTGCACACCAGTGTATATATGTCGTAGGGAAACGATGAAATTAGGGCTTTCGTCAAAACCGTAAAGGAGATGATTAATTCCAGCAAGATGTTAAAATAACGTCTCTTTGATGTCTTTTCCCTGTTGTAAGTGAATTAGTTAAATCTCCGAACTGTTTTAGTGAAATGATAAAATGAAAAAAAAATGCCATTTTTTTGGTGGCTAGGGGACTGATATTTGGGTGATCGTAATAACTTTTGTTATGGTTAGGATCTGCTGGGACGCATCCCCCCGGTGCATTCACACCCACTCTACAGCTTTTTGGCCAATATCTAGACACCCGAGTCTCACAGTCCATTCGAACTTAGCTCATTCGATCCCGCTCTAACTACTCTTCCAGTTTTTTTTATAATTTCAAGCTCATATGGCTGTTCCTTACATAATTTTTAATTGTTTTAAACTTTTTTTAAATTTTTAAAATTTATTTAAATCCACAATATCTTGGTTCCCGTTTGAGTCTCGGACTTGAGATTTGAACCAACTGTTCCACTCGTCGAGACCCATCCAGTCATATACTTGACTCCCATTGGGAGGGCATGGGGAGGGTTTAAGCACTAAAATATAATGCTCCCATGTTAATCCTATGGGGTCTGAAAAATTTTCACTCCCCCTAAGGAGTTGAGCTTGGGACTTGATTTGTGGAGGTCCGCGATATTTTCGAGTATGCGCGAACTTTACGTGGTATTGGCCCCTCCGGTGCTCCCCCCCTCTACAGGGCTTCCTCAGTAAAACCTCGAATCCTTCTGCTACCTTGGTCGACGGTACCGGCTGGATTCGATTGTTCTCCCTATGAGCTATTCAAATGTGTAATTTTATCCCAATAGCCCCATTCCTTTCTCCCATTTCACGTTTTTAACAATTTTAATTTTTTTTTAAATTCCCCATAGCTACGAGAAATTTTGACCTGTATGTTTCGGAAGTACAAGAACTTGACCTGCCAGGTCTCTTCCCCCCGGACAGCATTTTGACAATATTTTAAAATAATGTCTCTTCAGTGTCATTTCCATGATGAAAGTGATTTTATCAAACTCTGAACTGTTTCAGAGAAGGGATGAAATGAGCTAGTCAGGATTTGCATTGGCAAAATGCTGTTAAGGGGGGGAGAGACTGCTGGGAGATCAAGTCCTTGTACTTCGGCATACAGGTCAAAAATCCTCGGAGCTATGGGGAATTTAAAAAAATTTAAAATTGTTTAAAAACAAGAAATGGGGGGAAGGAATGGGGCTATTGGGATATAATTACGTATTTGAAGAGCTCATAGGGAGAACAATCGATTCCAGCCGTTGCGGTCGACCAAGGTAGCATGGGATTCGAGTTATTAATGGGGAAACCCTGTATGGGGGTGTACCGGAGGGGGCCAATTCCACGTAAAGCTCGCGCATACACGAAAATATCGTGGACCTCCACAAATCAAGTCCCAAGCTCAACTCCTTAGTAAGGGGTGAAATTTTTTCAGACCCCATAGGATTAACATGGGAGCATTATATTTTAGTGCTTAAACCCTCCCGATGCCCTCCCAATGGGAGAAGTATATGACTGGATGGGTCGCGACGAGTGGAACAGTTGGCTCAAATCTCAAGTCCGAGACTCAAACGGGAGCCAAGATGTTGTGGATTTAAATAAATTTTAAAAATTTTAAAAAATTTCAAACATAATTAAAAAATTATGTAAGGAATAGACCTATAAGCATGAAATTATAAAAACTGGAAGAGTAGTTAGAGAGGGATCGAATGAGCTAAGTTCGAATGGACTGTGAGGCTCGGGTGTCGAGATATTGGCCAAAAAGCTGTAGAGGGGTGGGAATGCACCGGGGGGGTTGCCTCCCGGCAGATCTTAACCATAACAAAAATTATTACAATCCCCCAAATATCAGTCCCCTAGCACCAAACAAGTAGCATATTTTTTTTCATTTCATCATTTCAATAAAACAGTTCGGGGATTTAACTAATTCACTTACTTACAACAGGGAAAAGACATCAAAGAGACGTTATTTTAACATCTTGCATAAATTGATCCCCTCCTTTAGGGATTTGACGAAAGCCCTAATTTCATCGTTTCCCTGTGATATATATATGTTTTCTTTAAAAGGATTATTTCTATTATTTCACTACTAAATTAATTATTTGCTAATTAAAAAGTACATCGTCTATTATTTTGGTTAAAAATACATTTTAGAAACATTTTTCAGCTAACTACACTGGTGTGCAAAAATTAAGGACGAAGTCGAAAAATTAGCATATCAGCTGAACGAAGAGGCAGAGTGGACAGAAAGACCAATCAGGAGATTAAGTAAGGGGATGTATGGTAGCACATGCGCAGATATGCAGGTAGACGTAATGGGGGAGTGTCTGAGTAGTATAAAGCATGTTGTCGGTGTAAGATCAGTATTTCTAGCAAAGAGATTGCACGCCGTATAGCAGTTAAAATCTCACCGACTTGCTGCCTCAGCGAGAAATGGCGAATAATCAATCTGTTAGACGACATCTGGATGCTTTTACCCGAGGTTGAACCATTGGGAGAAGTTGGAGGAAGGCCGCAGTGTGACAAGTGTGGCTGCAGAGTTCGGAATTGCTCACAGCATCGTTTCACGACTTTGGAGACAATTTCAAACTACAGGAACAGCTATCCGGGGGTTCAGTAGTGGTCATCCACGAGGAACCACACCCGCAGATGACCGGTACATTGTCTTACAGGCCCGAAGAAACAGGCGGTAGACAGCGGGAGAAATCGCTAGACACACGACACAGGCGACTGGATGACAGATATCGCGTTTTAGCGTGGCCAGAAGACTGCACGATGGTGGTCTGTTTGCACGACGCCCTGTACGGTGTGTACCTTTAACGCCTGCCCATCGGAGAAGGCGTTCTCTGTGGTGCCGGGAACACCGGAATTGGAGAGAAAATGAATGGGAACGAGTACTCTTTACAGATGAGAGCAGATTCAGTTTGAGTAGCGATTCTCATCGCATACTCATCTGGAGAGAGCGGGGAAGCCGCAATCATCCCTCGAACATCATTGAAAGGGGCAGGTATGGAAGTCGCGGTGTTCTCGTTTGGAGAGGCAGCATGCTTGATAGTCGTACAGACCTTCACATCTTCGACGCAGGTTCAGTCAACGGGACCCGTTACTGTAACGAGATTATTCTTCCATATGTGCGTCTTTTTAGAGGCGCTATGAGTCTGCAGTTCCTTTTCATGGACGACAACGCACCATGTCATCACACAGTAGCTGCCGAACAGCTCTTAGAGAGTGAGGATATTTAACGTATGGATTGGCCGGAACGATCTCCGGATCTCAATCCCATCGAGCATGTATGAGAGTTTCTAGGCAGACGCTTGGCAGCTCGTACCTTACCACCGGTAACGATTCGGGAGCTTCGATTGGCGCTGCAAGATGAATGGGCAGCAATGCCTCAACAACTCATTGACACCCTCATTCTCAGCATGGGCAGACGCTGTGAAACCTGCATAGCAGTCAGGGGAGATCATATCCCCTACTAAAGACCGGATGTTTCTTGCTGGACACCCATCACAGGGATGTTTCGGCTTTCAGTCGCATTGCGCTCTATGCTACTTTTTCAAAAAAGCTTCTTTTTATCCCTCTGATTTCCTTTTTAGTAAGTGTTGCTTACATGACACATGTCCTTACGTATTGGGGATCTTACGGTATTAAATGTGTTGATTTGGAAAGCTTTTGTACAAAGTTATATTGAAAAAACCGTCTCGTCCTTAAGTTTTGCACACCAGTGTATATGTAACGATTGACTGATTCAATAAAATCTGAAATTTATTTTATTTTCGTTTTCTTTTTATAGCTTCACATAAATAAATTTTTAATTAACGCAAGATTGTTTTTATAAGTCCTACATCGAAATTTGAAGCTATATCTTATCTGTGTGGAGGGAGGGAAGGAGGGAGCAATAATTTTTCACTGAAAAAACCTGTGTTATGCCGGGTTAGAGAGAGGGAAAAGAAACCTGCCTTAAATCGAAAATATGTGGAACAAATTTCGAAAAAGGAAAGTTTAGTGAAATAATTTTAGAAATCACTCACATTGCGCGCGTACAAACACACACTCATAATTGCTGGTGTCATGAGAGTAAATGAAAGCCCCCGTGTAACGCCGGGCCATGCAGCTAGTATAAATATAATATTTTATCAAATTGTCTCCATTCATTTGTTACATGTGTGAGAGCACTTGTTAACACGTACTTCATTTTAGCTAGTTCCTAATATATTTATTAAGCATGACTATTTGCCTGTTTAAAATTAGCAAAAATATTTGATAATAATTATTTGAAATAAAGAAACATTCAATGTCAATCACTGTTAAGATTGTATTTCTAATAACAACAGCTATTTTTAAACTTCTGTAAAAATAAATATTTACATAACTTTATTATTTATTAGTAAGAAATATTTTTTCCTAAAAATATCTATAACAATAAAAAAACTGTATGTACAAAATTAATCTTAGTATTATGATTCTCTAATGAATGAACTTCAATTTATCTAATATGTGATTTTTAGTTTATACTTCAATTTTTATTTTACTTCAAAATATATTAAGAATAAGCACAAGTCATAAAAGCGAATGTCGCGATGTTTTAAGTGAGCAGTCATAAGTACAAAGAATGCATTGTGACTTATAGGTTATATAATCTATTAGAGAGAACTACGGAAATATTTTTCAAGGTATTTTAATGTACTATCAATCGTATTAGTCGGCGTCGTGAAAGGTAGACTTTTGAAATATTCAATTAACTATGCGAACCCATCTTAACTTTTGTGAAAAGACATGTATTGAAAGCAACATTCTAAGCCATGTTTAATAAATTGAATAACTTAATATTCTACGGAAACACATCATGCTTTTCACCAATATTTAGATTCAAGTTGATCCCTTGAAATAGAGAGTGGGTGAAAACTCGATTCCTGCCCACTCTGTCTTTTGTAAAAAAAATTGAGTGAGTTCCAAAAAAACATATTGCATGTGCATAATTTAAATCGTGCTTTAAAATATATTGATGCATAGAAAATATATCTTTTGTAGAGAAAGCAAATATTTTTATACCTAAAAATAGAACCTTAAATACATATTCGAAGTCAGTCCATACAATTTCATGAATATTATAACCTCGTGTAATATCTTTAAATTAATATACATCCATCTGAAATAAGAATCAATGAGTATTATTTTACATTTTATAAACGCTCTTCAAATTTTATCATTAGCGTAACATTGCTATAGATTCATACACTGGTGTGCAAAAATTAAGGACGAGACGGTTTTTTCAATATAACTTTGTACAAAAGCTTTCCAAATCAACACATTTAATACCGTAAGATCCCCAATACGTAAGGACATGTGTCATGTAAGCAACACTTACTAAAAAGGAAATCAGAGGGATAAAAAGAAGCTTTTTTGAAAAAGTAGCATGGAGCGCAATGCGACTGAAGGCCGAAACATCCCTGTGATGGGTGTCCAGCAAGAAACATCCGGTCTTTAGTAGGGGATATGATCTCCCCTGACTGCTACCGGTCCCTTTCAATGATGTTCGAGGGATGATTGCGGCTTCCCCGCTCTCTCCAGATGAGCATGCGATGAGAATCGCTACTCAAACTGAATCTGCTCTCATCTGTGAAGAGTACTCGTTCCCATTCATTTTCTCTCCAATTCCGGTGTTCCCGGCACCGCAGAGAACGCCTTCTCCGATGGGCAGGCGTTAAAGGTACACACCGTACAGGGCGTCGTGCAAACAGACCACCACCACCGTGCAGTCTTCTGGCCACGGTAAAACGCGATATCGGTCGTCCAGTCGCCTGTGTCGTGTGTCTAGCGATTTCTCCCGCTGTCTGCCGCCTGTTTCTTCTGGCCTGTAAGACAATGTGCCGGTCATCTTCGGGTGTGGTTCCTCGTGGACGACCACTACTGAACCCCCGGATAGCTGTTCCTGTAGTTTGTAATTGTCTCCAAAGTCGTGAAACGATGCTATGAGCAATTCCGAACTCTGCAGCCACACGTCACACTGCGGCCTTCCTCCAACTTCCCAATGATTCGACCTCGGGTAAAAGCATCCAGATGTCGTCTAACAGATTGATTATTCGCCATTTCTCGCTGAGGCAGCAACTCGGTGTGAGTTTAACTGCTATACGGCGTGCAATCTCTTTGCCAGAAATACTGATCTTACACCGACAACATGCTTCATACTACTCAGACACTCCCCCATTACGTCTACCTGCATATCTGCGTATGTCTTACCGTACATCACCTTACTTAATCTCCTGATTCGTCTTTCTGCCCGCTCTGCCTCTTCGTTCAGCTGATATGCTAATTTTTCGACTTCGTCCTTAATTTTTGCACACCAGTGTACACGTTTCATTTCTTCAGTTTAATTAAAGTTCATAGCTTAAAAAAAACTTTTTTAAATCTCATTGAGAAAAACTAATTATTTTTCTGTATCATTTGCTTAGTACCAAGGCGCCTCTGTATTTTTTATCAATAAAAAGTATACAACTACTTGCTATTACCCGACTGTTTCGTTGGGTATTTCATGAATTTTTTTTTATAAGACAATACATTTTTTTAGATTATTGTTATCAAAGTCCAAGAATTAAGCGTTTAATTGTATATTGAAAAATATTCACTATCGCCTCTTGATTTAACCCTTTATCTACCGACAGTACTTATAAGTACCACTCACTTTAAAATTACACAGAATAACCATTTTTACGAATACTCTTCCGATACTTAGCAGGAATATTTTTTGAAATCCACTCTGCCAAGATATATGGCAGCACGGGTTCTGTGATAAGTATTTTAGCGGGGAAGGCGAATAGTTTTACAGCAGAAATTGCGTTTTCTGCTGACGGCATTTTCAGCGGATTGCGAAGATCATCATTTTTGTTCCGAAAAAATATCGTTAATGTCAAAAGGTAAGTGTCTTATTTTTTTGTATGTTAATGAAGACCTTAGAAAATGATATGACTATTTATTTTAAGTTAACAGTGTATATATTTAACTTAAAAGTTGGATATATTTAATTAATTAATGATCTCTAACGGATTAAATTTCCCAAAGTTCAATATTTTGTTCATGTATATCCCTTAATTTTCAATGTAGTGATTAAAAAAATATTGCATGAAAAAAACTGCAGTAAATCATAATGCGGTAAATAAAGGGTTAAAAGGGACGGTATTTGTGTTTCTTAGACATGCGCATATTTGTCTTTTAAGCCGCTTTTGCACATCTTTCCAAGCTGATTTCTTCAAGCCTCATTTTTAAGGGAACTCTCCTGAACAAAACAAACATGCTTATAGATCCAATTGTTTAAAAACAGGAGGGTGTTTTTTTTTTATTTTAAGACCCCTACAAGCCCGCCGGGTGTCTATTTCTGCTAAACCTGTTCTTAGTAGATCTCTACTCAACAAAAGGAAAACGTTCGCACAGGTTCAAGTCTGTGGATGCAGTAGTTCAAAAACTGGGCTTTTTAATAAAGCCTCTGCAACCTTCCTTGGGAGTCGATTTCCATACAATCCGTTTTTTTAAATAATCTCTATTCAAAAGTAAAAATATATTTGGCAAATTTCAAGTTTATAGGTCTAATAGTTCAAAAACTAGAAACTGTTTACATCTATATAATGCCCTCGTATTCCCCGCAGCCCCCTTGTGAGTCAATTTTCGTAAGCCCATTTTCAACAAATTTCTAATCATAGAAAGGAACATGCTTGCTGAATTTGAAGTCTTTAGTTCTAGTAGTCTGGAAGATCTCGTGATGAGTGAGTAATTGAGAGAGTCACTTTTCTTCTATACCTTTCTATCTATATAAAATATTTTTCCGTGATGCTGTAGTAAATTTACTTATATATAAGGTATACTTAGTAAAAATGGGTCACAAAAAAAGTGGAATTCAACCGAAGAGGAGCGCCAAGAACAATTTGCCTAGCCCTCTCCCCCCTCCTGCCTTCCAACACTTTCTCGATAAGTACTCTTACGTCACAGATCGTAATGTTATAGATTTCTCGAGTAATTTCCTGAAGCACCTGTATGGTCACCAAGTCGCCAAAAATGATGCCAATTTGGCTATATCCCCAATGTTTCGCCAAGTTTCCACTGAAACGCCATTATAAAATAAGGGACGGCGTTGCTTAGAACCACATAATATACGTAAATTACAGTTTTACAATTTGAGCAATGAGTATGAACAGTTGTATAATTTGTACAACGAGGGTTGGTCCACCGTTAGGTGGAAAGGGGGTAGTCCTCCTCAATACATGTAAATTCCTAAATAGTTCTAAATTAATTATAAAATCATTTTTTTCTTTTTACTATTTAAAAAAAAGTACCCATGGCTTTTTTTTAATGTAAAAGCATTATATACCTATATAAAAGCATCACACTTTTAATTATGAATGATAAAAGTATACATATATTGTATTACACATTAAAACACAAAATCTCGGAAGCCCTTATCGGCGCTTTTTCCCTATCGTTGGCATTCTCTGGGTCAAGTACAAAATAAATCTTTCTTTTACGCTGATAAATGCAATAAAATATCTAGCGCAGCGCTTTCTTCCATGGTTTACGTAAGCCTTGAAATCGGTTTTATAAATGCGTTAACATTATTTACTTTCTCCGTTCCTTTCTGTCACCGATCCTGGTCTTGGTTTCTTGCTGATGGTGTGGATGCTAAAGAAAGGGAGAAATATTTTTACTTGATTCTTGACGAAGGCTGGAGCGTCATAATTTGTTTCATACATAATTCATTACGTCTGAATTCTTTATATAGATACTCTGATATGTAAAAATCGGGTATTTTTTTTATGGAATACATTATTGAAAAAGACGACTTGCCTTCTTTTTTTTATTGTTAGACCATAGGAATGTTACATAGCAAAAGTAATATAAGATTACATTATGTTTTTATCTTTCAAATTAACTTATTTTTCAAAATTAAGTAGTCTTGAATATTTAAACTCACTTGTCAATATGTCTGAATACATTTAAGATGGGATGAATAAAAGTTTTATTTATATCAACTTTTTTTTTCTGGGAGTCCTTCTTTCGCATGGTAATATATTTCCTGTAATTCAACTAACATATAAATTCTATATTTATTTTATTACAGTTGTAACTTAAATTCTTTTTTTTTTATGTTTTTCAGAGTATACAAAATCCATTTCTCTTTTAAGGGGCTAGTGAAGTTCACATTCAATAGCAAAATCATAAAATATTCAAAACCTTTGAAATATTATATTTCAGCTGTTTTATTTGTTTTTTATCTCAACATTTTGGTATTTTTTATGCTCGTAAGTCCTTTTCTTCCAAACCTGCAATGCAAATCAATAATTCTCTTGAATTTTCCGAAAAAAAATTCCTAATTCAAATCGTGTATAATCTAAAGTTATAATAAATAAAAAAATTATTTATAATTCATTTCTGTAAAGACCGTATATATATATTTCATATTTTTATTTGATTTTATTTATTTTTTAATAATGTAATGTTGTGCATAGTCAGATGTTATACTTGTGTAGTTGGTTAAAAAAGAGAAAGCAAAAAAAAGGCAAAGAATTATTTTGCTTCTGAATGACCTTTTTTAACTAGTGTTAGTGAGATATTTTGTTATATATATATATATATATATATATATAATATATATATATATATATATATATATATATATATATATATATATAGTGAAAACATTGAAAACATTCACCGTTATGGAGGGTCTTCCAAAAATAGAGCCAAAACTCTGCCCAAAGTATATAAAAAATGTCCATCGAACTGTACTAGTACGATCCACAGTTTACGAAAAACTATGGTAAATGATGATGCATGGTGATGAATGTATGATGATGCACACACACACACACACACATGATGGTTCTGATGGGGCTTCGGCGAGTTTTTGTGCTCCTGTACGTTATTGGCTGGACATGGTATACTGGACATGGCCTGGTCACTGGATGGGACAGGAGGGACGTTTTATGACCATCATGATCGTCAGATCTCATATCGTTGAAATGTTGACTTACGACGCATGATCAAGGAATTGGTGTGTATCGCGTCGTTGAGATTCACAAACGGACTTAGTTGCTTGTCTGCATGCTGCTTGGGCACCAAACTGCTGCGACTTGTGCATTTATTCATTCCCCGGCATGCTCAAGCCTGCCTAACTATGCAAGGTGGACACTTTGAACATCTACCTTTATAAATACTTGAAAATAATGCTTTTTAACGTTTTACATTGTTTTTCGTTCTTTTTTCGCAAACAATGAATCCCACAGGTGCAGTTCTTTGGGTATTTTTTATGTACTTCGAACGGAGGAATCTGGCTGTGCAGAGTTCAGAAACTATTTTGGGACGTCCTGTATAAATGTCGCAGGAAAATGATGAAATTAGGATTTTCATTAAATCCCTACGGGAGATGATCAATTGTGATGGGAGATCATAAATTTACGTCTCTTCAAGGTCATTTCACTGATAAAAGCAACGGATTTGAACAAATCCCTGATCTGTTTCAATGAAATGATGAAATAATATTGTCAAGAGTTTAAAAGTGTTTATTTAAAAAATATAGTGAATTATTAAATGTAGAAGTAAGTAATACAACAATTGTCAACGAAATACAAATTATTTATTTGAAACTAATTATCAAATAATTAGAAAATTAGGCTGGTATTTTTTGATGTGTAACATCTTTCCTCTCGATTGCTTACACACTGAAATATCAATCCCTATGTTAATCCTATGGTGCTATTTTTTAAAGATATGGGGTTGATATTTAGGGGATCGATAGTACTACCTGTTTGGTTAGGAAGTACAAGAGTTAGCCCCCTCCCCAGACAGCATTTAGCTAATGCAAATCCTGACTAGTTCATTTCCTCATTTCATTGAAACAGTTCAAGGATTTGATAAAACCCCTTACTTTCATCAAGGAAATGACCTTGAAGAGACGTTTTTTTAACTCCTGGCAATTGATCGTATCTCTTAGGGATTTGATGAAATTCCTAATTTCGTCATTTCCCTGAGACATAAATAAAAACTCAAGTTTTTAAAGAATTTTGAATCGATTTATCAAGAATGCAAAAGACTTCAAACTTTTCGTTGTGATTTGATTGGTGGAGCTCTATTCATTATTATTTAACCTAATGTGAGCACTACAGCACTTCCAAATTTGTTAATTTTAGACAGATTTTGATAATATGCATTATCTTTATATCCTAAATATATTAAGAAACCTCGCATCGATTTATTACATAACAGATTCAACGGGGGGGAATTCATTTAAGTGGAAGTTTCTCCCTTTCGATAATAATGAAAATTAAGGTGAATCAAAGAATATGCTTCAATGATGTATTCATAAATTTTTTTAGCATATGATCAATACAAGGATTTATCAACTGATACAAAATTCCTTAAAAAAAATTGAAAAGGCAATCAAAAGTTACAATCATAACAATTTGTGAAACCAAACTTTTATCACACATTAAACTTTCTTCATTCTTCGTTATCATTAAGGACAAAATAAATTAGACCTTTGATAAGACTTTTAACTAGTTAATAAATTAAAACTAAAATATAACGTATTAATATTAATCACATTTTGTTCAGATAAAAGAAAACACTTTTAACATTTTGACATATATAGCTGCTTAAAAACGCTTAACATTTATTTAATTTCTGTTTCTAATATCCAAAACTTGTACATAATTACACCTTCTCCAAAAGTAATTTGTCCCTGTGGTTTAACGAAGATATTTGTAAAAACTGTCAGCCACATAATCTGACTGTTTTCAAAATTTTGATAACATTTCGATAAAAAAAAAAAGAGAAACATATTTCGCGTAAAAAAACAACTTCAATTCTAATATTCCATTGAATGTATTCGTAAAATATATCATTGTATTTAAAATTAAGGATCAGAAAGTCTTTAGTATAGTTTGATCTAATTGACATTAACAGATAGCTTTCGAAGGACGGATGAACAGAAATATAAAAAGTTGAGAAAAGAAAAAAATAATAATAATAATGGTGTTTTGTGTTTCCTTTGCCCATAACCCCATCCTAGTTTTTCCTGGGCAGAGATCAGGCACGCTAAACGTACCATCCTGGCTCATCCCGAGTGTAGCTCGGGCACTGGGAAAGTTTACACTGTGCAATCGGTCTTTCTCGCATTATTTCACATGTACTTTTTAGAGTTTCGTATAGTTGATAAGCACCACACGGTGGAATTTTAAAATTAAGAGGACATGTCCTTCTGTTGTGCACCCCCGCTCACGCTTATCTGGAAGACACTTTGTTGACTACATTCCACCAACAGAGAAGAAAACTAATCCTACACACGACAATGCCTTATTTGTTGCTTAAAGAAAAACACTAACGGGAAGTGGGTAAGAAGAGAAATAAGATTCTACTGTCCAGATTGTGATGTTGGGTTGTGTGAGGTACCGTGTTTTTGAATTTATCATACACGATAAAATTTTGATTAATAATTTCATAATCATTTATGTAAATGCAAAAGGTGGAAATAAAATGTGCAATTCATGATAAAAGATAGGTAATCTAAGTTTTATATTTATAGTTAGTGAGAATTGCCTTCTGCCATACAAAAAGCCGACTTTACAGGTAAATTACTCATTTATTTATCACTAGAACGTTTGGGATTTCGATTACCCTTAAACATCCACAGGTGTCGTTTCGACAATGGGATATGTGATATAAAATTATTGTAATAACTATACAATTGCAGGACTACTGTTTAGTAGGGTTTAGTGTTCGACTTTTTTTAATATTATTTCATGTATTTATCATATATTATGACCCTTTATATCATAAGAAAAATCTGACGCTGACACTATATTTCGTGAAGCTTGTTGGACCACTGCTTTGTCGCAGAACATTTCAAGTAGCAAATCTGCCATGGACATTACTGTTATGTGGTATTCATTCTGTTCTATTCCTAGCGACATATGTATCACGATTTACTGGAATATTATCAATAACATCTGCACTTTCTTCAGATTTTTTGCAGTCACTTGTACTCAATCTTATGTCTTCATCGGAACTTAAATTAGAACAAGACAGCTCACCATCATCCGATTCATTCTCAGAAAGCTATCGCAAGAAATTAGCAATTTCATCGGGGCTTAGACCTTTTTCTATAAGTCTCCGTTTCAGAGAGTCTGCTCTGCAAAAGTTTCGAAAATCAAATGAAAAATTTTTTATGAGCAGACAAGCAAATGTTTTGTAACGAACACTTAGACACAACGATTTTAGTATAACGGACTCATTTCTGCTGTGAACCGAAACACATTTAATTCAAAATCAAATAAATATGCGATCTTACTTCCGGAAGTTTGTTTTACTAATTTTGTGAAGGGTTTTCAGCTAAAAACTCCTCTTGGGTTCTTTGGGGCCTAAAAGGCAAATTCTTTCCAACCAAATCCAGAAGCGAAGCGTGATTATGCAAATTAAGAACCTTTTAAATAGCAGAAGTTTAAGGTAAGCAGGATGGCCTTTGGGAAGTGATTATGCTAGTCTGTGGTTAGGAGTGTTAAAGTTAAAAATGAGAAGTTATCCGACTTTCAAGAGTTAAGCTATTCGTACCAGTGCGTTCAAGTCAAGGTGGATACCATTCCACGCGAGATAAAGAAAAATCATTCAAGATTCTGGTGTGTTGCTGAATATAGAGGTAGGACCGTTCTATTAAATACTAGGAACTGTGTATATACTGAGATTAGGATAAGACGTTAAAGTTAAATATAGTGGTCAGGGTCGCGCTTATTCCGTAGTACGTATTGTGTGTCTCTTCACCTCAGATCCGCTAAGTCAAAATATTAATATCCTTATTGTATATTGTTTAAGTTAAGATCTTAATAAAGAGATTATGGATATGCCTGGTTCTTCATTCACTCCCAGACATATAGGTCACGAGGAAAACGTAGGAGCCTTACGATTTTATCTACATAGATAACTATCTTTCGCTGAATGACAGCTATTTATAATGATGAATTACCTTAGTGTCGAAAGGACACCAGCGGACGTTCTGGATATATTATGTTGAAAAATCTTTCCTAATTAACATAGAACCAAAAACTTTCTCTACGTAATCACCAAGAAAAATTATTAAAAGTCATGAAAAATCTTCAAATTTCCTACAGAAATGTGGAAAGAAAAACTAAACAGGCTCTGATGTCCAATCGACACCGACGGACGTTCTAGTATTAAATATATTTTTTTACACTAAATTTTAGGAGATTTTGTATGTGAATTATTCTATTATGTTTAAAAATATATGTGTGTTTAATAATAAGCAAAAAATGACATTTTTTATCCATAACCCAGAAATAAAATGTGTGTGAGCCTGGAAGGGGTTTCAATTAAGATATGTTGATGTTGTTGTTTCTAATGCCACCTGTCTGACGTAGTCAGATCGAGGTCCACGAAATTCATCGTGGCAAGGGGCTAGAAGTACGGCTGTCGTTGGCCTTGAGAACCATACAGGTGACAGTTCGAATTTGCTCGGCGGGAAATTCCTCGAAGGGACGATATATGACGTCACCACCAATTTCCACCTCCACAATTTAGGCATGGAACTGAAGGGGGGGGGGAATATTCTCCAGTCCCATGCACTCGTGATTCAGCCCACAAGACTTTCGGGTCCACCGATTTAACGAGCACGTACTCGAAGGGTATTTGGTGGCACGGGCATCGAACCCAGGCCTTCCGGTCTGGAGTCCGATGCTCTAACCACTAGGCTACCCACGGACCTTTAATTAAGATAAATATATGTAATCAATAATCGTCTTTTAAAACATAGTTTCATAATAACTAAGGCTGCGGTAGTCGATTGAACATGGTGACCAATTTATGACCGGAGTTGTTTCGATAGAGCCGTGAGTCCAAATCCTGATGCCACAAAAGACCAGAACTAATGTACTCGTTAAATCTGTCAAAGCTCAAAGTCCGATTGGCGTTGTGTAAAAGCATTAGTGAGTGAAGGGGTTCCAGCTCAGATTAAACCCTAGTTTTATCTACTTATTGTTCAAAATTACGAAAAATGCTTGATGAATTGAATGAACGCATCAATTCTTGTGAGAATATTCTGGAGATAATAATCAAAATAACATCAAATGCAATGGGATATTTTAATTGCTTTTATAGCCTGTAATCTTAATAAGTATTCTGAGAAGTTTGTTGACATAGCTAGCTTATCTTTTAGGATCAGTTCCTCATTATGTATTTTAAATTTTAATGTTTTAAAAGGTGTTATCAGCTCCAAAATGTCGAATACTTGGTGTTTACTCCAACATACATAATGCTTAAGTAGATCAACAGCAACTCAGCTTAGGTATGTCTACCAAGGAACGTGGCTCCCAGATTTTTGGGAGATCGTAATTAATAAATTTTTGAGCAGGAAATCACAGTAAGACGTAAAGAAGTAAATTTTAAAAAAGTGAAGATACATGTAGCAAGTTTTCATATATCTTATGTTTTTTTTTTCATATAATGTAAGATAATAGAACCCAATTAAAAAATGCTTAATTCACATTTGAAATTTCTCCAATGTTAATATCATATGCTGACTTTCCTCCTATATAGATGTATAAAACTTAAACATACGACTATAGTTTCTGCTTAAATCAATCTATTTTCTCTCTGCGTAAATTATACTTTCTATTTCAGACCTAATATTTTAAGAATAAACAGAATTTTGATTTTATACACTGTAGAGCATAAATAAGGCTTTAATTGGTCAATAATAAATGTTTAAGGATTCTGTATGATAAATGGTTATATGCGCAATGAACAATGCGATTATTTTTGGTATTAAACGTGTTCTAATACTCTTGATTATCTAATTAAAACAAAAAGTTTAAGAAGACCAGTTTTTTTAATTTTAACCTAAGATTTTAACTCTAGGTTTTTAATAACTTTTTATTTGTCAATCTGTAAAAAATAATGGTAACGATAGAAAGAAAAAATAGTAATCTGAACTCTACGGGAATCATTTTCTTTCGAAAAGTATGTTAAAAGAAAATTGGTTTATGGCGTACGAAACATTAAGGTTTCCGGAAGTATTCAATAACAAATAAACATTGTGTATTTTATGCCTTTACAAAAGACATAAAAAGACATAAAATATTTAAAAAAATGAAAAAAAAATATAAAATTGATTTTTTTATTCTTAAATAATTTTTGTCATATAGCATGAATTTTACTACATTTCAGTAAACACTAAAATATAATAAGAAAAGTTAGTCTATTTTCTAAGCAAAAAAATTATCTTCAAGCGTTAAAATTAAAACATCAAAAAGATCAAATTCATTTCATGTATATATATATAATTTTTATATACTCTATTTGAGAAACAAAAATAATTTGAATACGAAATATATAAGACAGAGAAATGAAATTTCAGAAACAAAAAAGATGGATGCTGCAGTATTTATAAACATTGCAGTGAGGACCGCAAAAAAAAAGATTGGTTTAACTAGTTTTATAATTCGCCAACCTTCCTCCTTCCTGACTGTTTATAAGACTGAACTATATCCTGTGGAATAATTATGAGTAGAAGTTCCAATTCCATTATTAATAAATAAAGAGTTGCATATTTAAAGAAGCTTTCGAAAATGCTTAGATCACGCTTGACTCAAAGTAGAGTAAACCAGTTACTGCAGATTCAATGATCTGAATACATATTGAAGGCTTTGAAGTAAATTCCGACAAGTAGCAATATTAATAAGCATAAAAATTAGTTTTTACCAAAATAATTATAAATTAATATTATAAAGCAAAAACTAAAATTATAAAAATATTATTCAGAATATTTTTATAATTTTTTCTATACGATAATAACAATATATTACATACATATATGCAAAATATTAAATACAGGAAATATAGGAGTATTGAAGAAGTTATTCCTATATAATTTTGTTTTAAAATGTTGTTATTATTGTGAGGTTTATATTTTCATCTTATAGTGAGACTACGTATAAAATGTGCCAAGGTATGAAATTATTCTGATAATTCAGCAGAGAGAGAGAAAAAACAAATGAATATGTATTATACCATATTTTACAAGTTATGATATGATATCAGCCGCAAGCTATTCTTCATTAATAGCAAACTCAAAAGAATGTATTGAGATAAATTTCAAAAGTTAAGCTTCACAATGTTTTTCTTTGAATATTGATGTATTATGTTAATTCACCAGGGAAGCATTTAGTAATGAATACAAAATTTATTTTATATATGCAAGAAATTGCGAAAATGAAGAGTTTGCTAGACATGTTTTATCATTAGTTTCCCCTTAACTAGACCCTGTGCAGTTTCAGATAATTAAACTCTTATATTTTGAATAATAATAGATTTCTGAAACTTATAATTTTGCTCCAATGTCAGTTATTCTTCTAAAATTAATTTTTGAAGAATGTTTTAACATAAAATTAAAGTAAGCAAATTGATTAATTTTATTTTTAAGTAAGTTAGGTAATAGTTTTTTTCGTTCGGAGCATAACGCTTTTTGCCTTATTCAGTTCTACAATTTTAAGCAATGCCAAGTAATGCGCCAATGAGCACATAATCAAATTTTCTTTTCACTATGAAGGGAATACTAAAAAAAGTTGACGAGCCTGATAAGGGGAAAAACCATTTGACTTGAATTCACGTTGCTAAAGTACTTCTGTACGCATAGTGCAAAATCTTCACACTGCTAGATACTAAAAATTGACGCAATGAAGTATATGCTACAGATTAGTTATACATTAGGGGTTGTTCGCTTATTTTGTATAACGAGTTGTGTAATTTTTACGGTCCCAATATGAAACTTCATGGATTAACGAGTCGCTGAGCTAGTTATTCTTTTAATGTATCTGACTACCTTAAGCAATTGATTCTTCAAAATTATATACACTATTTATTCTTTTTTTTTCTTGTCAACCCAACCACAAAAATCAAAAACTGAACATTGTCACTTGGAGCAAGGTTGCGAAGTCTATATTTTGCTTTAAATGCTTTCTTCTGTTTGTTTTTTACTGATATAGTTTGACACATATTTTTGTCTGTTTATAAAGCTGCATGTTTCAATAGCGAGGAGAAATGGTTTCTAAAGACTTAAAACATCTAAGCTTGCAACATCATAAATATTTGTGCACGGCAAGTCATTTCTGATAAAAAGATTGGTGTGCTATCGAGCATTGTTTATTTCGCAGGAGTAATGACTTTTTATATAGTCAGTGGATTTGAAGAACAGGAAATCAAGCTGTATGAGTATTTGGCTTTTAACAAGGATGATTTTAGTGCAATCAAAACCAAAGGTCATATCTAGATAAGCATAATGTAAAGTGTAGAATCCGGCGTGATGTGTTAAACATCCAACAAAAGTTTCAATAGAATATAGCTAATAACTCTCATGATGGTTCAAGGATTGCTCAAACTTTGAAGGAAGGAAGAAGTGTGAAAATTTAGATAATAAAAACACTGTTTTTGAAACATTCCATTATTTTTACTCTGTGAACTAAAATTTTTAGCTCAATAACTCATTTTATTGATTGCTACTCAAGAAAAATACATGACAAGAATTAATTAATTAGTATACTTTGTCTTATACTTAATAAAAAAATCAACTTTTATCAGAATTGTCATTTTGATCGTGTACCGAAGCCAGGAGGACACTTTTGTGACATTTATTTTCAAATGGAAAGATAACATTGATTATATTAAAATATAATTTTCTCCAACTGAAAGCACTACAATAATAGGTTGTCCTAATTGTAAAAGTAAAAATAAAATAATTTACCTCAAAGTAAATTAATTAGAAAGTAGTCAATTCTTAACACATTATCAATTTACCTCGGACGCATCTATACATCATTTGTAACTGAAAAAAAATCAATGATTAAATTAAATTTTGTTTTTGTGGTAATGCAACGCATTTCATTAAAGAAAAATAAATTTAAAAGGAGACATTCATAACTTAAGATAACAATAATTTTATATTTATTTACAGAAACACACAGAAGTTTGCAACTTATGGTATGTACTTCTTAGTTTTGTTGATAGTTTTATTCTTTCTCAGAGTATTAAAAATATTTATAATATTGTTAATTTTTTCTGGAACAAAATTATTTCATTATGTAATAAAATTTCAAATATTATTACTTGCAGCACTAGATTGATTTGTAAAAAAAGAATTTTTGTTTCAATATTCGTATTGACAGTTTGCAGAACCACATTGATCGTTTAAATATGAAATTTTGAGGTAATATTCGTAGTGACATTTTATAGAACTAGATTTATTGCTTAGGTACCAAATTTTGCAGTAACATTTCATAACAACAAAAAAAAAAGATTTCGTATTTTTGTTTATCATTATATGAAGAAGTATTTCGTACCTCCCCCCTTTTTTGTAATCTTCTTAGAAGTCTTAATTTTGATTGATATTTAAATAAAAATGCATACGGTTACACAAATAACCTTGTTTCCCTGTATATAACTTTGGTAGTCAAGTTGAACATTTATATTTTACATTTATAAGGGTATAGATTTGTATAATATTAATTTATTCCAAATAAAAAATATCCAGGCATTCAATAAAATGTGATAGGAAAAAAGACAACATAATCTTACTATTCCGCATAAGGAAATAATCACAAAACTGACATTAGCCCGCCTTTAAAAGCTCAAATACGGTATTTTAAGAATAATAAAATTCCCAAGTAAAACTAGCTGCCAATAAATAAACACGCAGTAAAAAATTACACTCTGATATCCTCTGAAAGAGGCAATGACAAATAGTCACGTCAAGTGAAATATAAAGAGTATCCAAATAACGTCTTTTCATTAAAGACGGAGTAAAAACAAGTAAATTAGTATTCCCGCTATCGCTTAACACCTTTCCATTATCTAACAAGAGGGAAGGACCAATAAGCCCACAGAATAATCAATTAATTACAGAAATCATCACAGCTCATTAAACTTAGTATTAACTAAAAATCTTTTCAGAAAACAATTTTTCGAAAACAAATGAGAGGTAACAATGCATTACACCGCAGTCTCGTATCCACTCGAATGAGCACTATAGCAAACTTATTACAGAAGTTAATTAGTTTTCAAAGAAACAACATAAAATCAGATCGAAGAATAATCCAACCATGGCCTAAGTTCTCTTTGCCGTGCGTGTGCTGTTTCATTACCTTTTGCTCATTCTTTGCCTTAGGCCTTAGGAACTTTTGGTTATTTCTAATTGATGCCACGTATGAGAGGAGCTGTGATGAATATTTCAAGTATATTATGGCAAAATGGTTCTGTTGTAATTAATTTTATATGAGCAGGGTCGTCTTGTCTGGTAGGTTATCGGTCTTGAAAATGAGCTTAAGCGCTCCGACGGAGAAAAAGGGTGGCGACAGATTTCGTAATTTTTTAGAAGGACCCTTTTAAATTGAGTCTTTGAAATTTGAATTACAAAGCGATGCCGAATACATTACTTCAGAATTTAATATGTTGCAGTTTCTTAATGAAACTAAAAGAATACTGTTAATAATGTGCCGTGACTTAAGAATTTATAAAACTGTTCATTTGATCTAATATCTTTATTTCTATCTGTTTTAAATATAGTGAGATTGCTAATATAGAGACTTCTTCCTATCTTTACACTACGTTCCATTGGAAAAGAATACCAAATTAATCTAGAAGTATTATCTATGGAATTAAACAATTCAAATGAAAGTTGAAGTGTATTTATTTCAGGACTTTTGCAAAGTTGCTGCACTTTCTATTTTGTTGGGTAAATTTTCCTGCGCTTAAAACAAGTTTTTGTATTTAAATTAAAAACAATATCGAAAAAACAAGAAATTATCAGGGTAGTTGGATAATAAAGAAATTATACGTTTTACAGGCTCACATTTATTAATATTTAATTATTACATTTTTTTTTATTTCTGGTAATGTAATTTTTCTAAAATATTGTACTCAAAATGCCTCAATGTTCATGTATGGGAAGTCTTATTTGTATACTATAAGCAAATTCATAAAATATTTGTATATACATTATGAATAAAAATGCATTTAAATAGGTAAATGGTATTACCTCCTGATAACGTAAAATTTGTTGTTGCATGTTATATATATATATATATATATATATATATATATATATATATATATGTTAATACATACACTACTCAAAATTTGGGGGAGCAGGCAAAGAAGTGTAGAAAACCGTAAGACATGCGAGGCAGCTATTTAACATTGCAGAACAAATTTAGATGCAATAGAGAGATAAAGATGCAAAGAAGAAAATGTATGAAATTCTTCAAAGCAAATGTACTTCAAAAAGTACTTCAGAGCAACAATTTGACTAAATGTAAGCGATAGAAAAAGGCTGCCTGAAAAGGATGTATGACATTTAATAGGATGTGGGGTCTCCTCGAGCAGTTAAAGCTGTTTCAAAACTAGCTTCTACGGATGCTATGAGGTTATCGATAAAAGCTTGGGGAGCACTGTTTCCTTTTTTCAAGAAATTGAAATTCGAAATCCTGTACAGTAAGGGAAGGTTTCGGTCTTAGTGCAAAATATGGTTCGAGTGTTTCGCAAACAGGCTTGATAAGATTTAGGGTAAGAAAGCATGCTGATCACACACACACATTCCATATAGTGTATTATTTCAGTTTCAAGCACATGTTTTCCACATTTCTAGCTGCATGCTTGACATTATCATGGATAAAAGAAAAGAATCATCAATGGCTGCTGCTTAAGGTACAACACAAGGTCACAGTATCTCGTCTGTCTCTTCCTTTGAGCCATTAAATTACCAGAATAATTTGCAAGTTTGTACGTTCGTCTACACAGATTTCAGCACATATTACAAACCTATCTCATCTATAAAGAGACTTTTCACAAGCGAATGGTAAACTGCTTCAAGTGCTCCTTTTCTTCCCTACCAGAATATGTTGGATGGCACACTCCAGACTGAATCGGGAATCATCAGCAAACAGTTACAATTTTTTCACTTCTAATGCTCAACAACCCGCTCCCATAGGTCTGTGTGGTATTATTAGATCAACGAAGTACACACTATTAGCTTACGTCCATAGATGATGTTGTTTGACTTGACACATTTAATTGAGTTGCTAATAGCAGCTGCTTTGAAGCTGAGTAGTATTACCTATTCAGTCTGGGTGAGCTATTAACACATACATCGGTCATAAATTGCTTTAGTAGAACGAGGACAATTTGCCCTGGTAGATGTCAAACACATTACAATTTCTTAAAATTAACTCCACAACCTTGAAACCCTTGTATTCCAATAAGAGGGTCCACTACATTTCTTACTATTTGCCTCTCGACACATGAATATAATATTTTCAAATCACCTTTTCTCAAAACAAAAAAGCTGAGAAATTGTATGTTACGACTAAGTTAGTGAAACAAGACACTTCTGTGTATGTATTTCTTATTTTTTCTTTTTTTTTTGTCTTTATGTGTCACGAATATTTATTTGCGTATGAAGTTTTCTTCCTCAGTTTTCTGCTACATTTTACTCAATTCATGTTTTGTCTTACGTTATTTATCAATAGGAAATGTTGCGTAATTTTATTAAAATCATGTGCTTCCGTAATTTTTTAAGCGCTTGTGTCTATAAAAAGATATCTATAAACATATGTATAATATGATAGTCAAATTAATACTTTACAGAAAATGACTTTTCTTTAAAAAAAATTCGCTTAATCTGATAAATAAATACCCTCATAGCATAAAATATACAATGAAATTTTTCTCGCTTCACATTTTTGAATTGGAATTTCTTCATATTCTCATTGTAATGGTTCTTTTAAACGAAACTAACCAACCTATCCATTTATTCACAGTTTTCTTTCAAGTTGTCGTAGCCAAGCACATAGGATCACGAACTCATGGCTTTCTTTGTGTGTGTTGTGTGTGTGTGCGTCGTAGGTACAAATTTTGCTACCACTAAAGGGCCTCCATGTGGATAGACTGATGTAAGTTAAATCTGTAGGAAAATTTTTCACGCTGATGTGATGTAAAAATTTGGTACGTGGGGTTTTATCTTAGGTGTCTTTCTCGTCCCCTTGGATGGTTTCAAAATGCGTCGTTAATAACTAATCAATCTTGAATAATAATTTTTTAACTAAAAAATTTTTTAATTTTTTTTTTAATTTTCTCTCGTAATTTTTTTAGTTCTTCTTACCTTTTCAAAATTTTGACAACGATAGTAAATATTTGTTTCTATTTTTTTCCAAGAAATAAAGTAAAACTTTATTTAAATTTACGATTATATATATTCAAAGAGTATTCTACTTTTATTCTTATTCTTCTTATCATGTGAGGAATAGTATTTCATGTGTATACATGTGTGTGTTCGTGTAATAACTCACTATTTACTTAAATTTCTACTATCTATCATATCTTTAATCTAAATCATAAATCCGAATACCCTACTTCAAAACGCGTCTCATTTTATCTAGCATTAAAGGATTAAAATCCATATTTTGATAGATTATTAATGAATCTTCGTTTAAAGGATTAGAACTTGAATGAACTGTGGACAGATTTAATGGCGATCCCTAGCAAAAATATGTCTTAATTACTTATACACACGTGCTAATTTCCCCTAAAACACTTGGGTAAATTCTTAAATAACTTTTTTTTTCAATTGAACACGTGATTATATTTGCTATACTATGTTTTCCCCTGTTTTTCCTTTCATATTTGAAAACTGAAATTGAATAATTCCTATGGGATTAAACTTACAAGTTTAATCCCATGAATCTTCAATGATGTATACTTAAAAATATACATTATTTTCTAAAAATATTTTTTATGCAAGTGTAATCCAACACAGAGTCATAAAAATTAATACTTTTATTTATACTTAACTTACATGTGTGTGTGTGTCTATGTGTGTCTGTGTTTGTGTGTGTATGTCTGTGTGTGTGTGTCTATGTGTGTGTGTCTATGTGTGTCTGTGTCTATGTGTGTCTGTCTATGTGTGTCTGTCTATGTGTGTATGTCTGTGTGTGTCTGTGTCTATGTGTGTGTGTCTATGTGTGTGTGTCTGTGTGTGTGTCTATGTGTGTGTGTCTGTGTGTGTGTGTGTGTCTGTGTGTGTGTCTGTGTGTGTGTCTGTGTGTGTGTCTGTGTGTGTCTGTGTGTGTGTCTGTGTGTGTGTCTGTGTGTGTGTGTATGTGTGTGTGTCTGTGTGTGTGTCTGTGTGTGTGTCTGTGTGTGTGTCTGTGTGTGTGTCTGTGTGTGCATTTTTTCAACTAAACAAAGACTATAAAAATTAGTAGCATGTTACGAGGAAATTTTGCGGAAGAAAAAAAATCTTTCAGCCAGGCAGGCTACTTGTTAGGTTTTATGAAACCTTCTCCATTAGAATAACTTTAGTTTGTGATTTTGTATCTGTGTTATATATCTAAGATTTTATTAAATATTTTTCTAAGTTATTATTTCCTTTCGTCTCCGACCTCAAACTAAAAATAATTTATACGTATGCATATACAAAATCGTATCCCAACTTAATTGTGAATTCAACTTACGCAATTATTACTCAGTCTCACCTATCGCTTATTGTATATTCTGGCCATATTACAGATGTGTTTCGAGAATAAAAAACTTTTCAACATCTTACTTTCATCAACATGAAAATGCATATTTTTAAGCAATATGAGCAATATTCATTCAAACAATATTCTTGTCGAAAAAAAAATCATGAAAATGCATTGATAGGACTAAAAAGGGTTTTTCTCTTCAGCAGTATAAAACTTCCTTTCAAGTAAGAAAAGGCCAAACTGCTGATCCAGGACAAACATATTCATTGTTTTATACCAAAAGAAATTACTTTATCCAGGTGTTTGGAAATCATGTAACAGTAGTCTTACGAAATGCCAAAAGCAAGACCTGAAATAGATTTTTGTTAAAATTCCGTGGACACGATTGCGAACTTTTTGTCTGAAAGTTGGAATCCTGATTTTAATAAAATGGTGTAATTAGAGTTATTGCGTTAAAAGGAATTAAATTTTTAAATCCATAGGGGGATTTGAAATTTAAAAAATCGGGTTTCAGCTCAAACTGTCATTTTTGCCAATTCTCCGGGGTTTCTTCTTCATGAACCCCCACGTTGTTTAAGTTTACTCTTAATTAAATCAAACTAAAGTATTTAAAATTTAGAAAAATATTTTACTCTTAGGTAAAAGAGAATAAATACTGTATTTATCCAAATCTAAGTCACACTTTTTCCCAACGTGCGGCTTAGAATCGAAGGCAGAAAAATTCGTTGGACAAAGGAAATTGGACATGATACTCATTATTAGAGCATTTACAGGTCCATGTATGTATATAAACGTTTTTAATGCTGATAAAATAAATTAATTATTCACTTTCTATTAGTTATCATTTTCATTTTTTTTTCATTTCATTAGTATCGAATTTCGATAAATCTTTTACATTACTTTTATTTTTTTTCACAAAAACTTATTGAAAATTTGGGGTACATCTTAGAATCGATGGCGGCTTACTTTCGAATAAATATGGTATATTTTCGATAATATATTCGCATATCTCCAGCCTTACATTGGTTGTATGCTAGGAAAAAAAACCTAGAAGAAAGATATCAGATATTAGGGTAGTAACGTATAGTAAAATTCCTAAAATAGTTTTTTCCCCACTTCGTGAAATAAAATGTAGAATTATTATATGATGTTTATGAAATAAACCTAAGTAGCAAGAACTATATATTACAATTTGAAAAAGAAATTCTGCTTATAGAATGAATTAATTATATTTAAAATTCCATTCTTAAGAGATAAATTTCATACAGAATAAATAAGTTAAATATTTATATGGCTAATTTTAGATTCTTAACTATGCTCTCTTATTTAAAAAGTTATTTTTTTAAACGTATGTTTTCAAAGTTATCTTAGGGCTTCATTTCTAAAAAAATATTTTAATAGGAGAGCATTTCTTATGGTATATTACATAATTTTTTATAAAAAAAAATCTATATTTAAAGTCACAACAATCGAGTTCCTTTTTCAACTCAAATAAACTCAACATATTTTTTCGGATTTAAAAATATTGTGTGAGATAATTTAAATATACTTTTTTAAACCTCCTCTGAGATGAAAAAAATTATATTGTCATTTAAAAAACGAACTTCAAAGAAGAAAGAATATTGATTTAGAAATAGAAGTTTTCCTTTTTAATTAACCGGCGACTAAAAATGCTGTAATCAGGTAGGCTGATATTCAAATCTTTTAGTAATTTACATGACAAAAGCATTTCTTTACTTTAAGTTACGGTTGGTTTAATCAAAGTTCTTGTTCTGTGGTAATTATGCAGAGAGCGAACAATTGGACTGGTAAAGAAGAATAGAATAGAGAGAATTTCCTTTGATTTGATTTGTTGAGTTAACCCGTATTTTGGAAGTTTTCACGATCGTATCTAATGCTTGCATTGCATACAGGAAGTATTTTTGTCTTTTCAAGGGTATTCCGTAGTATTCGAGAACCATCAAAGCGAATTGTAATTTTATTTACAATTGTCTACAAAAGTTTCCAATCATATTTCTGATTGTAATTACATTGTAAACGATTGTACTCGTCCTAGCTTCCATAATATTAATAAGCATTACTACTGGAAGAAAACAAAATCGTTTTTTTAACATTTTTACGTACGCTCAAGGCCACTTTCCTTTCATTTAGCGACTAGAACATTTAGTTTTGTTATCAATTATTTTTAATTTAATTAATGTCATCCTGCATTTTCGAGGAAAATATTGTTGTTGACAATATGTTTAATAAATGATACTTTAAGCTTTAGATATAATTATAGTACATGAAATGTTACTCTATTTGAACATGGTTCGATTACACTTGACGTTTATTTAAAACAGTTGCGTTTCCATAACAAATTAATTAATGCAGAGTAACTTCGGTGGTGGGTAAAATTCATTCATAAGGAATTTAAAATGCAAAATGGTAGTATTCACTCCTTTCGGTACTATAATTTCCTTCAAGTAAATACGCATAAAACGCACTTTAATGTTTGATATATATAGAAACCATGCACTCTCAAATGAATAAAATATAAATTATGTTTACTCGTGTAATAAAAATACACTCGCTCTTTTTTACGGTTTTCTTTTTACTGTTTTGAAATAACACATTACGAATTTGCGCTATTTTTTACACGATTTTTGCTCTAGCACGAATCTCAATAAAATTGGGGTTTATACCTTTAAGATGAAGACAATTTGATCGAATTTATGACAGTTTACGCTAATAAAGGTCAATAATACGAGGAAATCGATGGTGAGTTCGGCTATTAAGGACACAGTACGATTAAATTTACCAAATCACTCAGAAATTCAAATTTAATTTTTTGGCTAAATTATTCTTTATATACTTTCTATAACCTCACAAAATTTGAAAGCTCTAAACTTAAAAACACAAGAATTATGATAGATTTTTACAACTCTATGGTAAATCAAAATCTGACTTAAATCAGAAAGATAAAATAACTAGTTTGTCTTCATTTAAAATGCTAAGGCTTTTTTCTATTGAGCCTAATGCTTTGAATTTTTTTACTTATTGCTAATAGTACATGTAACAAAAAAGTTGGTATGCATTTTTGATTCAAGCAATGTTTATTTTTTACAAATTTAAATCAGAATTTATGTATTTTTAAGAATTTTCAATTAAGCATTCATATAAAATAAGTATTGTAAGAATACTAATCACGTTAACGCAAAACCCATACCAACTTTTATTATACATAGTTTGATGTATTTGTAAATCGAATTTCATGCATGTACATACATTTTTGAAGAGGCGGAGTATTTTAAATCACTTCACAAATTTTAAGTGTTTTCCTTAAAACTAAATTAGATGGCTAGCTTTTTATGAAATTTTGAGCACAAAAAATCTGTTTAACATTGTATACATACACGGGAGGCAACCAAAAAATTTTGAAAATCTTAGAATTAAAAAATTTAACAGCGTAAATCATACCATGTCCCCTTAACAGCTGGTTTAATTCACGAGGGCTGGAAGTTTGCTAGAAGTGTGGAACACATTTCTACATAGATGTGTGCATTGAATTTCAACGTAATTGTAAGTTTTGTGTAGTAAGATATCAAGTATTATACAAGCAGCTTGAGAATACAAAAAAAATAGCCCCTATTAATAGATTTTTGCACCAACAACAGCAAAAAAAAAGATTGAAGCCGTTATTAATAACGAATGCAGCCCAATTCTTCATTTGAAGATCAAAACCGATAATTTTACTAATAGACATATCTGACACATCGCGTTATTGATGACAGCATTTTGTATACAGTTCGTAATAAACGATGTATGCTTGTTATCAAGTAGAGATGAACAGTTGTTAGTTGAAAGTTTTATTCCTAATTTCAATTTGAATTTTTATATATGTTGGGCGTGTACTGAGAGACTATAAATTTTCACTGAACACTAGTTTTAATTTTTGTTTGTAATAAATATGAATTGTTTTATAAATATCCAACATGAATTTTACTATTAATTTTTTTCTGCACGTTTTTTGGGAGGGGATATTTAGGGGTTTCTCATCTTATACGGTTTTTTTTTAATTGTGGAATATATCCCCAAACTTGCTCTATACGTCGCATGCATTTTTTACAGGATCTTTTTTTTTTTGCACAGTTTTCTGCGGAAAGGATCTACCGGGGGAAAAAAGAGTCCGGAATTGTTACTTTTAAATCATTTTTCATCGTCAGTTTCTTTGTCTTACAAAAGTGGTAGTAATATATAAGTAATACACATCAACGTGCGTGTGTGTTTAATGTGTTAAAATTTAACAAGCGGTTTTTGTTCTACCTTTACTTTCGAACGTATTCATGTTATTTATAACCATATCGTATAAATATGTATTTTTTTCAAATATAAATGATTTTTTTAAAGGAAGTAATAAAATTGAATAATGATGCATGTCTTCGAGTTTCAATCGTGAAAAAGAAAA